>BLBF01000002.1:15536035-15549374 GCA_015471245.1 Laticauda colubrina
TATTCTATTCTATTCTATTCTATTCTATTCTATTCTATTCTATTCTATTCTATTCTATTCTATTCTATTCTATTCTTCCTTTCATCCTTCCTTCCATAAATCATTCCATTCTCTTTCAGTCAGAACTGAAAAAGCTTCATGGATGAGAAGCGAAATGTCTTTGAGCAAAATAAGGAAGTCCTTGTTTCCTTTTGAAAGAAATCATCTTTGAGGCAAATAAATAAATAAGTAAATACAGATAGGCAAGTTGTAGTGCATGCAACTAAATGCTGCCCAGCAAGCATTAGTAATTAACAGGAATTACCTAAGCCCATGATATGATGTATAATTCAGAGTGCTGAGAAGAGAAGGAATCAGATTGAAGAGACAACTGTAGAGTGTTGGGTTACGGTTGTTATTGGTAGTTGATTAAGCAACTTGTGATCTTGCGCTGTTGTTCAACTGACTGAGGCTGCCTGGGAATGTTGGAACTCTTCCAGGCTTTTTGAGAAGATCAGTCAAGCAAGCAACAGAAAACACTGTGCCATTTTGTATTTGATCAGGCAATAAAATACACCAGTGGTGTATTGATGAACTGGGATCATACAGATTTCATCTGATGTCTTGCCTTTCTTTTTGGAAGAAGAAAGGGCAAAAAAACCACAACCACAAAAGGAAGAAAAATAACTCTGAGTGGATCACACGGACCAATGACAAAGGGAAAAAGAGCACCAATGTTGACCAGATTTACTGGGAGGATAAGTCTCTTTGATAGTGCCACTGTTGTGGCCAGTCAGTGGCTGGCGGAGCCAGCAGCAGAATCAGACAGTAGTGAGGAGGTTGGGGAGGAACCTGGGCTATCCCTGGAGTCTGAGGAAGGCTCATATGAGGGCTCTGCATCAGAGGCAGAGATGGGGCCAGGGCAGGCTGGCAGTCATCATCTGCCTTCGGGCTTGGACAACAGTGAGGCAGGGGAGCTTCTGGAACCAGTTCCCAGTCTGCTCATGCATGGAGCTGCAAAAGGGAAGGCACAATTAAGAACTCAGGGTCAATGTGGGAGTAAGGCCACAGTTGGATGATGAATGCCCCCTCCCATCAGGATTAAAAGAGAAGCAAAAGGGGAGGGGGCTTTTGCAGGAAACAACTTGCTCATTCAGCCATTTGTTTGTTCCATCCTCATGGAAATTTGTCTGTACAACCCCGCCCTTCCCTGTCAGCAGTCAGTGTGGAACTATTTACTGGGCAGTGTTCCAGGATTGATAAAGGTCTGAGCTCATTAGTATACCTTCGCAAGACTGTTTGCCAAGCTGTTGGCTGACTGTGAATGAAATATATTCACATTAATATAATAAAAGAGTTTTTTGCCAGGACTCAGAATTGACTTAGTGCTTTTTGGGGAAGCCTAGGACAGAACAGCCACTGATGACTGGATGACAGTGCAAGAAGGGACCTGAACAACTTGTTGAGACAAATTAACTAATTGTTGGAGGAAAAAAAGGTGCTTCTTTAGTGACTTACAGAAGGCAACATCCACAGATTATTAAGAAGTTCTAGTTGGCCTGCAGAAACTCAGCAACAGAGCTCTAAAATAGTACTAAATATAATGCAGGAACATTTGGTATCTAAGCCCTCACTGCTTGGATAGCACTTTAGGTTTCCTAAGGACATACAACATGAGGAACTTCCATTGCAACATGTAGAGATGAATTTAAGAAGATGCCTGAACACTACAAATTTTGGGAGGTGTTGAAAGATCTGCTAGTTTGTGGAATTCTTAAAGCAAGAAAATGCAAAAGGAACTTAAGATGGGCTAAGTTAAAAGAGTATTTGAAGTGAAAATCTGCCTGGAAATTGTTTCAAGAAGTACTACACTTTGATTTCCAACTATAGTACTATCATTGGAAATCAAAGCAAATGCAAATAAGTTTGAAAGAGCTTATAAACAATAACGGATGAAACTGAAGTGATTCCATGATGGCAGATCTGAGGTTTTACACACATCTGAGATTCACATGCATTAAATCCCTGCTGATTTAAAAGACTGGTAGTACTGGTTTGAATGAGGAATTTTGATTACCTACAGCAATAAGATTGCCCCATTGAATAAACTGAAGCTGAAAAAATTAAACTTTGCCAGGCTCAAGCTTTGCGGATATTTCTAAAAATCAAGGATTTACCTTTTATGGTTACAAAGAAAACTTAGGTGCAAATAAATAATATCTCTGGTCAGGAGCAGAGAGTTGGTTGCATAAAATATTCTCTAAGAGAGGATATTTTAGCATTGATGATATATACAGTATAAAAAAAGGGAAGGGGACAAATCATGCAAAATAACCAATCAAAGGGAAAAATAAGTGATGGAAGTTGATTTGCTATCACTTTGACAAAGTTTGCATTATTTTTGTGGGATGTGAATTGCTTCTGTCTGAATATTGTGATCATACAAAATCTTTGTGATGACTTCCTTTTCACACAGATATATCTTTCAATTTTTTTGGCAGGGGGAGGAGGTAAATTCTGTATATCCTACAGATGTCAAAATGAATCCCAGAGGCTCATTAATGAGTCAGAGAAAGTCATAAAACCTGGATGGCTGTTTGGTTTTAATTTGCTAATGCTGCTCAGAGCAGGAATAGTATGCTTATTTTATATATCACTGAGAGTACTGTGCATGCTGAAAGAGAAGACAGTTCCTGTTGTCTTGCTGCTTTAGCCTTACTCTGTCTTTTCCCTTTTGCTTCTATCTTCATGGAGAAGTCTCTCTCTCTCTCTCTCTCTCTCCCTCCCTCCCTCCCTCCCTCCCTCCCTCTCTCTCTCTCTCTCTCTCTCTCTCACACACACACACACACACACACACACAATCCCATGACACAGTGATCTCCTTGGAAACAATCCCTTATGGTTTCAAAAACAATTGTCTTATATTCCAGTCTTCCAGCAGCTTGAACGCTGGCAGCTGGACCGTCCAGTGGCTTAATTTCTGACTCACCCACTATAATGATCTCCATATGTCCAGGAGCTTTGAAAAAGGATCACAAGATTTTCATAGAGAAGTGTTTCCCGCTGGATGATATCCTGGAGTCTCTGTCTGAGGACCTAGCATGCCGGTCTATCTAGTTCAGAGGTGAGATTCAAAAATCCCAGCAACCGGTTCGCTGCCAGGTTGCTGGGTGGGTGTGGCCATGGTGGGCATGGCCCACCGGAACTTCCAGGAGGGCCATTTTTCACCTTCCCGAGGGTCCAGAGGCTTCCCTTGGGCCTCAGGGAGGACAAAAATGGCCTCCCCTGGGCTCCAAAGGGTATCTGGAAGCTGGAAACAGTCCCATTTATGGACTTCCAGAACTTCCAGTTTGGCCCTTTTTTGTGTCCTCCCAAAGCCTCCACACGGACCCTGCACTTGCCTGCATCTAAAATGGGCTGCATGGAGACTCCTGGGAGGGGCGGGATGGGGTGGGTGAGGGCCAGCCGTTCAGTTCAACTACCGGTTCAGCAAACAGGATGTAAATTTAACATCCAGTTCACTCATACCAGTCCAAAATGGTAGAATCCCACTCCTGGTCTGGTTTCTGTGATCATCTATAGATATTCTTTTATTGGTAATGATTGCCATGGTTTTTGTGATCACTCTTGTTCAGGTTAGAATTCATTTGTAGCACCTTCTCCCAATTTGGATCTCTAAAGCTAAGCTGGAAATCAACTTCCATAGCCATGTATAGTGCCAGTCAGGAATATATGATGCTCCTAGTACGCATTCACTGATGGTACCAGCCATTGCCAATGCAAAGATTGCATTTTTGTAATGCTTATTGGTATTATGATGATGATTGTTATTCTTTGCTTTCCATAACCTGTCAGGGTTCCAAATAATACACCCAAAGCAAAGAGAACTCCGAGGCAAGCAGGTTTCTCAAAGAACAGGTTTATTGGGCATATCATATTGGCACAAACTGGTAAAAACCGACTCTGAAGGTTCCTGCGATTTTCACCTAATTAAACATAAAAGTTTTTCCACCCTTTCCCAAACAGTCCATCACATGGTCTCATCAGGGTGCTGTCTGATTGCTTGGAAACTTCACTCCTCCTCTCTTCAGCCACCTATGGGAATGTCCTTGGTTCTCTGGGGAAACTATTTTGTTTTAACTACAGAACTCCAACTGTCTCTATTTCCCCCTCCTTATCCCTATATCACCATTGTGTCAACACCGAAGCCTCCAAGATGGCCTCAGTCAGGCCAGCTAGAGGGTTGACATGTACACTGGGAGCTTCTGCACCAGAGACAAATTCTTGTGTGTCTTGTCACACTTGGTCAAATAAAGTATTCAATTCAGTTCAATTCCTATTGTTGTTTCTCATAGCATTTATTGTTGTCTAATTTGGCAGTTCTGCAGGTGGCACATCTTTATAACTGCTAAACTTACTAACGATGCCATTGTGGATCCTTGTGGACAGGTGACTTCAGACATGAAAACTGGATGATTGCAGTTATACAAATCACAGGACATCTAAAGAGAGGCTATATGGGCTAGCATGGATGGATAGACAGACAGACAGAATCATTTGGCAGCCACTAGGGCTAACCTTTTTGGGCTCCTGTGCTGAAAATTGTGCACATGCTCTCATGCTTTACACTTGTGTGCCAATACCCAGAAGGCAATGTGTCTGCCTCCCACACCCTCTATGCCTGCTTGCATGATCCCCCGCCACCCCCCACCTGCACCGCGTGCCTCCCAGCTGATTTTCAGCCCATTTGAGGTCTTTTTCAGCCTCCCAGAGGCTCAAAGGAAGCCTCTGCAGATTTTGGAAGCTGAAAAATGGGCCTGTTTCATCACTTCCAGTATTTCTGGAAATACAGGAAGTGATGAAACGGGCCCATTTTTTGGCCTCCAAAGGCTGCAGAGGCTTCCCTCGAGCCTCTGGGAGGCCGAAAATCATCTGGGAGGTGCATGCATGTGGAATGCAGGTAAATTTGGCTGGAGTTCACATGCCTGCACAAATGGCTCTGCATGCCACCTGTTGCACATGTGCCATAGGTTTGCCATCATGGCACTAGGGTCTCAGTAACATGTCATTAACATTTCCCACAGTAATAACATTTTTAGTATATTCCAGACAACTGGATCTTAGCTTCATTTTAATTTAATTTCTCAAAATGTCTTCCCAACCGACTAGAATTCTTCTGAAATGTTGTGAAAAATGAAGAAAATTTACTTAATTCAGCTACATATAGGCGTTAATTTAAGACCACAGGTGGAGTTGGAGTTACACCACAAAATAATGTGGTATTAAGTGAATCACACCTGGTGGTTTTAAGTGTGAAGGCCAGCTGTGAGTCACCTTTTCAGCACCACTGTAACTTTGGTCATTAAGTGAATGGTCTTAAGTCAAGAAGTACCTGTACTTGACATTGTTTGCACATTGAGAACATAAGGAAATAAATCACTAAGAGAAGGACAAGCTAGAGACTTTGTTCAGGGTATCCCCAGACATAAATTCAATCATATGTAACTTTAACAGAGCCTTACATTTTTATTCTCTCTGTCACAAGTGCAACAACATACTTTTTATCCATTCTATCATCAGCACAACATGAAAAACCCAAGGATAGATGGATGCCTGAAGCAAATTTGTTTTCCAGAGTTCTCCATTATAAAATCTGAGATTGATTGCTGATCAGAAATCCTTTGAACATTTTCGCAAATATTGTCTCCTATTATTCACTCACTGACTGAAGAAGACTCCAGCACTAGATTTATTCACATCAAGTAAGGAAACAGCTCGATGAATATAAACATTTGTATTACTGGTAGAGCAAAATTTGGAGTAGAAGTTCAGAATATTGGCTCGCTGTTTCTGGAAAGAGAACTCAAACCACCGATTAGTTTTCTCTGAAACTCCCTTTCTGTGTAGAAAAAATTCTTGCAAAGAGATTGGTACATAGAAGACTGGAACATTAGCCAATAATCATTGTAGACTTTTTTCTTAATTGACCAGGAGATACTTACATATGTACTTAAGAGTACATGTAGTTCTTGGCTTACAACAGTTAGTGACCATTTGAATTTATGCCACTGAAAAAACTGACTTATGTCTGTTTTTCACACTTATGACTTTGCAGTAACCCCACAATCACATGATCAAAATTTGGACACTTGGCAACTAATTCATATTTATGACAGTCACAATGTCCCAGAGTCATATGATCACCTTTTCTGAACTTCTGACAAGCAAAGTCAATGGGGAAGCCAGAAACAACAGGGGTGGGATTCTACCTGATTGGACTGGTTCTTTAGAACCAGTTGTTATGATTATGCCCAGTTCTGAGAACCAGCAAATTGCACCGCTGGCTGGTGCCTCCCTGATCCACTCACTCACTTCTTACCTGGTATGCGCGCCATCAAACTTGCCTGCTAAGTTATTATTTTTCCTTCTTCCCCCCCCCCCCCAAATCATCAGCTGTTCTGCTGTGCTGGGAGATTTAGATTAGCTAGAAAGCAGGAAATTATTGGATTTGTTGCTTTCTAGGTAATTGAAAAGCAGAGCTGAAGCTTCCTTAGGACTGAAGCTTCTATTTTTCAGTGCAGACTCAGGTAGCAGATTGCAGAATGATAGATCTCTAAGTGAATCTGTGATTCTGTGAGCAACTTAATCTGCCTGGCTGCTTTGCATGATTTTGGGTAGAAGTTGCTCTTTTTTTTATAAAAAATTCAATATTTACATAAATATTTACAATGTTTACATACAAGTCACGCCCAGGCAGTCACATGAGCACCAAGTCGCACCCACAAATTAGGCCACACCCACAGAACCAGTTGTCAAGAAATCTGAATCCCACCCCTGCTTAACATCCATGTTACCAACTTAACAACTGCAATCATTCAGTTAATAACTGTAGCAAGGAAGTTCATAAAATCAGGCAAAACTCACCAAACAATTGTCTTGCTTAACAACAGAAACTTTGGGCTCAATTATTATCATAAGTTAAGGACTACCTGTGTATTGAGTATTAGTCTTCTCTGCAGTGGCGGGATTCAAATTTTTTAACTTCTGGTTCTTGGGCATGGCTTGGTGGGTATAGCAGGGGAAGGATACTGTAAAATCTCCAGTCAGAGGTGGCATTTGCTAGTTCTCAGAACTACTCAAATTTCCATTACCGGTTCTCCAGAACTGGTTAGATCCTGCTGAATGCCACCTCTGCTTCTCTGCCCCTTTAATTGATGTATAATGATTTGAATTAGAAGGTATAAATCCTATGCAAAAACTAAAGTGAACTTTATCAGGCATATAATTTCTGATTGGAGAACATGACTTGTAAATATGCTGGGTGCCAATTCTGTCCACTCTTGAATATATTTCTAAGTATCCAAATCACTTATCTTTCAGCCAAGAAAGCTTTTCCTATAATTTGCCAGTTCTCTGTGCTGCTGCCTCTTTGCACCCATCCATAAAGGCAACCTTGGATGAAAATTCTCCTCCAATTTTTTCTTCCAAATTTTCCAGGAAATCTTGGAAATATCTGATCCATCTTTTTTCTCAGAATTATCCCAGGAAGCTTGGCATAGTCTAATGAAATAGAAAGAATCAAGGGTTGCTCAACCATCATCCGTACATGTGCACGGACAATTCTCCATTGTCAAAATGAATAGAAGATGACAAAAGACAGGTCTAACCAATCACCAAGGTACAACCTAGGCTTGTTATGACAACCAATATATCTTTCAAATTTGACCTGGGCTTTTCTCATTGCTCTCATTGCTCATAGCTAAGATGCTGCTCACTTTTAAAACATCTGTTTGCGGCAGAGTTGCATGATACCCATGCTACAATGACAACAGAATAATACAATCAGTTTCCAAGGGGGGAGGGGGAGGGAGAAGGAAAGTTGTAAAGAGCTGTTCCACACAACGGGAGCCAAACAGTGTTGGCTGAAATTCAAGGCAAATGAAACTCAAGGATGTTTTCCAAACTTGATATTTGTAAAAATGTATATCTTTCATATTGGCAGGGAAACACACCACAAGGGACATCTTACATACATAAGAGTTCTTTTATTTATGTACTAGTGTCTGTCATCAGGATGGGTGGAGTAGAAGGGCAGAAGAGGGGAGGAACCTACATATTGGGGAACTCCTGATGTGCTTCTTCTGCTCTTGAATCTGTTTCAGCTCTGTCCCAAGCTGCAGTCTGTTTTCTTTGCCTTCTTCAATGAAATCCAAGTCAAGTTCCTAAGATCCAAGTCAACCTGGCCTGAGTTTCTCTTTGCTTCACATGCTACCATGTGACAGGAGCAGTGCCATTTGGCCAGTCCCAACTTACAATTATTGGTGTCCTTCCCTGTTGGGAATTTAATTCAGCTGGAGCCCTTATAGCCAAATATGCTTACAAACCTAAGCAAAGAGCTGAAAGAATGTGGAGTAACTAAGGAGCAGAAGGTCCTCTTTCAACAAACATTTGTAATATAGTTGACTTGGATGCAGAATAATGCTAGCAATTAAGGGTATGTGTGTAAAATGCTCAGTTCAGCATTGCAATCCAAGCTCTGTGTTGTATGTACACTGTTTGTGTGCATGTGCGTGTGTGAGTGTGTATGTTCCAGCATAACTGTGGAATTGCCTCGAGCAATTTCAAGCAAACTTAGTATACAAATGACTTACCCTCTGGAGACAAATACTGTGGAGGTAAGACACTCCTAACACCCTTTGGGGTATGTGTGTGCCTTAAAATGGCTTCTACTGTACAGCACAGTGGACTTGCCATAGTAATGGCTTCACAGTACTCCAGTGCTGCACAAGGGGGCTCCCTTTCAGCCTTCCAAGGAAATATCAGGTGATTGGCCAAGTGCAATAAAAAAAAATGAAACACCACCGTAGACAAGAAATTTCCAAGGAGAGGAATAGAAGACTTGCGACGCTGCACAAGAGACAGTACAACAGCGTGAGTCCCAACTACAGGATTTTCCTGTCTAATACAGGATTGGGATAAATAAATAGCCAGGCAACTCTGGGTTGTTGCTAATGAATCTTCAAAACAATATGATTTTTTTTCATTCTAATGTTTTTCCACAAATTCAGAGTCTGCTTTTTCATATCAACCAGGTGTGGAATAAATTATTGCAACAGGAATTGACCGGCTGCCTTGCCATCTGCACTTGATGTTCTGAAGCACCAAACATTTATATGCAAAAAAAGAAGAATAAATACAATTTGATCGTATTTTAAGCAACGTAAATGCAACCCAACTACTTGATGACAATTTTCTTATGGTGAAAAGAAGAATGCCACATTTATTTGATGGGAAGGGACTGTTGAAATCTACAACACTTCAGAGAAAAAAATCATTACATCCTTTGCTGTCTTAGATGTGGATGGTGTTGAGATGCCGGACAACCTTTTGCTTAGGGAATCTATGAATGTAAATTGCTTTGGTCAGTGTCAACATGTTTCTTGGCCAATATTCACGTTTTATGTTGGCTAGGACTGGTGACTTGAGTTCCTGTCTGTGGACAAAGAACAAATTGTAAAACTTCTGGAAAGCTAGATGAGGAGCAAAATATAAATCTATGGCATGACATCCAAAATTCTTTATTCACTTGGGGTGGGGAGGATAGAAGACACAGATACATTTTCAAAAATTCTACTCTTCCTACAAAGAGTTTGAAGGAACCACAACCAAGAAGGCATCTTGCTAGTATACCTTTGACACAATGACGAAGTTGACAAGATGACACAGAATTTTTTCTTTAGAGGAAAAGAAATGGTGGATTTAAGCAAGTACATAACTGTTGTGTTAAGCAAGTACATAACAACAGTTAGGTTACGGTTCACCAGCAGCAGATGCGGATGCCTGAGTCTCGGATAGTGAGGACTCAGATGAGGGGCCTGCGTGTGATGCAGGGATGGGGCCAGGACTATCAGGGAGTGGAATGCTGCCTTTGGAGATTGTGGGGATTGGCAGCAGTGATGAAGAGGTCCCTGAGGAGCCTGTGCCTAGTGTGCATGCGTGCACACAGGGCTGCTCGAAGGAAAGAGCAGCTGCAGCAGCATGGGAGACTTGGGAGTCAGGCTGCAAGATGATAGTCCCTCCCTTAAGAGATAAAAACCAGCCCTCAGAGGTGGGATTCTTTGCAGGAAGCAAAGAAGTTCTTGCCCTTCATGTCTTGTGGAAGTTCATACTGTTCCTGGTTTGTGTTTGGAGACTTTTGGTTTTGATTATTTTCTTGCAATTTAATTTAGTGTTCTTGGCAGTCTTGCACAACTTTGGCAAAGCTTGGTCTTATCTGTGACAATTAGTTTTTAATAGCGTTTTACTGTGAATGAACAGAATTCAAAGAGAGGCATTAAAAAGGTTTTGCTTTTATCTCTGTTTGGTGTTTGTTTGCTTTGAACGAGGCTTGGGTCAGAACAATAACTCTAGAAAATACCTTCATTTGTCTTTTATATACATCAACTGTTATCTACAGCAACCTAGGAGGTAAGTTTGGCAAATAGAGAAAGAGCATTTAACAGCTGTCTAATAAACACTGACTTTATTTATGATGTGCTTGAGATGAGAAGGAGTTGAGTAGTTTTAAGGAGAAAAATGGATGTTTAACTATCTCTGAAGGCTTAATATACCCCTTTTGGTCCTTCAAAAACCCATGTTTTGGCTCCACTTACACAAAAGATGCTGGAAAGCCTTTGTATAGTTATAGACAGTTGCAATAGTGTCCAACATTTGTCAAACACACAACAGAGACATCCCCTTCTCTAATGGGTCAATACTTGCAGCCATTGGCTCAACCTTCATGTTGTGTCTTACTATTTATATTCTCTGATATCCACATTCATAGAGTTTTACCTATCTATCTTCCACCAGTGAGGAAGGATAAGGAAACCACATTAAGTGATATTTTCCCCCTAAGAAATGAACCAGATTGTGAACTCTCACTCAGTAGAGCTCTTGAAGCTGCTTCGAGAGTATCTTTTGGACAGCTTAAGCCCTAGGACATAGAAGCAACTCAGAAATGTGTGTATGTGCCTATCTCTGTGTCTGTAAATGCTTGTTAAACAGCCTAATAAAAATCCTATCCCTGCTTTAAATTGGTTTTAAGCTAGCCATGAAAACAAGAGAGAACAATTTACACTGAATTAAAAACATCGCTTTTGCTGCAGCAAGCTTGTTCTGAGCATCCAAAGGAGGAAGTAGAAAAAAATGAAAAAAAAACCTGTTAGAAAAAAAATAATTGGAAGTCCTAAATATGGGAAGCTGGCTCTCTACCAAACAGCTGCAAAAGAAAGAGCTCAATTTGAATCAGAGAAGAAGTGAGTGGAAGGGATACTTAAACCTCCCACTGTTCTTTTTCCTCCTCCTCCTCCTCCCCCTCCTCCCTCATCTGATGTTTCCTCACAGTCCAGAAACCCACACAATCTGTGGGAGGAGATCATAATTGCAGCAAAGGGAAAGCAATAGATAGTGGAAAGGTTAAACATCTCCCAACTGCTGGTTGCTTACTCAAAGCATGTGTTTCTCAGCTGCTTTGCAGATCCAAATGTGCGGAGTTGGTTTTCAATGGCTATTCTCCCTCTGAAGATTTGTGTGGGTCATCCATCATCTGGATGTTGTATTGGGAAGTCCTTGCTGGGAGAAGAGAGCTTGCACAGAAAAAGTTGAGAGGCACTTTTCATTCTTTGAGTCATGCTTTTCCATGATAAATTACAGCCTATGGGTCCAATGAGATTTGCTCCCAGGTAAATTCAGGAAAGATAAGACCTTCTCATTTTCAGCAAACCAGGGATCTTAACCTAATCTCTTTAATTTTGTAGTTTCTTAGATTGTAGGTGGTCCTCAATTTATGACCACAACTGAGCCCAACATTTATGTTGCTAAACGAGACAGTGATTAAATGAATTTTCTCCCATTTTACGAGCTTCCTTGCCAACGTTGTTAAGTGAGTTGCTATACTTGTTAAGTTAGCAACATGGTTGTGAACTGAATCTAGCTTCCCCATTGACTTTGCTTGACCCTGCGATATTGCAACCGTCGTAAATATGAGTCAGTTGCCAAGCATTCAAATTCTGATCATGTGACTGTATAAGTGTGAAAAAATGTCACTTTTTTTTTCAATGTGGCTGGAACTTCGAACAGTCACTAAACAAATGGTTGTAAGCAGTGATGGGATTCAAGATTTTTTTTACTGCAGATTCTGCAGTGACCTAGAGGTAGAGCACACACCCCATAGTTAAAAGGCTATGAGTTCGAGCCTAGATATTTCTCTCTCTGGAAACAATGAGAATATATCTGCTGAAAATAACTCCACATTGGCAACAGGAAGGGCATTCAGCCATTAAAACACTCAGCTCCATTCAGTTGCACAGACTCCACCCCACAAGGGATTATGGGGTCATTAAATGAAGATGATGATCTAGGTAGCTGAAAAATATCCTCAAAGAAGGCAAAGGCAAACCAATGTTAGTAATGCCTCCAAGAAAGCTGCTTGGTTGCAGTCATCTGGAGTCAACTCAACTTGAGAACATCTTTAATTTTTAACACAGCTGGGTGTTCTGCAGGTATATTGGAACTACTGTAATTCTAGGGATTCCGACCAAAGGTGAGAAGGAGGAGGAGAGGAGAGCAAAGAAGAAATGTGTCTTATCTTCTTTCTCCAGCCTTACTTCACACATTCTGGATCCATGCATAGCCAGGGCTAATTCTGAAACAGACGATACTCTGCTAATCAAATAAAGGTAGTCCTCAATGTATGACCACAATCGAGCCCAATATTTATGTTGCTGAGATATTTGTTAAGTGAGTTTTGTCCCATTTTCATCTCTAATATTTCTATTGTAGCCCCTGTGAATAAAACAGCTGAGGTGTGGCAAACTGCTCTGCCGCATGAATCAGCTGTGCTCTAAAACAACAAAATAAAGCACAGGAAAGAGCAGGGGTGGGTGGGCAGAGCCAAATGCTCACCGGAACTACTGGTTCACACGAACCAGTCCAAACCGGTAGAATCCTACCCCTGACTCTACGTCTTCCTTCCTTGAAATCTTTTTTTTTTTTTTTCTGATCATGAGATAAACTATATGCACCTTCCTTCCTGCTTAAACAGTTTATACAGGATTCTAAACCACCCAATAAGTATTCTGACCAGGTCAAAGGAAAACACAAAAGAGTCAGAATAGAACACATCATGTTAAAACTGAGAAAAAATCACTATCAAGAATAATTTCATAAAAGGGAAAGGAAGGGAAAGGAAGAAGAGAAGGGAAGGGAAGGGAAGGGAAGGGAAGGGAAGGGAAGGGAAGAGAAGAGAAGAGAAGAGAAGAGAAGAGAAGAGAAGAGAAGAGAAGAGAAGAGAAGAGAAGAGAAGAGAAGAGAAGAGAAG
>BLBF01000002.1:15560862-15587426 GCA_015471245.1 Laticauda colubrina
TCTACTCTACTCTACTCTACTCTACTCTACTCTACTCTACTCTACTCTAATGTCCTATCCTATCCTATTCTTTTGTTCTACTCTTTTCTACTTTACTCTACTCTATTCTACTCTACTCGAATGTCCTATCCTATCCTATCCTATTCTCATTTCTATCCACAAGCTCATCTTGAGAATTCTAGTGTAATTTTGTGATTTAAAAGAGTAAGATTTATAAGAAATCTCATATAACAACCAGTCCATACTAGGCATCATGGCTAGACTCAAACATTAGAAATCCTCCTAATCTTGAACTCCAGATGTTGTGATTGTTTCCAGAATCTCTAGCCAAATCCTTCTGGGTTTTTTTTTTTTTTGAACAACATCAGCAAAAATGGAAACATTGGCAGAAGCTTTTCATAATGTCTTGACACATTTCCAAGGGGAAGCAAAACTGGAAAGACAACTTTGTTAAAAATCCAAAAGCTCCTGGATATAGGAAATGGTATGGCTGGTCTTTCAATAGTATACTTTTTTTTTCCTTCTTAAGATTTTGCAAGATGCTGTGAGGCTGCCCAGCCTTTCTTTGATTAAGCAAGTAACAAAATAAAAATGTATTAAACCTGCTAATGAATGATGGAAAATGAATGGTCACATCAGATGTTTTGATTTTAGAGGACATTTTGGTTAATCCGCAGTTTCCTGGCATTGCTCCTTTTCAGGCTACTTTGATGTAACAACGTCAATGCAACATCAGCAACCTTGCTTTGGTTGGTGGAAGAAAAAGTACCAAAGAGAGTTTACAGCCAAAAGGGCTTTCTTAAGAGAACACAACATAAACTTCTTCAGTGATATGCTCTTAAGTCAGGGTAAAGAGCTCTAATGCTTCCCAGAAAGCAGCCGTTATAGTAGAGTTTTTAGAAAAACTTGTGGTAATTGTTAAAGGTTCATCCCAAAGATACTTTTTCAAGTGGCAACTGGACTTTCTGGTTTTTCTTTAAAGATGTTTCCCTTGTCATCCAAGAAGCTTCTTCAGCTCGGACTGGATGGTGGGGAATTGCATCCATTCAGAGGTAGGATGCTACCAGTTCGGCTCAGTTCTGCCAATCTGGTAGCTCCGAAGATCAGCTGAGACCAAACCGGTTCAGTCTGACAATCTTCTGTTTGGCCGGGCACTAGGCTGTCCTTTATTTACTACTTTTTCAACCTCAGCTGCCTCACGCGGCACAGCTGATTGCTGCGCAAGCACTCTGATACACACAAGGCTTGCAGGAAAAGATGATTTTCAAACACCGTGCATGCATGCACACACACTCACCGAACTGGTTATTACACCAGTTGGATCCCACCCCTGCATCCATTCACATCCACTATCCATTCCCCACCACCCAGGTAGAGCTGAAGAAGCTTCTGGGATGAGAAGGAAAACGTCTTCAAAGAAAAACCAGAAAGTCCAGTTGCCTCTTGAAAAGCACCTTTGGGACATCCGTAACCTGGATGACTGAGAATGTCCTTAGGCTCAATTGCCTTTTGAAATTCAGCCTTGGTTTAGGCTCCTTACAGGACATACAGTGGATCAGACTGCTTCAGCAGTCTGTTTGTCTGGAAAACTTTTGGAAACTGTCCAGATCTCACCCCTGAGCACTGATTTGGTCTTTCTAAGGGAGTGGAAGAGACAATAATAGAATAACAGAGTTGGAAAGGACCTTGGAGGACTTAGAAGCCCCTGCTCGTGCAGAAAACCCCATAATATTTCAGACAAATGGTTGTCTTATCTCTTCTTCAAAATCTCCATTGTTGAAGCATCCACAACTTTCGGAGGCAAACCATTCCACTGATTAATTGTTCTAACTGTCAGGAAATTTCTTCTTAGTTCTAGGTTGCTTCTCTGCCTGATTAGTTTCCATCCATTGTTCCTTGGCCTGCCCTCAGTTACTTTGGAAAATAGGTTTACCCCCTTCCCCTTTTATCTGTGGCAGCCCCTTTAGATATAGAAACACTGCTATCATGTCACCCCAGTCCTCCTTTTCATTAAACTAGACATACCCAATTTCTGCAACTGTCCTTCATGTGTTTTATCCTCCAGTGCCCTAATCATCTTTGTTGCTCTTCTCTGCACTCTTTCTAGAGTGTCTACATCTTCTTGATATCTTGATGACCAAAACTGGATCCAATATTCCAAATGTGGTCTTACCAAGGCATTAAAAAGTGATACTAATACTTCGCATGATCTTGTTTCTGTTAATGCAGCCTAGGACTGTGTTAGCTATTTTGGCAGCTGCAGCACAATGTTGATTCATATTTAAGTGATTGTCCACTAGGATTCCAAGATCCCTCTCACAGTTACTACTATTGAGCCAGGTTCACCTAGAGAAAGAGGATTGCAATTTCATACTCATGCAAGCATGCTGAATGGTAGCAAAACCAGGTATAGGCAACTTATCACATTCTTGAATCTATATCCAATTTGACAGTTAGATCCATTCCTTCACACTGTGTATCTGGGTCTTAACACTTGGATCCTCCATGGTTACATATTTGCATTTTTCAGTGAGGCAAACTGGTAGGATTCATTGCATTTACATCCAAGATTACTTAATAGGGAAATGTTGCGACTGAAGATCTCATTCCTGGATCCACGGAGATCTAGGAAGAATGGTCCATACAATGCCATGCACATAAAAATTGTTTTTCTAGTACTGCTTCAGTGGTGGGATTCAATTTGTTTTACTACCAGTTCTGTGGGCGTGGCTTGGTGGGCATGTGTTGGTGGTTGTGGCAGGGGAAAATCCCCATTCCTTCCCTACCCCACTAACCTGCTTTCCAGCTCCGTTCTCCTGTGCAGGGCAACAAAAGAAGACCCAGCCAATCAGCTGGGACTCAGGAGGCAGAGAATAGATGGAGCAGGGCCACTCAGAGGTGGTATTTGGTTCTCCAAACTACTCAAAATTTCCGCTACCAGTTCTCCAGAATTGGTCAGAACCTAATGAATACCACTTTGTACTGCTTGTATTAAGAAGGGGACTGTGAGAATGGGAACATGTTAATTACCTTGGAGATTTCAGTATGATTTATTACATTTCTTCTGTATAAAAGGGTCAAAGCTAGGAAACAGATGTGCCATTTCCATTTCAGGTTCAAAATAGATTTTTGGACACTGCGAAAAAGTTCTAAACTTTAAATAATCTTGTTGTACAGTGCCCACAGCAATATTTGTGAAATGGGAGACTATAAACATTCGATAAATAAATGCATAAATTACTTTTTTTGGTGGCTCCCAGCTTCTTTTCTGCTGAGATGCAGAATAACAGACTTTTTAACATATTAACTGTGACCTTTATCAATGCTTTCATTCATATCTTAGAGAGTTAAAAGCTATGTGAGAATTTACACAGAGCTCCAACACCGGAAGAGGGAGATACGTTGCAAGTTGTGAGACTGAAAGAATCTCCGGTGTAAAAATAAAATAAACTAGAAAGACAATAAGAAAAATCCCAGCCTTCAGGTGAGATAAGTCCCACAAATGTACTACTGTCCTTTTTTCCTGTTTTTCTGGAAGTGCAGCTTGAGTTTAACTAGGAGACTAAAGCTGACTTAGCTTGTTTTAAATTCTAATTAAGTTGAATCCAGAATTATAGTTATACTTAGAATAGATTCACAGAAATCATGCTAAAAGCATGACTTCAGTTTTGCTGATTTCAGAGGTTCTGTTTCAGTACAGCTAATTCTCTATAGATAATCCTCAATTTATGACCAAAATTGAGCCCCAAATTTCTGTTACTAAGCGAGACATTTGTTAAGGGAGTTTTGCCCCATTTTACACCTTTCTTACAACAGTTCTTTTATTATTATTTTATTTAAACAAACAAAAAGTACAAATATCTTAACTTCAACAATTTGTGGCATTCATCTTCTACTACTATTTTGTGGATTATTTTGTGGATTATTTACAAATATATACAATTTACGCGAATACAAACATTAGTTTATATGTTGCGTCATCCATTTATCTATCTTTGCCCAGTCATACCATTTTCCCTAAGTCTTATAATACTCAGTCTCCTCTTTCTCTTGTAACATCAGAGTTAATTTATCCATTTCAGCACAAGTCATTATCTTTTTAATGATCAATTCATCTGGTAGTATGTTTCCAGCACTGGGCGTAAGCAATTCTGGCTGCAGATAGAATATATAGTATCATATATTTTATATTTCTCCCATATTTCTTTTTGAATAACCCCAATAAAAATAATTCCAGTTCTAATTCTATTGGTTCATTAATAATCTCTTGCAACCATTGTTTGATTTTTAATGAGTATTTTTAGGTCTCTGGGCAGGACCACCACATGGCTTGCTACAGTTCTTAAGTGAATTACTGCAGCTGTTAAGTTAATAAGACAATTGTTAAGTGAATCTGGCTTACCCATCAACTTTATTTGTCAGTAGGGCACAAAATGTGATCACATGACCCCAGGAACTTGCAACCATCATAAATATGAGTCAGTTGCCAAGCGTCCGAATTTTGATCACATGCCCATGGAGATACTGCAATGGTCATAAGTATGAAGAAAATAGTCATAAGTCATTTTTCCCAGTGTGGTTGTAACTTTGAATGGTCACTAAATGAACTATTGTAAGCCAAGGATTACCTGTATTTGCATGTAGAAAATACCAAAATCCAAGCTAACGTATTTATTAAAAATGATTACTTTGCATAATCCTTCTGCGCTGATCCAAATAGCCAAGCTGCCTGTGCTACCCTTACATTGTTTCCAGTTCAACTTTGGGGTTCATATAGCTGCTTCTTGATAGTTTGAAACTGGATCTACTGGTTTGTTTGAAACTGGATCTACTGGTTTGTTTCTGAGTTTAAATCAGGGGTGTCAAACTCAAGGCCTGGGGGCCGGATCTGGCCCACGGGGCTGCTCTGGAAACAGCAAAGGACCAGCTCATGGTGCCTCTGCCAATGAAAATGGAGCTTGGGAGAGTCACAGGCAGCCTTCCTGAGCTCTGTTTTCGCTGGCAGAGAGTTGTAGGAAGATGTCACAGCCAAAAACGGAGCTTGGGAGCCCGTTTTTGCTGGCAGAGAGGTTGGGCCACCAAAGGCACCGGCACGAGTTATGTTGAACTGCCCACACCCACCCTGGCCCCCAAGGTCAAACACAACTCTGATACTGCCCTCAATGAAATTGAGTTTAGAACAGGGGTCTCCAACCTTGGCAACTTTATGACTTGTGGACTTCAACACCCAGAATTCCTCAGTCAGCACATTGGAGACCCCTGGTGTAGACTACATGAGGTTGGAGACCCCTGGTATAGACTACATGATGAGGAAAGCTTTCTCTCTTGTCTTTATCTCTTTTTCCTGATAGTTATAAAAAGGAAATGCCTAACCTTTCCAATCATCGTGACTGAGAATTAAAAACTCTTGGGCTTCTCTTTAAGGAGAATGCAAAGAATAGCACTGTGATGTACAAAATCTGACTGAAGCAACTGTGTTTCTTCACACATCTGGAAGAACTCTGAGCTTTTCCCCTCCTCCTCCTCATTTTTTTTTTTTTATCTGCTGCAGCTTTACAAGGGAAGTTAGTTACACAAATAAACACAGGAATTGATGCGGTCATAGAAAGTCTGCATTCAAGATAATCTTAGAAAAACAACCCAGCCTCAATACACTTTTGTTTGTTGCCTTTATGTCAATATTATTGACCTCCTTGGGTATCATGCAAAAATGGATGTTGCAAAGTTAGCAACGGCCTGGATTTTGTTTGTAATGCAAAATAGGTTCCATCTTCAACCCTGCAGCCCAGTGGCCAAAGTTATTGTCTCAGGATCCTGCATCAGCAAAAGCTGCAGCTGCACAAATTGGCAAGTGAGCTTTCCCAGCTGAAATCTGAAGTGCTTCTTAAAGTCAAGAAGGAAAAGAGGGTCAACACACACACACCACCACCAACACCACCAACAACAACCATGGTGGAGTCTTTGGTGCTCTCTGAACTTGTTTGTTTTCTTGAAGATGTCCCGTTACTCAACTAAATAACATCAGTGTAAATATCACAACTAGGATTGGTGAGGTTACCTAGCTGGATAATGAAATGTCTGCAAGAAAACAACCAAGCTCTGGGAGCATCAAGGACACCACAGTTCAACCCTGAGCTACAAATATTTTCTTCTATTGAAAAACTATGACACTGTCATTCCTGTTGCCAACCCTGAACCTGGAACCATCTTGAAGCTTCAGTTTTGCCAGCTCAGTGGGGGTGGGGGACTTGAAATAGCTGGGACTTTGTAACCAAAATAAAATACTTTCTCTTGGGAACCAAGGACATTCTCACACCTGGTCAGAAGAAGGAAATTGAGTGGAGCAAGTGGCCAGTTTTAAGTTTCTGGGTATTACCATAAAAGAGGACCTGACCTGGGGCACTCACATTGCACTGTGAGTCAAAAGGGCCCAGCAGAGATTATACTACCTGGGACTTCTCAGAAAACAACAATTGAATGAGAAAACTGCTGGTGACCTTCTACCGCTGCACCATAGAGACTATCTTAACTTACTGCATCTCTGTATGGTTTGTCAGTTGCACAGTGGCAGATAGGACAGCACTCCAGAGGGTTAACGTCTTTGCCCAGAGGATCATGGGTTGCCCTCTCCCCTCTTTGGAAGAGCTTTATAGCTCCTGCTGCCTTAAGAAAGTTCAAAACATTCTCAAAGATCCATCTCATCCTGGGCATCCTTTTTTTGAACTATTACCATCAGGCAGACGGTACAGGATAATAAAAATCAAGGACAAATAGGCTGAAAAACAGCTTCTATCCCAGGGCTCTTTTGAATTCTACTGTATTGTGCAGTGTTGGTGTGATGTTGGGGTTTTCAGTTCAATGTGTGGAGTACAAAGGATGTGTGTTTGTGTTTATTTTCATGGTCATGATGTGCACTGAAGATGGTATTTGATTTTGTTGTATGAGGTGCAGTGACTATAAAGTAAACTAGACTAAACTAAACAGGAGGAGTGATGTCACCAGGCAACCAGACACAGCTGTGATTGGAGCATTGTTTTGAGAAAGTGAAGAACTTTTACTTTTAATTAGATGAAAACCACAGGAACCTTCAGAATTGGTTTTCACCAGATCTGTCCTAGTATGATATATCCAATAAAGCTATTCTTTGGGGAATCTACCTGCCTCAGAGTTTTGCTTGCTATGGAGATCTATTATTTGGAATCCTGACACCTACATCATTGTCTGAAGATTATGCTACCAAGTTTGAAAGATGGTTCTGCTGTATCCCAGAATTTTTTATGAAATTACTTTTCCTTGGACAGGATGGCATATTCTTCCCAGAGGGGCCATTTTTCAATCTATATCAAAAGTCTTAATCAAGGTGAAATTTTCTTGTAATACTTTGATCTACATATGTGAGTGTCACATGTAAATTATGTGTGGAAAAGGACTCATCATATTTAAATGGTGCCTGATGGTATGTGCCTTTTGGTTGTTAGGATGTTTCCTTAATTAAATGTAGTACTGTCCTTTTCTTCCCACTCTTTCCAAAGTTTCCTCAAGCAAGAGTATCTCTGTGAAGTGGGATTTGTGGACCTTCTACACAGTGGGGCTTGGGTAACAACTTCACTACAGATGCTCTGATGCTTCAAAATCTGGATCTTATGACTATTTGCTACAGTCAACTCTCCATAGCCAACTCTCTTTGGGACAACTCACTGTAGGATAAGTTACACTAACATTAAAGAATTGCTGATATAGAATCATTAAAGAAAGGATGCAAAAGGAGGGACAGAATGAAAAATGAATGACAAGTATTAATTTTTTCAAATTTATTTTAAATAATTAAATTGAATTGTTAAATTGTGCTGCGCTGAGTTGTTTTGGGGCGAGTTGGCCATACCGAATTGTGCCACGGTGAGTTGGCTGCAAGTTGGCCATGGTGACTTGGCCAAGGCGAGTTGGTGGCAGCGAGCTGGCTGCGGCGAGTTGTCCCATTCCTTACAAAAATCCCATTTAATTCCTTTTTTGAGAGCAAAAAACAGACCAGCCAGATCAGCTGGCTTGTTCTCGGCTGGTAATTACCAGATATAGCCTTCAGCTGATGGACTTTTTTGTTTTTTGTTTATCTTTTGTGGCAAGGATTGATTGATTGATTGATTGATTGATTGATTTCCCATTCTGCTTGCATTAAAAAAACATTTTTGAGACTGCAGTGTAGATGTCCCTTGTCTCAAGCGATGTAAAAAGTTTGTTTCTATCAGACTTTATCTTGGAGTGAAAGCCGCTGAATAGCAGGGACTGAGGGTGGAAACAATAGAGCCAGCTTAGCAATAAAGACAGACTCGTTCATGAGATACTATTTTTCTGCCAGGAAAAATGAGTAGAAAGGGGGAGTGGGCTAGAAAATCCTGGCAAATTTCTGCTTTGGAATTCCTGGCTAGTTGATATTTTTGTCACCCTTCCTATTCTCATTTCAGCTCCCTGTGTTTAATAGCTCCAGAGAAGGCAGATTAATTGTACCTATTGAGTTTGGGCCGTACAGATGACTGTGAACAGTTGCTCAGTTTATTACTGGAAATGTGTCTTCCGGAACATAAATCATGACCCTTTAATGGTGATGGAGTGATAAAAATTGGAATTTGGACTGAGGAAAGCAAAAGCAACAGATTTGTCTGTCCCTTCTCGCTTAATTTAGGGGTGTCCAACCTTGGCAACTTTAAGACTTGTGGACCAAGTCCTAGAATTCCCCAGCTGGCTGCGGAAATCTGGGAGCTGAAGTCCACAAATCTTAAAGTTGCCAAGGTTGGACATGCTTGCTACTTGGTAAAAGCTGTTAACTGAAGGATCTACCTATTTTGTCCCACAGTGTCCCTGGTCCTGTTGATATATAATCTTCTCAGTGGTCAACAGGATGTCATAGGAACATCTCAGGGAGGACAAGATGTTGATTCTAGTCAGTGCAGGATTTTTTTCCAGCTTTATTTAATTTGATCTGTGCTGATTCTGAAACAGATTCCCTTTCTGTTCTTTATAATAGACTATGGACTTATCCCTACATCAGAAGGATATTTGATTTCTTTTAAGACCTTTGGTGATGTAATTGTTGGAAGGGAAATCCAGCTGAGAATAAAATGGAGGCTGATTGGAAAGAAAGCTGGTTTATTGATGAACAGAACCACCAACAGCATGTGATTTTGGGACAGCTGACCAAATGGTTGAATGAGTGGATGGAACTTTATAGGTTTCTGTGACTTTGAAGTCTGAATTGTTCTGGAGGTTATATGTGCAATGAAGGGGCTTGTGTCTTTTGCTAAATGGTAGTGGGTTAATCCTATTATGTTCTAATGAGTAATATCCTGGTCTTAGAATTTGGGTGGAAAGGAATGTACATTTTAATCCCATCCCTGGAGGTGAAGGTCTTTTGTTTTGTGAATAGGCTGGCCCAATCTTTCTTAATGGTGACAAAATATCTGCTGGGTTATTAACAGAGGAGGTATTCAGCAAGTTCTGACCAGTTCTGGAGAACCAGTAGCAGAAATTTTGAGTAGTTTGGAGGACTGGCAAATGCCACCTCTGACTGGCCCCACCCCCATCCATTCTCTACCTCCCAAGTCTCAGCTGGTTGGCTGGGTCTTCTTTGGTAGCCCTGCACAGGAGAACAGAGCTGGAAAGCAGGTTAATGGGGTGAGGAGGGAATGGAGATTTTACAGTATCCTTCCTCTGCCACACCCACCAAGCCATGCCCACCAAGCCACACCATGCCCACCAAGCCACGCCCACAGAACCGGTAGTAAAAAATGTTGAATCCCACCAATGGCTATTAAGAAAGACTGAGTCTGCTTTCTGTCTTTAAGAACATGTTCCTCCATTTCTCCCTTTGGGGAAATATAATATTCTGCTTCTTTTAATATTCCCCAAAATATTTCATTCTTTGTGGGGAGGGATAGAGCTTCTCACATAATAGTAAGGAATATTCCAACTGGAGACTAGATGTCTTCTGAACTGCATTATAGAACAGTGCATTTCAGTGCATCCATTTGGCTCATATACTGATGGATTGTGTGGAATGAAGTCAGTATCCAAATGGGTAGACATTCTGCAGGGTGATCTGTCTCCAGCCTTTTAGTGAAATGTGTTAGTCTGAAAAGGGGGTACCATTATAGGCTCTTCTTGACTCTTAGCCTCCATAGATTAATATGACTTCCCCTCCACCATGTCTTCAAAACTATGAGTATGTGTTGGCATTCATTGATAGGTAGCCTGAGTCCATATTCTACTTCTCAAACAACAATAGGAACAATGTTTTTAAATATTATATTCTATTACCCTTGATTGATTGATCAATGGATTGATCATTGACCATCAGGTCGGTATCAACATTTAGGCACTACATATATTTTCATGTGGGTGATCTTTCCCTAACTTGGTCTTCTAATAGCAGTTCATTTCGTCAAATCCCTAGCGCCACAAAATGGAGTGAGCTCCCGTTACTTGTCCCAGCTTCTGCTAACCTAGCAGTTCAAAAGCATGTAACAATGCAAGTCGAAGACCACTTTGGTGGGAAGGTAACAGCGTTCCGTGTGCCTTCGGCATTTAGTCATGTTGGTCACATAACCATGGAGACGTCTTCGGACAGCTCTGGCTCTTTGGCTTTGTAGCGGAAATGAGCACCACCCCCTAAAGCCAGAAATGACTAGAATGTATGTGTGAGGGGAGCCTTTACTTTTTCATAGAAAATCCATCACTGATACAAGAGAGTCCATCCACCTTAATGCTGATCTTCCCCTTCTCTTTTCTTTTACCTTTCCCAGAATTACAGGTAGTCCTCAAATTACAATCACAATTGAGTCCAAAATTTCTGGCACCAAGTGAGACATTAGTTAAATGAATTTTGCCCCATTTTACAACCTCTCTTGCCACTGTGGCTAAGTAAATCACTGTGGTTGTTAAATTACATAGTTGTATAGTGAATCTGACTTCCCCATTGACTTGCTTGTCAGAAGGTCACAAAAGAGGATCACGTGACCCCAAGAGACTGAAACCATCATAAATGTGAGTCAGTTGCCAAACATCTGAATTTTGATCACGTGACCATGGGGATGTTGCAATGGTCATAAGTGGGGAAAATGGTCATAACTCACATTTTTCAGCACCATTGTAACTTTGAACAATCACTAAATGAACTGTTGCAAGTCAAAAGGTGCATGTATAGGCTTCTCAAGGGAGCTGAGTCTTCACATAATATGTCAAAATTTGACAATTTGAGCCTGGACATTGTGCCTCATTAGACTCCTGGGTTGTTCTGTTCCATGACTCATTCCTTTGTCTACTTGGATATCTAGGGAGCTTTTAGGAGTCATCTCCAACACCAAAATTCAAGAGCATCAAATCTCTTGCTCTCCTGATTTTTTGGTTGCAGTTCAGACATATTTTGCAAGAATTTCCTTGGGTTTTTGTTTGTTAGTGTGTTTGTTTTTTTCCATCTCCATTGACTTTTCAATGTCATTGTAATACGGCTTCTTGTTTCTTTTGAAATTCTTTGCTCAACTCCTTCCTAAGATCATTGTCTTTCTTGGCTTTGGTTTCTCTTCTGACATTGAATTCACTTTCTTCTTTTTCTTGGCCTTCAGTAGTCTCTTTTCACATTTTTCCTTAATAATCTCTTTGATTTCATTGTACCGTTCTTCTAGTTTGCTGGCAATGTGGTTAAGGGCTTCAAAGTGATTCCTGATGTTCTCTTCAAAAATGGTGGATATATGCTAAAGATTATGTAATGGAAACTATTGGCTTTGTTCCTTTTCTTTACCTTGAACTGGAACATGCCTGGGAGCAATTTGTCCTGTGTTGAGATTCAACCCCAGGTCTTTGCTGTTATAACTGAATTCCTTGTGAACATAACATAATAAATTTGATTTCTATGTATTCTATCTAGTGGTGTCCATATGTATAAGCATTAGTTTGGTTGTTTGAAAACTGTTAGTTAAGAAGACTTGCAAACACTTGATTTGCAAAAACTGATTAAGTCTATTGAGTTGTCTAGTTTAATGAAAAGAAGGACCAGGGGTGACACGATAACAATGGTCCAATATTTCAGGGGTTGCCACAAAGAAGAGGGAGTCAAGGTATTCTCCAGAGCAGTGAAAGGCAGGACAAAAAGCAATGGATAGAAACTAATCAAGGAGATAAACAACCTAAAACTATGGAGGAATTTCCTAACAGTGAGAACAATTAATTAGTGGAACAACTTGTCTCCAGAAGTTGTGAATGCTTCAACACTGGAAATTGGAAAGAAGAGATTGGACAATTATTTGTCTCAAATGGTATAGGGTTTCCTGTCTGATGGGGGGGAAGGGGTTGGACTAGAAGACGTCCAAGGTCCCTTTCAACTCTGTTATTCTGTTAAGTTCTGCTGCTTCATTTTGGTTTCTTAGACTGTACAGTCCAGCTATATTTTTCCCTTATTGAAGACCCTCCAATCTCCAAACACAGGGATCACTTCTTACTTGCATGTTCTGTCAATTTCAGACTGAACTTGACCATAAAACCTTTCAGCCTCTTCAGTGGTTAGAGCATGAACCCATCATATTAAACTATCATCCATGAGTTCAAGGGTGGGATATGACATGGTTAAGGAATGGACATGGGTAGTACGTAGCGAGGATGGTAAGCGGATGTTCGTAGGAAGCCTAGTGGAGGGAGGCGGATGGAAGTGGATGACATATCCGCAGGGCTTCCGGGGGAGAATAGCAAAACGGAAGCGTAGCGGAAGGAGCGGATGTGTAGCAGATGATGTGGATGCATCACGGACGCCTATAGGATGCATAACGGATGCGTAGTGGATGCAAAGCGTTCACTGCGCATGCGGGGAGGATGAATTGCATCAGCTCTGTGGATATAAAAGGATGCAGCTCGCAAGCAGTCAGCATTCAGAGGAAAGACCTGCTGCCAGAGACATCTTGAAAGAACACCATGGTTCGTCAGTCAGGGAAGAAGAGAAAGCCTGTGCCTACTTCTGCCAGTCCTGGCAAGAAGGACAGAACCACCATCCCACCCCCTGGTGCTGACTCTGAAGCTGCTGGTGCTTCTGCTGCTGCTGCTGCTGCTGCCGGTGTTGCTGCTACTGGTGCTTCTCCTGCTGGTACTGCTGGTCTTCTCCTGCTGCTGGTGCTGCTGGTGCTTCTCCTGCTGGTGCTGCTGGTGCTGCTGCTGCTGCTGCTATGGTGGACCAGCCCCAAGGCCCTCAAAGCCCTGCTGCTCAAGCCCCTGAAGCCCCTGCCAGAGGGAGGAAGAGGCAAGGCAAGGAGAAGGGAGAGAGGAAACAGTACTCTATTTCCGAGGACCATGAGGAGGAGGTGCTGGAATGGCTGAGGGAGAACGAGTACTTGTGGAGAAAGGGCCACAGGCTCTATCGCGACACCAAGAGAAAGCAGGCAGCGTGGAGAGACAAGGCAGAGAGCCTGGGCGACACTTCAGATGTATTCCTGGGATGGTGGAAGCACATGCACACCTGGTATGGCAAACTGCACCTGAAGAAATCTGGCCAGGCCACTGTCAAGCTCACTGACCGGGAGATGTACGTCATGGCCAAGTGCAGCTTCCTGGACAGTGAGGTCTGCCACCGAGGAACAGCCCCTCTGTCAACCCTCTCCCTCAGACAGCCCACAGGCAGCCACTCCTCTTCCAGCCAGGAGACAGCTACGGTATCCAGGCAGGTGTCTTTGGAGGGCTCCACGGCAGAGACCCCCCCCCCGACAGCTGCACTCCCCATGCCAGAGGACGTGGAGGATCCCCTGTCTCAAATGGAGCAAGAAGAAGCAGCAGCCAGAGACCAACCCACACCCACACCCAGCTCCACCTCCACAGAAAGCAGGCAGAGAGGCAGACTGGAGGGCCAGAGCCACACTGTCCTCCTGGAGATCAGGGACACAATCAAGACCAGCACAGATCTTCTCTCTCAGCTGGTCCACAGTGAAATACCATCCTCGAACCGCAAGCCCTTCATCACATACGTCAGCCAGACCCTCATGGACCTGCCTGAGGCCCAGTACCAGCTGATGAAGGAGAAGATCACAGCACTGCTGCACCACCCTCCAGGCCCCGCTGAAACTGCTCCGATCCAGTCCAGGACTGCTCCTCCACCCCAGGCAATGTCACAGCCCTTCCACGGCTTTCAACAGCCTCTCACCTACCAAGGCTATGAGTACCAGGACTTCCCACAGCAGAGGCAGCCCTTCCCAGTCCAGGCCCAGGTACATTGCACGCCACAGACGCCTCACCTCACCCAGCTGCAGACCAGACAACCCCACTACACTCCTCCTTCCTCCACCCCACAGCCAAGCCCCTCAACAGAAAATCTGTCTTCAATCCTGTGCCTGACATCCCAGGTCCTTGAGGAAGGGCCTCTCAACCTCACAGGACCGAGTCAGCTCTCTGAGAGCTTCCAGAACACACCATCCCCTGTTGTACACTCGGGGCCAGGCACCCAATGGCACCTCAGACCAGCACTCCAGCAACATCCACCTCCACAGTCCCTGGCCCCTTTACATCTGAGACCATGGGCATGCCTCAGAGTGACTGAGAAGAGTGCCAGAGACTGAGTTGTTACCTGTTCACTTTATCTTTGCTTAAAGACACTTTACTTGGTTCATTTTGCTTTTTTAATAAAGTCATACAGTTTACTTAAGACAGTTGTTAATAAAGGTTATCTTTGCTTCACACACTTGGTTCATTTTATTTACTGAATAAAGTGTTGGTGAAAACTTTGAAAAAAGGGTTAAGCCTTTGCATGCTTGTGGGATAGGTAAGGATAGCTGTGGGATGGGTAAGGATAGCTGTGGGATAGATAAACCTCCAGTGCAAGCATAGTGGGACTGTATGGTCCACCCTCCCAGCTGGCCCTTTTTTATCAATAACAATTTATTCATTGATCAACACATTTCAAAATAAACAAAGTTCTTCATTAATGCCCTATTCATTGTAGGGCCACTCAACATACATGGCACAATCTCATCAGTGTTATGAGACAGGCTCAAGGAAGCATCCATTAACCATCGATCATCCTGTCTTGCCACCCCACTGCTCTAGCTGGGGAGTTGCACCAGTGTTTCAGGAGGTTGCGCTACTTCTTCCCTTCACATGAAGCTCTCTTGGGGCCTTGTACATCCACAGTGTCTATCAGGTTTCGTCCTTGCCTCCATTCACCAGGCTCCGTATCCCCATTCCCTTGTTGATGGTCCACAAGCCTGTTCTGCAACACAGGGTAGCGGGTGCGCATGAGATTGTGCAGGATGCAGCAAGCTTCCACGATGCTCCTCACAGTCTGTGGGTGATGCTGCAGGGTGGTGAGAAGTACCTGGAACCTGTTGGCCAGGATGCCAAAGGCGTTCTCCACCACCCGTCTTGCCCTGGACAGCCTGTAGTTGAAGATCCTCTCTTCACGGGTGAGGAGTCTGGAAGTGTACGGCTTCATGAGGTAGGTTCTGAGGGAGAAGGCGTCATCACCCACGATGAAGTAGGGCACATCTTGTGTGTCATTGGGTAGGGGGTCTGGATCTGGAAAACCCATGATGAGGTTACATTCCAGCCCATCCTTGAGGTGACTGGCATTGTATACCTGGCGATCTGAATCTGACCCGTTGCCTGAAGTATCGATGTACATGAACTTGCCGTCAGCATCAACCATGGCAAAGAGGATGATACTGAAGAAGCCCTTGTAGTTGTAATAAGAGGACCCTGAGTTGGCTGGAGCTTTGCAGGACACATGCTTCCCATCTATGGCTCCAACGGTGTGGGGAAAGTTCCACGTCTGATACCACTGTTCTGCAACTTTCCTCCAGCCTTCTTCAGTGGTGGTACACTGGAGGAGCTCCTCCACGTATTCTTCGATGATGGCCTGCACCACTTCTCTGACCACTTTGCTGATGCTGTTGTGTGGCACCCTCCACGCATACTGCATGTTTCTGTATGTGGTTCCAGAGGCCAGGTGGCGCAGAGTCAGTGCAACCTTCAGTCCAGTGTCCAGGCTGGGATGGAAGTTGGTGCTCAGCTTGGTCAACCTGGGTCTCAGATGCTCAACAAGTTCGTCAAACATGGCTGGTGGCATCCTCATGAAGTGCTGGAATGCACGAGTGTCTTCATTCCTCAGCTCCACCATCAGCTTGTCATAGAGTCGAAACTCCACTCTTCTCCTGATCCATCTTCAGACCCACACAGCTCTTGGATGTCTCCTTCTTCTCCTTACGTAGAAAAGGTGAAACAGTCTGAAGAGGGCTTGGTTCTGGTGTTGAATGATGGCAGCTACCATAAGGAGTGTGTGATGATCCATGGTGGAGATCAATGGATGATGTGAAAGAGCAAGAGCAATGGTGAAGAGGTCTGTACACCATGGCTGCTAGACTGATAGTGAGATCCAGGTGATTTCCTCCCCCTTTTTATAGGAAATATCGGTTTTCTGCTAGGTGTCCTTCCACATACTCTAGGCATACTCCAGACATCCTAAATATCCGAGATACGTCCTAGATACAAATGTTTTGTTCATTTTAATGCTTTATATACGAGATGCATCTGCTTACATCCTTTCTATTTCTGTGCTACTAACGCTGTGTGGATGTTCCGTGTACCTTTCTCTTCCTCCCTCTTTCCACTTTCAGCTGCAGCAGATGTGAGTTGAGGGGATGTTCAGAGGATGTCGAGAGGATACAGTGGACGTGTAATGGATGACAACGGACGTAGAACATTTGTTGCCCATATGTGTCGCGGATGTACATCGTACGCGGCGGAAAGTTCATCCGCTCAAAAAGTTTTGTGCAGCTCAAAACTTTTTGAACGGATGAAATAGCAGTAGATGGATGTTTGACGGATAGAGCGTATGAAACACGTACGCAGTGAGTACACAACAGATGCATCGCGTTTTCAAATGGATGGCAAGTTTTTTTGTCTGTTTTACATCCTCTTTGCATCCGTTGGTGCAGTGGGACATGGGCTTTAGATCAGGGGTGTCAAACTCACAGGCCAGATGCATCATGCGCTGGCCATGCTGCCCACACCTGGTCATATATTATGTGATGCTGCCGTTACTCCCTGAGTTTGACATCCCTGTCTTAGATGGAACTATGCTGCTTGTGAAAACAGTATAGTTTTTCCACTTTTCATGTCCTGCATAGTAAACAATCGGATCTTCCCATTGATCATATTGTCCATTTCTAATCCATTCCAATTTCCTGATGACTGAGATGTCAGCACATGGTTGATTCATTTTATCTTTCAGTATGCTAAGCTTTCCCATGTTCATGCTCCTTAGATTAAATGTTCCCACTGTAATTCTGTTTTTGCAGCTGTGGGCTTTCTTTTCCTACATGATAGCATCAGCAAATAAACATCCTAACATACTCTAGCTCTGTTAGAAATACAATTAGTATCCCAGAAAATCTTCAGAAATACCATTAGTATCCCAGAAGATCTTCAGCATTTCCTCATAAGCCTCTTGAACATCATCTAATTTGAAAGGTTCCATCATCCAACATGAAGTCATCAATCACTTTATGTTTCTATCCAGGTGGTCATTTTTGATAAAGTACAGGTTTGATTTGCTTTCTCCTGTACAATCAGAATTGATGCCTTAGGCCAAGGGTCTTCAAACTTGGCAAGCTTAAGACTTGTGGACTTCAACTCCCAGAATTTCTGAACTAACATGACTGGAGGAGGAATTCTGGGAGTTGAAGTCCATAAGATTTAAAGCTGTCAAGTTTGAAGACTCCTGGATTAGCCATTGTCATAAAGATTGTCTCCCTCCAGCGACTTCCTATATCTCTGCAGCCTAACAGAGGTGCCCACTGATTTCATCTGGGCAACTGGGATAACCTTCACATCTTGGATGACCCTACTGGGAATATATATATTCTTAACACACAATCCCAGTATTCTTTGTTCATCCCTCCCCAGAATAACACTTCTCTGCTGCCACGAGGAAGCACAGCAGGCTTTGGGAGGGGGCTTTGCAATAACACCCAATTAATCATACAATTTGACATCAAGAATAACTTTCTCCCAGATTAGAATGTTTAAAATATAAATGTCATATCAAAGCTGTGTTCCAATATTTGAGGGGCTGCCACAAAGAAGGGGGGGGGGAGTATCAACCTATTTTCCAAAGCATCAGAAAACAAATCAAGAAGCAACGGATGGAACCTAGAACTAAGGAGAAATTTCCTAACAGTGAGAACAATTAACCTGTGGAAGAGCATGCCTTTAGAAATTGTGGGTGCTCCATCAATATTAAGGAGAGACTGGATAGCCATTTGTCTGGAATGGTATAGGGTCTCCTGCTTAAACAGGGGGTTGGACTAGACCTTCAAGTTCCCTTCCAAGTCGGTTATTCTGTTAAAAGTTCTGAGCAGGGTTCTTAAAGAAACATTTTTCAGCACTAAATATGCTGTTGCCCAGTTTACAACTCAATTCCTAAGTGTTCCTTTTGAATTACAAATTAGAATCTCTACTTCTTGTAGTTTCATATTTAAGTCTGGAGTAGTAATTAAATGTTTTAACTCAAAGTTGGCTGACCTAGATCTGTATTCTATATTTCTCTTTGTTTTGGTCTCGGTAGTCTTCACTTCTTGAAGTGAAGAACAGTCTTTACAAATCAGCCCCGTCATTACAATTTGTCACACACTTCCTTAGATACTCAACATTGTGGTGGGGTATCTGATTTCCCACCCATTGCTTTAGGCTGCTTGTCTGGATCAAGGCTCAACCTCGAGAAATAGAAGGTTAAAAGAGAAATGTAATAACTACAGATGCTAACATATGTGTGCTCCTCCCAACATTTTGGCTGGTTTTCATTCCTACTGAAGAATCAGATTTCTTGGTTCTTCAGGCTGAATGATCATTGTTGAAAAAGAAATACTTGGTTTTCATTTACTTTGATGACTGCAGTCTAAGAAATATCAATAGGACTCATTTTGCTTGTTTAACTGATGGCAGCCTGAACTTCTGTGGGCATACTTAGAAGTAATTCCCACCAATTTCAACTGCTTTTTAAATTAAACATGCACAAAACTGTAGAATGAATATCCCCATTACTCTAGCAATTGAGGAAAGTCACAGTGTTTATAAAGAATGAACTTTTCTTTGAGATAAACTCAACCACATGGATGTCCTTGGGGATTTCCATCCAATTATCAAGCAACTCTAAAGTTATTTATCACAAAATTGATAAAATAGTATCCTACATCCACTACTGTGGCAAAAAGCTTTCCCTATATCCACAATGATGGAAAATTCTATCATATAAAATTATTGCTGTTGTTATGATTTCAATTGTAAATTTTAGAGATTTGTATTGTTTTATTTTCAGCAGGTACTGTAATTATGTCTTCTCTTTTTTTTAGAAAAAAGGAAACACATGGAATAAGCCAATAAGGAAAGATAATAATACAACTTGGTTCATCACCTTTCTATTGAAAAACTTACCAACAATGTGTTGAGCATCATTCTAACACAGGGGTGTCAGTCGCCATCCACTTTTCCAGCATGTTCCTCCACCAAAAAGGCTAAAATCCAGGAAGAGTTTTCTACACTCAGTACAACCCCTGGATGGCAATCCCCAGAGCTGCAGGATAGAAGCCTGGTCAAAACATCTACAGGAGAAACCCCATAACCTCTTTTTTGAGCCAAAGGAATCCCTCCCAACAGGTGCCAGTGAGCCATGGCAAAATTGGCGCTGCCTGAATCGCCTTAGAACTGGAGTTGGGAGGTGCAAAGCCCTGGTGCAGAAATGGGGATATAACCATGATGGATCCATAGAATGCGACTGTGGGGAGGCTCCCCAGACAATGGAACACCTATTAAACTGCACCCTGCTACCACAACCCTGTGCATCACATGATCTCCACGATTACACCCCATGTGCCAGAGCCTGTGTTCTACAGTGGCTGGGAAAAGTGTAGCGACATGAGAGAAGAAGACAGGGGTGTCAAACTGGATTTCTTCGAGGGCCAGATCAACATTATAGTTGTCCTCTGTGGGCCGGCTTGGGTGGGGGACACAGGATGGATGCCTTCAGCAGCACTCTGCCGGCCAAAATAGGGCACAGAGGGGGCCATGTGAGCACCTCCCCATGCCCCATTTTGGCTTCTAGGGTGCTGCAGGAGGCTGTCCAGGCCCAAAACAGGGCATGGGGGTATGTGAGGCCCCCTGTGCCCCAATTGGGGTGCCAGAGTGCTGCAGGAGACCATCCAGGCCCAAAATGGAGTGCAAGTGGGGGGGCAGTCCTTTGCTATTTCCAGACCAGCCCTGTTGGTTGGATCAAACCACCCCATAGGCCGGATCCAGCCATGGGCCTTGAGTTTGACACCTCTGTTCTAAAACATAATTTAAACTGCCTGGGAATATTCTAAGGGAAAGACAGAGTGAAGAGCCCTTGGTGTTCTCTGAACTTGGTTGTTTTCTCACAGACATTTTGTAATTCAAATTCGGGAACATCATCACTGCACCCAGCACAGATGATGTTATCTAGTTTGGGTAACCAAAATGTTTGCAAGAAAACAACCCAGCTCAGAGAGCACCAAGGACACTGCATTTGAACCCCTGAGATACAAATATCCAGCCTTAAAGGCAGCATATATTATTTAATAAAGGACATGGGAAAATAAACATTTTGGTTTCCTATGAAATGAGGCTGGCTGTTAGCATGTGAAGCTGCAATGACAGAGGAGTTAGTATCAGTGGTCCCATCTGTATTTTAATTTAAGCCTTGAATTCATCCTGTTTTTTTGGTACAGAAAGCATTCACAAATCAAGAAAGACAATTGCCCAACTTTGAATGGGAATTTAGAAAGTCTGATGAATGTGTCCTCTTTTCATAAATCTCTAACCTCCTGTGATTTCATAGGCACACTGTGTGGCTGATTCGGCAATAGGTTCCAAAGTTATTTGCAACAGTCTTCTTCTGGTGGTTTTTTTTGGACATCTCAGCATAACTCACAGCTCTGACATTTCCCAAACGTCTTCCATCTGGGGTTCAACCAAGCCTGGCCATAATTAGCTTATTTCAGAATTATAAAATTAGGTAGGTGTATAAGCGGTGGGATTCAAATGGTTTTACCACCGGTTCGGTGGGCATGGCTTGGTGGGTGTGCTTTTCCTAAGGTGCTCGTGCAGCTTTCCCCACACCAGCTGAGACCTGCAGCACCAATCAGCTGAGAGGATAAAAGAGAAAAGTTCAAGAGTGGGTGGGAGGGCCCATCCTGCGCTTTTCTCTTCTTTCTCCTCTCAGCTAATTGTCGGAGGCTTTGTTTTACTACCAGTTCAGCCAAACAGATCCGAACTGGTAGCATACTACCATTGGTTCCTATTCATTGTACTTCTACTATAGGAATCATTAAAGCATGAAAATCCTTGTGCCTACAGCAGTGGTGGTATTCTACCAGTTCGGACCAGTTCTGCAGATCTGGCAGCAGCGATGAGCAGTGGGGACATAACTGGTTCTCTCCACCGCTCTGCTGCTGGGCTCACACACATGCCTGGGCTCCCATACTCAACTTTATCCTCTGAATTTGAAGCACAGCTGCATTGCGCAACACAGAAGAGTGCCGCGCGGCAGCTGCTGAAGTGACCGGGATTGTGTAGGCTTGCAGGAGGTGAATTAGAATGCCTCTGCACCAACGCAAAGTGCACGTTTGGCATGTGCATGCACGCAAAGTGTGTGCACACATGCAAAGTGTGCCCCCCAAGCCACACCCACCAAACCAGTGGTAAAAATATTTGAATCCCACCACCGGCTTACGGTATATTATTGTTCTTGTTCTTGTTACAGATACTCCCTGACTGCCTGTAACAAGAACAGGTAGTCAAGGACTACCTTATTCATTTCGTGACTGTTCAAAGTTACAACGGCACTGAAAAAATTGAATTATGACTGTTTTTTACACTGACAAATATTGCAGTATCCTCATGGTCGTGTGGTCATAATTTGGCCACTTGGCAACTGGTTCATATTTATGATGGTTGCAGTGTCCTGGGATCATGTAATCACCTTTTGTGATATTCTGACAAGCAAAGTCAACGGAAAAGCCAGATTCATTATCATAATCATGTTACTAAACTGCAGGGATTCACTTAACAACTGTGCCAAGAAATATCATAAAATAAGGCCAAAACTCATTGAACAACTGTCTTCCTTAGCAATAGAAATGTTGGGCTCAGTTGTGGTTGTAAGTTGAGGACTACCAGTATTACTGTTTTGGATTATTTGATTTATATACCATTACTTGGAAGTCTGATCCCCATGGAGAGCAACATATATCAAAATATATATCTTTACCTCCAGTTACTATGACCCATTTGCAATAATTCAGCAACCTGTGGGATGCAACAAAACATAAACTAGATATTATTGGATTTGGCAACCCAGTGCACGCTTTACATGAAGTTCCATCAGAAAAAAATGTGTTCCTCATTGCCATAGAAGTTGGCTGCATCAATCTGTATTGCTTCTTGTTTTAGTAAGTCTTGATGTCCTCTTTTCTTCCTTACAGTTGTTTTCTGTGTGTTTGAATAAAGGCAATGGCGTATGGGCTTATATATCACTTCACAGTGCTTTTACAGCCCTCTCTAAGCAGTTTATAGAGTCAGCCTATTGCCCCCAACAATCAGGGTCCTCATTTTACCAACCTCGGAAGGATGGAAGGCTAAGTCAACCTTGAGCTGGTCAGGATCAAAGTGCCAAATTGCAGGCAGCCAGCAATCAGCAGAAGTAGCCTGCAGTACTGCACTCTAACCACTGTGCCACCGTGGCTGGTGATATCCTCTAGATAAGAGAGACAATTTCATGTAGTAGTTAAGGCATCAGGTTAGAAAATGGGAGACTGTAAATTCTAGTCCCACCTCAGGCACAAAACCAGCTAGGTGATCTTGGGCCAGTCACTTTCTTTCAGCCCTAGGAAGATGACAATGGCAAACCACTTCTGAATAACCTTGCCAAGAAAACTGCAGGAACTTGTCTAGAATTGGTCATGAATGAACAGAAGGGGGGGAAAAAAACCCTTTGGCTAACTGCACATTTAGAAGGATAAAGTCTTAACACCATTTGGCAGAAAGCTGAACAGCCTTTCGCTATTAAAAGTTTGTGCTGTAGTAATACAATAGGATGATGCAATAATATAACAAGATGATGCAATCTTACAGATCTCTATTAAATACAGCAAGAGGTGGTTAGTCCAAATATATGAAATTTCGGCATAAATGCAGATCTGCAATCTATTATACTCTTTCAGGTTGATTGTTGCAATTGTTGCTATGACATGAATCCTTCTGGAACTTGGAAGCAATAATACTTGCTTTTTGCTCCCAATGTATCTTTCGCAGAAGTGGGTCTGGAGGGAAAAAGAGTGGTGGTCTTTGCTGGGAGGGTCATTAATAACAAAAAAAGATAGCTGATCCTCCCCCAAGACCTCTTCTGAGCAACAGTATCCCTTCAAAGGTTTACAGCCATATCTGCCTGGAAGCCTAGACAGTTCGAGCTGTAGGGCTGAATAACAACAGATGGTCTCCCTTGCAGTCAAAACATTGACAAGAAAGCCTAGGTTGTAAGGACTCCACTGAAAACAACTTATTTTAACCCGTTACATATGTCATCCTGCTTCTTTCTGCCATTCCCCTGCAGGGCTGTATATCTCTGAAACCTCACTTGGTTGTAATTAAAATTGGGTGTTTTAGCAACCTATATTCTTTTGGGTGGCTCAGTGGCTATGACACTGAGCTTGTCGATCAAAAGGTTGGCAATTCAGCGGTTCAAATCCCTAGCATCGTGTAATGGAGTAAGCTCCCATTACTTGTCCCAGCTTCTGCCAACCTAGCAGTTCAAAAGCATGTAAAAATGCAAGTAGAAAAATAGGGACCAACTTTGATGTTCTGTGCACCTTTGGCATTTAGTCATGCTGGCCACATGATCATGAAGACATCTTTGGATAGCGCTGGGTCTTCAGCTTTGTAATGGAGACGAGCACTGCCCTTTAGAGCCGGAAATGACTAGCACATATATGCGAGGGGAACCTTATTCTTTTGGGTAAAAAGCATTTCGGGAAGTTCTTCCTTCCATGCACCTTGTTGAGAAAATAGAAATTAAGTAGAGATTATAGCCCCAGTATTCTTAAAATAGAATTTTGTCAGAGAGCCTTTCTGATTAAATTTACTCACCTGCATAATGGTTTTTTTTCAGCATAGCATCAAGGAATGGCTTCCCTCTAGGAATGTAAGCCATTGCAGAGCGAACAGGCATGTTATATGATCTCAGCTCAACTCAGAACTACAACATTGAGTCCAATATCTCTGTTGCTAAGGGAGACAGTCGTTAAGTGGAGTTTGCCCCATTTTATGATATTTCTTGCCACAGTTGTTAAGTGAATCACTCAGTGGTGGGATTCTACCAGTTACCGGTTCGGTGATCACACACTTTGTGTGTGCGCGCTCAGTTTTTCAAACATCAGCTGAGGCTCTGCTGCAACCAATCAGCTGAGAGGATAAAGAAGAGAAAAGCTTAGTGTGGGGAGCACTCCTGCGCTTTTTTCTTCTTTATCCTCTCAGCTGATCCTTGCAATATTTTTTGCAACTGGTTTGGATGAACCGGGCCAAACTGATAGCATTTCACTACTGGAATCACTGCAGTTGCTAAGCTAGTAACAACTTTGGTGAGGTGTATTTGGCTTCCCCATTGAGTTTGCTTGTCAGAAGACCACAAAAAAAGTGGTGGTGGAGGGATGTCACTGCAACCCTCATAAACACATGCCTGTTACCAAGTGCCCAAATTTTGACCATGTGGCCACAGGGATGCTTCAACAGTCATATGTGTGAAAAATGGCCATTAATCACTTTTGTCAGTGCTCTTGTAACTTTAAATCAGAGGTGGTATTCAGCAGGTTCTGACCAGTTCTGGAGAACCAGTAGTGGAAATTTTGAGTCGTTCAGAGAACCGGAAAATCCTATCTCTGACTGGAGAATTTACAGTATCCTTCCCCTGCCATGCCCACCAAGCCACGCCCAGAGAACCGGTAGTAAAAATGTTTGAATCCCACCCTTGCTTTAAATAGTCACAAAATGAAGAGTTGTAAATCAAGGACTACCTGTATCAGATAGTTCAATACTTCAAGGCAGGAAAATTAACTCCAAGAATTCTTTTATATTTAGAGTTTCCTATGTAGTTTACTAAATTGTTGATTAAAAGAAACAGGGGATGAAATATTACAGTGATGCAAGATAAAGGAGTCCCTGGAGCAGAAGTGGCATTCAGCAGGTTCTGACCAGTTCTGGAGAACTGGTAGTTGACATTTTAAATAGTTTGGAGAACTGGCAAATACCACCTCTGACTGGCCCTGCCCCCATCTATTCTCTGCCTCCCAAGTCCCAGCTGATTGGCTGGGTTTTCTTCTGTTGTCCTGCACAGGAGAATGGAGCTGGAAAGCAGGCTAGTGGGGTGGGGAGGGAATGGGGATTTTGCAGTAACCTTCCCCTGCCACGCCCACCAAGCCATGCCTACCAAGCTGTACAAAACATAGTCACCAAATCAGTAGTAACACCGGTTGAATCCCACCCGATATGACCTGCAACTTGGAGTCTTTTGCATTGGACAATGTTATGCAATTTGCAGGAGAAAATCTTTTGGATCACTTCTTTGATAGTGAATCTGTAGGATTTGGAGAAGGTATCTTTCTTGGAAATTGTCTCCTGCAGACACCCCAATTTGCTTTTTATGATACGAATGTTTTCTGAATCATCTCTTATAAAAACCCTTTTGAGAAATCACTTGCCATTTGCTTTCAAAATTCACTAGTCCGGAAGGATTGGAAACACTTTGTTTGACGTGCTTATCAGTTTCCTTTGTTGGCTTTGTAATTATTTGGGTGATTTAGTTCTAAGGTGCATTTACTCTTTTCTGGTTAAATCTTTTTAAAATATGAAATAGATAAATATCTTAAATGAACTAAGTAAGCCACCTGTGCTTTCTATGCTGGAGTGGATAAGTGGCCAATTACATATTTGTTGCAGACAAAAAGACAGTTGCATATTGTTGCCAGTTTTCTTTTAATTAAATTCCAAATGATTGACAGTCTGCTGGAATCATCTCTTCTATTCATGCTTTCAGGTGGAATCAGAGATGATTCCAGCAGACTGTCAATCATTTGGAAGCCTGCACTCTCAAATAGAAAGATCTCTACACTACAAACCAGGCAAACACCTGAACACAAACAGACTCCCTCTGATGCCTCCAACTCGAACACCCCCCCCAACAGGCACCCAGGTGAAACCTGGCTTCCTAATGGATAGCAGCCGTCCTTTCACACGAAGCCAAGCTGCACTGAAAGCCTCCAACACAGGAACAGAGTGTTGCCAGCCAATCAAAGCCACAAAACGGACAGAAGAAACTAGAAACACCAATCAATCAAACTCCAAGTCCAGTGAACACAGACCAAAACTCCCAGCCAATCAGAATAGGCCAGCCTCGAATTTGAAACCAAAAGCTGTGAGACCCACATCCATACAGAAGCCTGATGATGGCAGATGAGATTCTGCTGAAACGTTGCTACAACTTT
>BLBF01000002.1:15587436-15628180 GCA_015471245.1 Laticauda colubrina
CCAATCAGAACACAGCCAAACCCCCACCCAATCAAGTCACACCCCCACTAGCAGTTAAAAGGAAGAAGCAGCTGCAAGCTCACATTACTCTGAGAAGCACAGAGCTGAAGAAACAAGCCTGAAGATGATGAATGAGACTTCATCGAAACGTTGCCTAGATACTTCCAATTCTACGCGGGAGAAAACCCGAATAACCAAAGATCCACATACAAATACCCGCGAAAACCTCAGAAAACATATATATATATATATATATGTATTCAGTATTAGAGCACCCTGAAGATGATGGGAGGCTGTCAATTTTATCCAAGTTTAGAAGATTTAAACTAAAAGCTATCTGGTTTTACTGACAGCTAAAGTGCAAAACAACAATAACCCCACACATATTCATGGATGTGAATAAATATATCAAATGCATGTACAAGAAAATAAATAAATCACGCTTCAGATTAGTAGAAATAGCTTGCAAATCTCAGGATTTATTATACTGATTCTGAACTGAGCTGAATCTACTGAGCTGAATCTTTTCCAGCTTTAGAAGAGAATATCTGTAGGGTATAATTGTATAATCCTTCGTGTTCTTTGAGTTTGGGTATTTGCTTGCAGATGTTTCATTACCCAACTGGGTAACATCATCAATGATAGAAATTGGGGGTGGGATTTGTTCCCTGTTTGCCCTGCAACTGTTGGCAGGGATATGGTTTTTCCCATGGTAAGTTCTGTTTTCTGCTAGACATATGCTGTACCCCATCTTTATCAAGACTGACCAGCTACAATTCTCCGAGATTTCAGGCAGAAATTGAACCTGGAATCTTTTGCCTTTTAAAGGATGCAAAGCCATGGTTACTTAGGTTAAATAAATGCAAACAAATACTGTGAAAATGGAAGGAGCTGGGAATAGGTTAAAGGGTCCCAGAGAACACCATGATATAATTTCCCTTTCTTTTATTTTAAAAGTGTTTTTTTTTTAAAGGAAAAAAAAGGATTTTCTTTTCATGACTCATGAGATTGTAAGCAATGAGATCTGTCCATGGTATGTACACGAGAGGAAACCCATTAAGCATGGTTGTCCTGGACCACCCAAAATGATGTTTGGATCCTGGCAGTTTGCTTTTAGGACAGAATTTCTCCAAAGGCTGTGAGTAGTATCAATTTCTGTGATTCCAGGCTCTTCCTGAATTGTGAAATACATACAGCCTTGCAGATTTCAATTATCCCAGAGGGGAAGCACAGTTTATACCTATGATTGGATTTTGCTTGATTTTATTTTTTAGATCTTATGTTTCCTATGTGTCATACCATCTATAGGAGACATCTACAGAAGTCCAATATTTACCACAAGGTATTACGGAACTTTGGTTAGTGAAAGCTACTTGTGAGAATGTCAGGATTGTCCCACAATCTCCAGGTTGTTATTATTCAGTTGTGCTGGCCAGTTATTGCTAAACGTGCGTAACTTCTTGCACTATTCACATCATCAAGTCAGGGTTGCTATGGGGATGAGTCACAACAATTCCTCCTTTCCCTGCTCAAAGAACACTTGGAAGATGTTTCTTGTAAAAACTCTTACAAAGTACAAGTGAGGTTGTTGAAGTTGAGAAGGTAATGCTTCACAACTGAAATAGTGTTTTGAAGATACCCTTATGGAGTCCTGAGAGATAACATTGCTTAATTGAAGGAACTGGAGCATGATAACTCTACTCACACCTCATCCAAATCCACATAATACAAAATAACAATGTTCATTAAGATATACTAAATTGTAGAATAGCAAACAGAGCTGAACATTTCTAAATCTCACTATGGAGGTCTTGGCTCATCTTGACCTCAAAGCCTGGAGGATCACCATTTTAATAGACACAAAGGCAACTCCTTTTTTCCACTTAGAAAGGAGAAATCAGATGCTCAGACAGAGAACTGAAGATGGATTGTCACAAGAAGAATATGAGTCAATTGTATGACAGGGCTGTAAAAAGAGCAAATTCAGTTTTGGGCTCAATCAACAGCCTAATTTCATTATAATTCATAAATCATGGGCAGGATTTTTTTGGGGGGCATAGCTTATGTCAAAAATCTTGAGGATTATCTCGAGGATTCAGACAAACTGCAATAGAGAAAGGCAAAAGGAAATGAATGGGTAAGGAGAAACAAAGGACTAGAAACTATGATGAGATTTTAAAGGGGCTGGAAATACTTAGCTTGAGAAGACTTGACATCTCTCTCTCTCTCTCTCTCTCTCTCTCTCTCTCTCTCTCTCTCTCTCTCTCTCTCTCTCTCCCTCCCTCCCTCCCTCCCTCCCTCCCTCCCTCTCCCTCTCCCTCTCCCTCTCCCTCCTTCCCTCCCTCTCTCTCTCTAACACACACACACAAATGATACAGATGACATGGGTGTGATTAAAACTGGTGACCTGATTTATTCCTTTGCTATCTGACTAGAAAGTATTATGTGAAATCTACGATTAACCAATGCCAGGGTGAGCAATGGAGATCTTTCTTTATAAGTCCATCTGAGGAAAGTTGGGACATGTGGAAGATGGTAATTTGAAATATAAGATGTGTAAATAGAGAAGAGCATGAATTATAGAAGGACATGAATTGGTAAATTGTGTATAAAAAAGAAGAAGATTATAAGAGATGTAATTCAGGGTGGCTTGATCTTGTGGAGTGAACTTGATGAATACACATAAGCTTAATTATAAGTGAAAGAACTATGTGTATTTTAGAAAGTATTAACTGGTGTCATTAAGATTGTTTTGGATGCGTATGAAATTTAGAAACCATGAGATGGGATGTTTACATGTTATAATTCTGAGAAATGTGGTAAAGGAATGATCAGACATGAGTTTTGGGAAATGTTTTGAATGAAAGAAATTCCGAGGAAACAATTATTCTGTTAACTAACATTAGTGGGTAAGAATTAAAAAAAAAGCAACTGGAATATTTGGAGACCCAGAAATTAGTTAGTATTATGATTGTTCAATGAGGATGAATTTAGAAAAAAATACTTATTTCAAATACAGGTGCACAGTTGAAAATGAACTGTTTGAAAAGTGTGATTGTTTATGATGGAAGATTGAGAGAGGTAGCAAAGATACCAAGGTAGTGAGAGATCCTAAGCTTACAACAAATAAGTCTTGACACAAATATTGATGTAGAAACAGAACAGGGAGAAAAAACATGAGGTGGGTTGGAAACAGATCCACCTATCCCTACACACTTCATGGGGGATAACCTACTGTTTTCAACCTTATCTGTCAAATGAAAGAAAAGACATGTAGATCAGGTGACCATTCAAAGTTACAGCCTGTTTTGAACAAGGCTTCCGAGACTGTAATCACGCACATGGTTATTTTAAAAACAAGTCTTGCTTTATTTCAATGCTGGGAATTATTTTCATTCCGGGCCGGTAATGAATCTCAAACAATTCCTCAAGATAAGCACCCACCTTTCTATCCTGTGAAGTTCTGCCAATAACAGAAGTGTCAAATAAACTAGAACAAAAACAAGCCAAAGGACAAATAGCTTCAAGAATGAGTCTGAACTGAATGAAAGACTTTACTTCCTGCAAAGATTTCATCATCTTTGCCTGTCTTTTATACCTTATGGGAGGAGCAATCACCTCCCATTCTTACTCCTGAGTTGCCTCTTTTGTTTCAGCTGCTCTCGCCTTCTAGCTGCTCTGCGCACACACACACTAGGAACAGGCTCCCCTGGGTCCTCTGCCTCACTGCTGCCAGACTCTGAAGGCTCTGAAGGCAGCACCTCACCAGAGAAGGGACCAGATGGTCCTAGTCCCAACTCTGCATCGGATGCAGGACCCTCATTTGAGTCCTCTCTGGACTCCCTGGTTGGTCCCCATTCTTCCCTACTGTCTAATTCTGCTGCTGTCTGCACAGGCTACTAGCGAACCACAACACAGCCACACTATAAAAATGTGATTAAAAATCATTTTCCACATTTACAACCATTGCAGCATACCCATGGTCACATAATTAAGATTTGTACACTTGGCAACTGGCTCATATTTATGGCAGTTGAAGTGTCCTGTGGTCATGTGATCACCCTTTGCAAACTTCTGATGAGCAAAGTCAATGTTCACATCAACAAAGTTGTTACTAGCTTAACAACTGCACTGATTCACTGAGCAACTATGGCAAGAAGGGTCGTAAAATGGGACAAAACCCACTGAATGGCCATTGCATTTAGCAGCAGAAAATTTGGGACCAATTGCTGGTTGTAAATTGAGAACTATCTGTAACCCATTTTTCAATGCTATTGTATTGGAGTAGAGTAGAAGAAACATAATAAGTGCCTTGAAGTTTGGAGATTGATAATCAAATTATCATTATTATCCCAGTAATATTTTGTATTACTAATAAACAATTCCTAGAGAAGACAGAAAATGGTTTCTTATTTTAGAGGAGAGGTAGATTGTCTTTACAATTAATGTCCTCAAGCAGCAAATGTATCAAATACAATAGAGGCCAGCACAGAATTTAAACAACACGGTAACCTGACAATCTACTTTGTACACATTAAATTTTTCACAGGGAGCACAGCCCACTGCATGGCATTGAACCCTGCATCTCCTTCATGAAAATCACAAGAAAATAATAACTGCAACATGTTTTTCTTAAAGTAATTTTGCTTAAAGGTAAAGGTTTCCCTCGCACATAGTCATTTCCGGCTTTAGGGGGCAGTGCTCATCTCTGTTACAAAGCCAAAGAGCTAGCGCTGTCTGAAGACATCTCCGTGTTCCTGTGGCTGGCATGACTAAACATCGAAGGCACGCGGAACGCTGTTACCTTCCCAACAAAGTGATCCCTATTTTTCTACTTACATTTTTACATGTTTTTGAACTGCTATGTTGGCAGAAGCTGGGACAAGTAACGGGAGCTCACTCCGTTACGTAGCGCTAGGGATTCAAACCACCAAACTGCCAACTGATCATCGATTTCATCGATTTCTGATCGATGAGTTCAGTGGCTTAGCCACTGAGCCACCATGTCCCATTTTTTGTATTAGTAATGAACAATTCCTAGAGAAGACAGAAAATGGTTTCTTATTTTAGTGGAGAGGTATATCGTCTTTACAATTAATGTCCTCAAGCAGCAAATTTATCAAATACAATAGAGGTCAGCATAGAATTTAAGCAACACTGCAACCTCACAACCTACTTTGCATGCACTAAATTTCTCACAGGGAGCACAACCCACTGCATGGCACTGAACCCTGCATTTCTTTCATGAAAATCACGAGAAAAAAATAACAACTGCAACATGTTTTTCTCTCAAAGTAGTTTTGCTTAAGGGCATGTTATTTGTCATCTGTTTACTGCAGAGGTTTTGAACCTTCGCTCAAGCGCTGGCTTTTGGCTCTAGGAAGAGATCAGATAAGGCAGTCATATGATTCCAATACAAGGTGCATTTGATGATATGACCTATTGTTTCGCACAAGGAGTGCAGTGTGATAGGCTCTATCTGCCTGAGACATCTTCCAGGGGAGGGCTTTCTGTTGGGAACAACATTGGCAAGATCCTTCCAAGGTTACTTTAGGAGACCTCATCCCAACCTTCGCACGGTGTGAACTTTCTTGAATAAAAAAAATTGTTTGAAAGGCTTTACATTACAACTGTTGGCCATTAAAAGGCAATCTGGGCTGGGGCTGAGACTTGGCAGTGAAAGAACACAACACACATACCTCCATGGGAATCTAACAGCTGCGGCTTCTTGGAAACAGATTACAATTGCATAATCTTCTACAGATGACAATTTTGCTGCAGTCATTGTTTCTTTTTCCTCTTTTTTTATTGCACTGTTGAAATACCAGAGGCAGGTAGGACCCCAATAAGAAGCAAATGTCAAGCTTCAGTGGGAGAGGAGCAAGATCAATATGTCCTGTTTAACTTCTTTTTGAAGTTTTCTCGGTCTGCTAAGACTGCGAAGGGATACACACATCTTAACCTGACTCATAATTCCGTAGAGCAAAAGCCAATTCAAAATCCATCGCCTTTATTACATATTAAGAGACATATGGTATATGAATTTAGTTTCTGGAGCTGCGATTGGAAGTCCTCTAGGAAGAACTTTGAAGTTGGTGTGTGGGATTCCTTCTACTGATTTCATTATCTCCAAATTATCAGGGGTCTAGAGATATACAACAGGAAGACCTCTGCAGTTATGATAGCTACCGGGGATTTGAAGAATGTTCAGTTAGGTCAACCTCAGGTCTCCCAAAATACGGAGTATCCAACTTCCAGATTTTCTAGTTGACATGCTAACTGGGGATTTCTAGTAGACCCAAGATATCTGGAAGTTTTCAGATGGAGAAAGGTTAAGTTGGGGTACAAGCACTGAGTTTGATACATGCCTGTTCTATCCTCAAAACAATGCTATAGAGCACTGCACACCACATCAACTAGACACAAGGACAGTTTTCCCCCAAATGCCATCACTCTGCTAAACAACTAATTACCACAAGACTGTCAAACTACTTAGTAAAACTTCTTATTACTGCTCATTTTTGTGTTCTATTCCATATCTTATACTATTCTACATTTTCTATATAGTTTTTCCCCTCTTTTAATTTTCTGTTTCAATTTCATATTATCTTTTCTCATTAAACAAATTTTCTCCTGTAGTTACTAATTGGAATATGACACCTTTATATCTTTTAATTATATCCATTCAACTCTTATTTAAACTTCATAATATACCTTAAGGTTATGACCTTCAATATAATACATAATACATAACTTCCAATTGAATTCTGCTTGATACATTCTTATAATACACACTATATTCTTTTTAAAAAAGGATTATAAATATATGTAATTATAAACCCACATTCCATTCCAATTCAGTTCTGTCATTAATAATCATTAAAATCTTAACATCTTTAACATTTCTTTTCAATTAAATATCATACTTCCTTAAAGACACATATAATCTCCATAATTATTTTTTTCCCTTATTTCTCTTCACATATGTTTTATAAATAATTAAATATTCATTTTGTTACATTTATTTATTGACAAGCATTCCATTGAGTTACAATAGCTATTTTATCAAACATTTTAATCATACATTGTTTCATATTTTCTGAAATTATTTCTATTTCTAATATAACAATACTATCTTATGTACCTTTGCAGAATCCCTTTTTCCATTAGATTTTCATTCATTATCTCTAAATAGGCCCTGTTTCTCTATATTTTGTTTCTGTCCTTTATAACTTCTTTTCCTTTCTTTCTTCCCTCTCATCTTCTCCCTCCCCTTTTTACCCCCTTGTCTCTCTACTTCTAATTCTCTCTTCTGTATTTCCCTCTTCTGTTGCTTTCTGATTATATACTTATTTTTCACTCTATTCTTTTTTTGGGTTGTTTTTCCCAATTTTAAACTTTCCATTCTCTTCCCCTCCCCCTTTCCTTTTCTTCCCCCACCTAAGATTACTTGTTCATTAAAGATGGCTTCTTCTTTGTCGCAATCTTCTTGTTCTGCAGGCATGTCTTGTTGTTTCTCACAGTTCCAAATCTCCATTTCTAAGAACTGAAATACGAAGCCAAAAGAACCTCTTCCTTCTTGTGCATCTTCTTTGTACTTTTTAAGTTCCATTTTCAGTTCTTCTAAAAGTGGAGCCATTTTAAACAGTTTTAAACAACCACCTGATTGATTTTAGTCATTCAAATACAATAACCAAGAACCCAGAGATCACCAAGTAATCCAAATCGTCCCAAGCTGTTTCTTCTTATTTCTTTTCCCACTTTCTGTTCCTGGGGTTTTACTATTTTGTTGCAATGTTTCAGTTAAGATGTATCTTTTGGAAGTCTTGTTGAGATTTTGCTGTAAGTTCTTTTTAATTCCAGGCAGTCTCTTCCCTTCCACATCCTGCCCTTTTGTTCTTTCCTGTTTTCAAAAGCTTTTAATTATCCAGAAATCTTTATTATCTCTTTGAGTTTTTATTTTCAGCATTAAATGCCTGTTAATGTCAAAGTGGATTTTTTTTCCAATTTCTTGCTTAAGTCTCTTAACTGTCAGTATTGGAAAAGGAGAAAAAAAATCAAATATTTTCCCTTTTCTCTCTCCTTCACAGCTTAAAAATTTTTTTAGGGAACAATGTTCTTGTTTTTTTTTTTTAATAGTTTTAATTCCAGGGTATCTTATCTGTTGCTTTTGCTGTTTGACCTGGTCAACCAAAACTTTCTCTTCTTATCTTCCTCCTGCACATTCTTTTCGGGTTGAGTTCTTCTTCGTGGTGGCCATTTCTGACCACTGCTACAACTGCCTTCGGGAAAGGGAGTAATGGCCAGCTGGGGAGGAGAGATGCAACTCTCCTCAACCCTGCAGGCAGTTTCCCCTTCTTCATCACCTCTACAGGGTGGCTTAGCCCCAAAACCAGCCAGCTCGGGGCGCTCCAGCGGCGAGTACGCATCGAAACCGCACAGAGATGTGGTTTCAGTCTGTCACCAAAGAAGCTCCAACCAGAAATCTCCAGTTTAGATTTCTAATGTCTCGATCAGGAGTATCAAAATCATGGCACCATAGCGGCATCACATGATGTATCATGACTTTACCCTTCTCCGCTAAACCGGGTGTGGGCATGGCCAATACATGATGCATTTGGCCTGTGGGCCATGAGTTTGACATTCTGGTCTAGATTAACCAGAAGCCATGGTGGCGCAGTGGTTAGAATGCAATATTGCAGGCTAAACTCTGCCCACAGCTAGGAGTTTGATTGGCTCAAGGCTAGGAGTTTGACTCAGCCTTCTATCCTTCTGAAGTTAGTCAAATGAGAACTCAGATAATTGAGGGCAATTGCTGACTCTGTGTAAACCATTTAGAAAGTGCTATAAAGCATGTTGAAGTGGTTTATAAGTCTAAGTGCTGTTGCTATTAATTAGGCAATAATCAGAAAACCTTAAAACGGTAGCTTTAACTTTCCAAGTCTTGGAAAAGAAAGCTATTTAGTGAAAGATATATATGAATTAAATATTTTATTCTTTACATTTTATTTTCAATCAAAAGGTCTCGGTTGCACTTTATTGAAGATTGAACCAATGCAGGAAAAATATAAAAGCAACTGATAAAAAATACTATAGCTGAGGTAAGCTCAGGAAAACAGCCTTACTTCTTCATGAAAATCGGTCATTTATCATATGAGAACAAGGATGATCCTTATTTTTTGCAATACCCTGCCAAAAATATTAACAATGCAGAGTGGAAAAAAAACAGAACCCAGACTAAAAGAAAATTTAAAGCATGGGAATATGAATATGAATGTATTTAAACTTGAGGAAGTTACAAATAGTTCTTGATTATTAATTCTCTTCTATGGGTGCCTTCACTAATCCTGAAGATAAGAATTTTTTCTAGAGATTTTATTTTATTTATTTTTTTAATGTGTCAATTGCTTACAAGATAATAGATATAAGTAAAAACATAGTTATGAACACATGGATACATATAAGAAAAATAAAATAAAAAAAAGAAACAATAGGACAGGGATGGTAGGCACGTTGGTGCACTTACGCACGCCCCTTACACCCCTCTTAGGAAAGGGGTGAGGTCAATAGTACAGTCTAAGGTTAAAGTTTTTGGGGTTCAGGGAAAAAAACCACAGAGTCAGGTAGAGTATTTCAGACATTGACCACTCTGTTGCTGAAGTCATATTTCCCGCAATCAAGTTTGATGCAATTAACCTTGAGTTTGTATCTATTGTTTACTCTTGTGTTGTTATGGTTGAAGCTGAAGTATTCATTGACAGGTAGGACGTTGCAATGTATGATTTTATATGCTATACTTAGATTGGACTGAAGGCGGTGTAGTTCTAGGTTTTCTAGGTCTAGAATTTCAAGTCTGGTGGCATAAGGTATTTTGCAACGAGTAGAGGAGTGGGGATGGGGAGGAGAGATTAGTTAAAACTGGTCAAGAGATGCAAATTCATTGGAAATGAGTTAAAATAAAATCAATGTGAGAGAAAGTAGAAGTAGAAGACAAATGTTCCATTCAGGCCTTTTAAGAGTGTTTAGCTCTTCATAGCCTGTGTTTGACTTCCTTTTCATTGGAATAATATTTGTGACTACTGAATTCAGATGGCCACTGTTCTATTTTCCTGACCAGGTGCTCAATTCATATAAGGCAAGCAGGACCTTCTCTGCTCTTAACAGCTGCACTGACTGACATTTGGCTGGAGGAAGTGGAAAATATTTCATTCATAGTTAAGTTCATAATTGGATCATGGAAAAAAAACTAAAATGCATTTCAACATGGGAGGTAGCAAGAAATAAAACAAAATAAAATAAAATACAGATTTATTGGCCTACAAGCACCTGGAGATGTGCAAAATACACAAATGGGTTTTAGTGCAGTGATTAAGGTGCTGGCTTAGAAACCAGGAGAATGAAAATTCTGGTCTTGCCTTAGACATGATAGCCAGCTGAGTGACTTTGAGCTATTCTATCAGCCAGTCTTCAAGATGTTCATATTCCCAAGATACAAACCAACATTGATGTGTGCAGTCATTTATTTGTACAAGTAACACACATCCCATCCGGCAATAACAGCTTGAATTCTAATCTAGGTTAGCCCTGGGAGCATTTTGCCTTCCAGGGCCCTTTATAGCGTAACCCCACCCATCTAATCGTCCCTCCTGTAGACCACCCTATTCTAATTATCCATGTATTCCATTTTTCCTAATATGGCTAATTAGTTACATAAGCTGTACTCCTATACCATAGCCTAAAAAACTCTGCACCCTCCCAATCACCGATCCCCTCTACTTCCCTGAACACTCTATAACACCTGATGCATAAATCCCCCCTCCTCACACAAATCCCCCCTCCCTGCACTACAGCGGAGCACCCCAGCCATGTCATGTGGGAATTCCCATTCAGCCTACCCCTCCCATGTAGCAGTTCGAGGCAGTGTCATAGGGAATCCCCGTCCCGCATCCACTTCGTCACTGGTGGGAGGGATCCCTGATTAACTTCTTTTTATTCTTGTATTGCTGGTGGACATAGTCGAATATGGAGCCCAACATATTCACTCTCTCAACCTGAGTTACTTCACAAGGTTGTTGCAGATCTCACATCCAAAGAGTCTCAGGAACTAGAAGAATTGCCTTCTCTGCCATAGCCTCTGCTCTGTGGGGTTTCCCTAGAAGATTAGAACAGATCCAACTGTTGTGGTCTGCCAGTGACCAGTGGCCAGCAGACCTGGTGGAAGACTTGGAGAGTGAGGAGGTTGGGGAAGAACATGAGCCTGTCCTGGAATCCGGAGAAGGCTCTGCATTGGAGGCAGAGATGGGGCCAGGGCCGTTTGACAGTTTTCAGCTGCCTTTGGAGTCAGAGATCAGTGGGACAGAACAGATGGAGCCTGTTCCCAGTGTGCGCATGCACAGAGCTGCCAGGAGAAGGGACAAGTTAAGGAACAAGGGTTGACTTGGGAGTAAAGGCTTAGGTGGACAGTGAATGGCCCCTCCCATAGGGAATAAAAAGGGGCTAAAGGGGACTGGTATTTGCAGGAGACAATTAGCTCAGTTCATTAGGGTGAAGATCTGTTCCTGACTTCTTGCCAAATAATTGCTGCTACAGCATGGCGTTTGGAAGATATCAGCCTGTCAACTCTCCAAGCCTGATAAAGGTCTGTAAGTGTGAAATCTGATGAAAGACTGTTTGCCAGGACTTTGCTGGAGAGGAATTCCCTTTAATCTAAATAAAAGGAATTTTATCGGGATGAGGAATCTGCTTCATGATCTTTGGAAGCCTAGGTCAGAACACCAACCTTGTTGGCTTTTCAGAAAGCTTTAAAAAGCAGCCAGGTCCAGAACAGGGCTTGGAATGTCTTTAGGATCTTGACTTGACTTTATTTAACATTTCTTGACTTTACTGTTACTTGGTTAACTATCATAGCTGTGATATATATTTATTTATAAGAGCTGCAGTGGAGCAGTGGTTAGAGTGCAGTACTGCAGGCTACTTCTGGCTGAATGCTGGCTGCCTGCAATTTGGCAATTTGAATCTCACCAGGCTCAAGGTTGACTCAGCTTTTCATCCTTTTAATGTGGGTAAAATGAGGACCCAAACTGTTGGGGGCAATAGGCTGACTGTGTAAAGAGCTTAGAAAGGGCTGTAAAGCACTATGAAGCAGTATAAGTTGATGTGCTATTGCTATTTTAAGCCCATGTCACACTGCACCAACGGATGCAAAGAGGATATAAAACGGACAAAAAAGCTTGCCATCTGTTGGAAAATGCGATGTACTCACTGCCTCCGTTTTGCTTCATCTCTATCCATCCAGCACCCGTTTATTGATGTTTCATCCGCTCCGAAAGTTTTGGGCTGCCCAAAACTTTTGCACGGAAAATGTATCCAGTTCGTCCATTCTGCATCCGCTACGCATCCGCTAGGCATCCGTTCTGCATCCGTTACGCATCCGCTATATCCGCCAGGCATCCGCTACGCATCTGTGCAACTCCATCCGCCCGGACGTGGGGAGGAAGCGGAACGGACGCAGAACGGATGCAGAACGGATGCCTAGAGGATACAGCATGGAAACAAAGCAACTCATCTGGATCTCACTTTCAGAATAGCAGCCCAACGGTGCAGACCTCTGCAGCCTTCATCTGGCTCTTCCTCTTCCACAGCATCCAGTCATGTCCACCGTGGATTGTAACAAAGTCCTTTCGGCAGCCACCATCGTTCTGCAACAGTGCGAAGCCATCTGCAGGCTCTGTGAACTCTACTGTGAGAAGAAAAAGAGGCAGCCAAAAAGAGTCTAGGTCCGAAGATGGTTCGCCAGAAGAGCAGAGGACGGACTGTACAACAAGCTGATGGTGGAGCTCAGGAACGACGACACTCGGGCGTTCCAGAACTTCATGAGGATGCCTCCAGCCATGTTTGACGAAGTTGTGCAGCAGCTGACACCCAGGTTAACCAAGGTAAACACCAGCTTCCGGCCCAGCCTGGAACCTGGGCTCAAGGTGGCACTCACTCTGCACCACCTGGCCTCAGGGACCACCTACAGGAGCATGCAGTACGGCTGGAGGGTGCCACACAACACCATCAGCATTGTGGACAGAGAAGTGGTGCAGGCCATCATCGAAGAATACAAGGAGGAGCTCCTCCAGTACCCCTCCACTGAAGAAGACTGGAAGAAAGTTGCAGAGCAGTGGTATCAGAGGTGGAACTTCCCATACGCCGTTGGAGCCATCGATGGCAAGCACGTGGCCTGCAAAGCTCCAGCCAAGTCGGGGTCCACTTATTTCAACTCCAAGGGCTTCTTCAGCATCATCCTCTTCGCCATGGTCTATGCTGACTACAAGTTCATGTACATTGATGCTTCAGGCAACGGCTCATCTTCAGATGTCCAGGTATACAACGCCAGTCACGTCAATGAGGAGCTGGAATGCAACTTCATCGTGGGCTTCCCAGATCCAGAACATCTGCCCAATGACACACAAGATGTGCCCTACTTCATCGTGGGGGATGATGCCTTCTCCCTGACAACCTACCTCATGAAGCCCTACACTTCCAGACTCCTCACCCGTGAAGAGAGGATCTTCAACTACAGGCTGTCCAGGGCAAGGCGGGTGATGGAGAACGCCTTTGGCATCCTGGCCAACAGGTTCCAGGTACTTCTCACCACCATGCAGCATCGCCCACAGACCGTGAGGAGGATCATGGAAGCTTGCTGCATCCTGCACAATCTCATGCGCACCCGCTACCCAGTCTTGCAGAACAGGCTCGTGGACCTCCAACAAGGCAATGGGGACATGGAGCCTGGGGAATGGAGGCAAGGGCGAAACCTGATAGACACTCTGGATGTGCAAGCCCCAACAGAGCTTCACGTGAAGGGAAGAAGCAGCGCAACCTCCTGAGACACTGGTGCAACTCCCCAGCTGGAGCTGTGGAGTGGCAAGACAGGATGGTAGATGCTTAATGGATGCTTCCTTCAGCCTGTCTCATCACACGGATGAGATTGGGCCATGTATGTTTGGTTGGCCTACAATGAACAGAGCGTTTAATAAAGAGTTGTGTTTATGTTGACATGTGTGGATAATTATTACATTATTATTGATAATAAAGGGCCATAGGTGTGGCACCTGGGAGGGTGGACCCTACAGTCCCACTATGCTTGCACTGGAGGTTTATCTATCCCACAGGTATCCTAACCCATCCCACAGCTATTACCCATCCCACAGGTATCCTAACCCATCCCACAGTTTTCCTTACCCATCCCACAAGCATGCAAAGGCTTAAACCATTTCTAAAAGTTTCCAGCAAGACTTTATTAAAAAAAAGAAATGAAGCAAGTGTATGAATCAAAAATATACTTTATTAACAACAAGCTATAAAACAAAATTGAGTCTCTGGCACTCCTCTTGGTCGCTCAGTTTCATGGGTGAAGGGTCCAGGTGCTGTGAAGCTGGCTGGTGCTGGAGTGTTTGTCATCAGCTCCTCCAGAAGCAGAAGCAGCAGAAGCCCCAGCCCCAGAAGAGCGAGCCCATGCTGCAGAAGCCCCAGCAGAACCAGAGTGAGGGCCAGGGGGCGGGATGGTAGCCCTGTCCCTCTTGCCAGGGCTGGCAGCAGATGGCTGAGGCTTATTGTGCTTCCGCATGGTTGTGGGGTTGCTGGCTGGCAGGGAGGCTGGCAGGAACCAAGGCTGGCAGCAAGGCTGGCAGCAAGGCTGGCAGCAAGGCTGGCAGGGAGTCAGGCAGCAAGGCTGGCAGGCAGGTAAGCACCAAGGCTGGCAGGAAGCCTGGCAGGAAGGCAGGCACCAAGGCAGGCACCAAGGCTGGCAGGGAGGCAGGCACCAAGGCTTGCAGGCAGACATGAACCAAGACTGGCAGGAAGGCAGGCAGTAAGGCTGGCAGGCAGACCGGCTGGCAGGAAGGCTTTCAGGCAGGCTGGGAGCAAGGCTGGCAGAAAGGTTGGCAGAAAGGCAGGCAGCAAGGCTGGCAGGCAGACATGAACCAAGGCTGGCAGGAAGGCAGGCAGCAAGGCTGGCAGGCAGACTGGCTGGCAGCAAGGCTTGCAGGCAGGCTGGCAGCAAGGCTGGCAGGGATGCTGGCAGCAAGGCTTGCAGCAAGGCTTGCAGGCAGACATGCAGGCAGGGCAGGCAAGGCAGCCAATCCGTCCGGCAGCAGGTCTTTCCTCTGAATGGCGACCTGCTTCCGAGCTGCTTCCGTTATATCCACGGGGCTGACGCAATGCATCCCCCCCGCATGCGCAATTAACGCCATCCATCCATTCGGCTTCTGCTGTGCATCTGCTAGGCTTCCACTGTGCATCCGCTTCATCCCTCGGCATCCGCTTTGCATCCGTTGTATCCGTTCCGCGTCCACTTTGCTGAGGTCCCCCGGAAGCCTAGCGGATGTGCCATCCGCTCCCATCCACTTCCATCCACTGGGCTTCCGTTCCGCATCCGCTTTGCATCCGCCCTGCGTCCTCCCCGCGTCCATGTTATCCGCTCCGGTTATGCAAATTTTTGCCCCTTTTGAGAGCGGATAACAACGGATGGAACATTTTGCTTGTCCGTTGTGTCCTTTTTGCATCCGTTGGGCAGTGTGACATGGGCTTTAGGATGTTTTTATTGTTTTTAATGGTTTTCATTGTTTTATAATCTTAGAATTGTAAGTTGCCCAGGGTCACTTGGCTGAAATGGACAGATGTAGAAAATGAATGAAAGAATTATACAATAAAAATTAGGAATTTAATAGCCAAATGCAATAGACTCACATTCCGAGGAAATCCAATGTTTCTCCTTCTCCTTAAAAAGAGTAGAATGGTATTTTTCCTTCTTAATAAAAGGGAAAGGTAGGAAAATAATGCTGAGATATATTAGACACAGCAGCCACTTCAATGCTCCAGAAATGACCTTCCTTGGTTTGATTTGGTTTTCTTTTCTTTACCTGACAACCCACCATTCAATATCTAAACAAGAGAACTGCCAACTAATCCAAAGGGAACAATTTCCTGTGACATCCATTATGGTGTTTTCCAGCTGTCTTGTGGCTTTGGTGAGCTGGACAATTGTTTGAGTTCAAATTTTCATGGGTAAGTTTGGAAGAGACCCTTAATTTGCCAAGCAGGATGGCTGGCTAGCTGGGTCCCGAGGGATGGCTTTTGCCTTCTGTAATTTCATGGAGTGATTTCAATGCAGAAATTTCTCAATGGAGCAGTGATTTCTGAATGGACTGTTTAATGCACAGCACTTTTCTCCTACTGTGTATAAAAATATGGAGATGAGACAGGAGAGGAACAACAGAATAATTGCAGAAGCAATGTAAAAGACCTGAATGAAAAGTTCATTTATTTAACTAGTGCTGACAGGATCATGGAGGTAGTACTGGTGTCTCATAGAACAGGGTTGCCAACCTTTTGGACCTCAGGGACCACCAAACTCATAATTTTAAATCCCACAGACCAGAGACCCTGGGAAAATCCCAAAAAAAGTCTGCAGGAAAATTCCCCACCCCGTTTTCCTACCGATCGATCATTCTTTATTTGGAATCACAGGATACTGTCTCCAGCTCCATTCTTCGGGAGAGAGAGAGAGACAGAGAGAGAGACAGAGAGACAGAGAGAGAGACAGAGAGAGAGAGAGTGAAACAGAGACAGAAACAGGAACAGACTTTTGGCTTCATGCAAGGAAAGCAGCAGAAGCAGCAGAAGTCTCTCTTTCTCTCCCCCAAACTCCACCAGAAATGAGTCTTTGCTGGTGCAGCCTTTTGGAGCAGGATGCCTTGAAGGATCCCAAAGACTCATTTCTGGCAGAGTTTGGGGGAAAAAAAAGACTTCTGCTGCCTTCCTTGTGTGCAGTCAAAAGCAGCAGAAGAAAGAAGTGGAAAGAAGCAGCCCAGTGGCCAGGCCAGGCACATGGGGTGAGTCGGACAAGTTCTTCTCCTCCGCCCTTTCCCCACTCCCCTTATTACCTCCTGTTGTTCCCAATGCAAGTGACACAGCCTTGTGTTTCCACAGGCAATGTGGGCGGCGCAGCCTTGTGTTCCCACGCAGCCTGGATTAATTGCTTTGGGGGGTGCTCTGAGGGTGACATTTTTCTGTGGACTACCAAAATTTTCTTGCAGACCACCAGTGTTCCCCAGCCCACTAGTTGTCATCCACTGATGTTAAAGACCTGAGTGAAAAGTTCATTTATTTAACTAGTGCTGACAGGATCATGGGGGTAGTATTAGTGTCTCTCAGAAAGTTGTTCCATTTTTTGGGTGTCACTACACTAGGAAAAAATAAATGAAATGCCTTATCTTTTGGATCATTCTCTGTTGAAATGCTATCAATCCATCCTGAAGTTGGCACTAAATAATACTGACACATTTGCTGTGTCTGTTGCTGGTTTCTGTCTGTGTTGCTCCCAGTCACTGCAATCCCCACCACTGAAGGGACACAGGTCACCCATGAAGAGACAAGTGGCAAGGCTGAGCACCTCTATCTTCTGCCCTTGAGTGGCATCTAACTACAAGGAAAAATGTTACTTTAGCATCAGTAAAGCTAAGAATAACTTAAGTCTGTTTCTGTCAGCCCTTCAAGGTAGACTGTTATTGAACACCAAAACTTTGAATACTAAAACCACTTTGCTAGCAGATCACAGTAACAAAACATACTGTTGAATATGTCTCTCTCCTTCCTGCCCACTTTTATCCTAAGAAGAACTAGGGAGAATCCCATCTGAGATGCTTTCTCCAATTACATTCGTGTTTTTGGACTTAGGTTTCGCTTATCTGGCTATTGACTTGGCTGTAGCTCTTCCTCCTGTTCCTGAAAGAGGAACAGTCCATTACAGTCTTGTTCATGACCAAAGATAAGATGAAGGCAACATCACAAGGACATGGCAGAAGTTGCTTGAACAAAAGTACCCCACTGTTGGATGCAAGCAAGGCAAGGACTGACTCTCAGAGTTTTTGAGAAAGTGTCAAGACATGTCTTTTTCAACTATTGATTCTGATTTTAATATCGCCTCTTGCTGTCCACCCCAACTTGTAGAAATAAATTAGATTATAGTGAAAGTAGCTGTTTCTATTACCATATTGTCAGAGCCCAAAAAAGTGTTGCTATTTAAAAGGTAAAATATGTCTAGCCAACAGCTATGTAATTCTTAGTCTCCCATTCAAGTATTAATCAGACCCAATTCCATTTAGCTTCTATAGAAGAGCAGAATAACAGGGTTGGGAGGGACCATGGAAGTCTTGTAGTCCAACCCTCTGTTCTAGCAGGAAACCCGATACCATTTCAGACAAATGACTGTCCAGTCTCTTCTTTAAAATCCTCAGTATTGGAGTATCCACAACTTCTGGAGGCAAATTGTTCCACTGGTCAATTGTTCTCATTGTCAGGAAATTTCTCCTAAGTTCTAGGTTGCTTCTCTCCTTGATTAGTTTCCATCATTGCTTCTTCAGTTGCTTTGGACCAGTGGTCACCAACCAGTGGGCCAGGGACCACTGGTGGTCCATGTTAAAATTTTGGTGGTCCTCAGAGAAATGTCCCCCCACAAAGCACTCCCCACAAAGCAATTAATCCAGGCTATACAGGAACACAAGGCTGCGCTGTCCACATGCCCTGCCCATCTGCTGGCCCCCATCCTTCAGCCAAGGACAAACCTTACCTTGAGTAGAGCCATGCGAGCTGGAACTAGAAGGTAAGACTAATGTTGGGGGAGGGAAATCCGTCCTGGGATGGCTTGCTGATGTTGGTGGGAAAGTCGGTCCCATATTCCAAAGCTACGGTAATCACAGGATTGGCTCTTTGGTCATCCCAGAGCAGCTCCTCCAGTCCATGGGAGGCTGGTGTACCTGGGTGGAGGAGCAGCTGCTCCAGGATGACCAAAGTGCCAGTTCTGTGACGACTGCAGCTCTGGAATATGGGACCAACTTTCCCACCAATGTCAGCAAGCCATTGTCAGTCAAAATTCATATTAGTAGTCTGCGGGATTTAAAATTATGAGTTTGGTAGTCCCTGAGGTCCAAAAGGTTGGTGATCCCTGCTTTGAACAATAGATTGACTCCCTCTTCTTTGTGGCACTTCTAAAACCAACCTAGGTAACAGTCTTGCGGGGAAACTCGAAGGGAATATATGATTAAATTCCAGGACTTCCTGACAACTCCAAGAATTTCTTGGAGTGTGGTGAAGGATAACTTTAAACAGATCCCTGGTCCACTGATGTAACGAAGATATACAAACCACCATTGAAATGTCATTGGATTCTCATTATTGAGAGTAGTTCTAACTTTTCTGGAGAAGGAAGCCCTTTTAAATGAGGTAAAGCATGGGAGAAAAACTAATTTAATTGGCTATGGAGAAGACACATATGATCTTGCTTGCATCTCAGTCTGCCAGGATCAACAGTTCTAAATAATATGATATAATATTTGATGTGATGTGATGTGATATGGGTTCTTCAGTTAAAGTTAGACCTATTGATTTCAAATGGATGCAATCCCAGGATCCAACTTTATTTCACATGGACCTTGGATGACTGTAGATATTCAAAGTAGGTGGTTCTACAACTTCCTGGATCATGGATGTCAGAGACTGTAGAATATCTCCTTTTTGGAGAAAAGAAGGATGAGATTTTAGAAATCTCCCTCCTAGCCCAGTTGGCAGCTCATCCTCCAGCTCTCCCTCCATTTAATCCCAGATCATTTTTCCTATGATGTTCTTCTTCAGGGTGAGTAAGGGAAGCTTAGTTTATATAGACATAAATAATCTGCAAACAATAACTTCATTTGTTCCTCTAATGTACTGTGCAAAAAAAAATTGTACAGTTCGTACAGCTAATAAATCCTACCCTATCAAACATAAGTCTGAAAGTATGACAAGCAATTTTTATTTTAAAAACTTGGATATGTTTTCCAAGGATGTTGATGAAAATATGTCCAAATTGTTTGTCCATAGATAGGACTGAAGCAATTTAAAGTGAAATATTATTTAAAATGTGTGGGTGTATTTATATGTGCATGCTATGAATTCAGGTAGTTGAATGTAGGTTAGAGTGTAAGCAGATTACAATGCAGCATTGCACAATCTTTTTTTGAGGCAAGGACCACACATTAGATTTCACTTCAGTCAGTGTTTGTTTCTCCTCTAGCCACTTTGCCCACTTTGAGGACCGCAATTATAATTTCTCAAGGAGACAATCACAAAAGCGGGTGAAGGAAAATAGACCCAGCCAACAGCTGTGTGATTCTTAGTCTCCCCTCCAAGCATAAACCAGAGCTGGCTCTGTTTAGCTTCTACAGAACAACAGAATAACAGAGTTGGAAGGGACCATGGAAGTTTTCTAGTCAAACCCTCTGTTCTGTCAGGAAACCATATACCCATGATGGTGACCCAATGGTACACATGCCACAGATGGCAAGCAGAGCCTGTTCTGTATGGAACTTGTCGGTTCCAAGTCCCTCATTCTGATTGGCTGAAAAGGCCACTTACGGATTGATTCACTAAAGGCCCTGTCACACTGCCCAATGGATGCAAAACGTTAGTAAAAAGGACACAGCGGATGAGAAAAATGTTCCAAAAGGGGCAAAAATTTGCATAACCAGAGCGGATAACATGGAAAGGAACGAACGCAAGGAGGACGCAGAGCGGATGGAAAGTAGATGCGGAACGGAGGGCCAGCAGATGGAGCGGATGAGAGCAGATGGCACATCCGCTAGGCTTCCGGGGGACCTCAGCAAAGTGGACACGGAACGGAAAGAGTGGATGCAGAGCGGACGCCGAGCGGATGAGGTGGATGCACAGCGGATGAAGCGGATGCAGAGCGGAAGCCTAGCAGATGCACAGCGGAAGCCTAACGGATGCCGAGCGTTAATTGCGCATGCAGGGGGGATGCATTGTGTAAGCCCCGCGGATATAAAGGGAAGCAGCTCGGAAGCAGGTCACCATTCGGAGGAAAAACCTGCTGCTGGACACATTGACTGCCTTGCCTGCCCTGCCTGCATGCCTGCCTGCAAGCCTTGCTGCAAGCCTTGCTGCCAGCCTTCCTGCCAGCCTGCCTCCCACCCTACCTCCCAGCCTCCTGGCCAGCCTCCCTGCCAGCCTTGCTGTCTGCCTGCCTGCCAGCCTTGCTGCCAGCCTGCCTTCCAGCCTCCCTGCCAGCCAGTCTGCCTGCCAGCTTTGGTGCCTGCCTGCCTGCCAGCCTTGGTGCCTGCCTGCCAGCCTTCCGGCCAGCCTTGGTGCCTGCCTGCCAGCCTCCCTGCCAGCCAGCAACCCCACAACCATGGGGAAGAAGAGAAAGCCTCAGCAACCTGCCGCCATCCCTGGCAAGAGGGACAGGGCCACCCTCCCGCCCCCTGTCCCTGACTCTGCTTCTGCTGGGGCTTGTGCTGCTTCTGCTTCTGGAGGAGCTGCTGCTGCTGCTTCTGGCTGTGGTGCTTCTGCTCATGCTTACTCTGCTGAGGCTGCTCCTGGCAGTGGTGCTTCTGCTCGTGCTAACTCTGCTGAAGCTGCTCCTGGCGGTGGTGCTTCTGCTGGTGCGTACCCTGCTGAAGCTGCTCCTCGTCCTGCTGGTCCTGCTTGTCCTGCTCGTACTCCTGGACTTGCTCGACCTGCTCATGCTCCTGATCTTTCTCGTCCTGCTCGTCCTGCTCGTGCTCCTGATCCTGCTCGTGCTCCTGGTCTTGCTGGCGCTGCTGGTGCTTACTCTGCTGCTGCTGATCCTGGTCCTGCTGGTGCTGGTGCTGCTGCTGGTGATGATGATGATGATGATGATGATGATGATGATGATGATGATGATCCTGCTGGTGCTGCTGCTGCTGGTGGTGTGGAGGAGCAGCCCCTACTACCTGGGAGCCCCTCTGATGAGGACCCATCTGGTCCTGCCAAAGGGAGGAAGAGGCATATGCGGGGACGGGAGAGGAGGCAATACTCTATTGAAGAGAAACATGAGGATGAGGTGCTGGAGTGGCTGAGAGAGAATGACGATATGTGGTGGAAGGGACACCGTCTCTACAGGGACACCAAGCGGAAGCATGCTGCTTGGAGAGAGAAGGCGGAGAGTCTGGGCTACACTTCGGAGGTGCTCCTTGGCTGGTGGAAGCACATGCACACCTGGTACGGGAAGCTGCACCTCAAGAAATCTGGCCAGGCCACAGTTAAGCTGATGGACAGAGAGACCTACATCATGGCCAGGTGCAGCTTCCTGGAGGGTGAGATCAGCCACCGAGGAGCAGCAGCAGCAGCAGCCCCTCTCACTACCCTCTCTCTCCAGCAGCCTGCTGAGAGCCAGTCCTCTTCCGGGCAAGAGTCAGCTCCTGTCTCCAGGCAGGTTTCTGTGGAGTGTGCCACAGAACCCCCCCACAGCTGTACTAACTGTGGTGGAGCGCGTGGAGGACTCCCTGGTGCAGTGGGAGAAAGGAGACAGAAGGTACACCACAGCCCTACCCTCATCCACCCCCAGCTCCACCTCCACAGAAAGGCACAGAGGCAGACCAGAGGGGCAGAGCCACACTGTCCTGCTGGAGATCAGGGACACCATCTGGAGCAGCATAGATCTCCTCTCTCAGCTGGTCCACACCGACTCCTCATCCTCCAACCGCAAGCCCTTCCTCACCTATGTGAACCAGACCCTCACGGACATGGCGGAACCCCAGTACCAGGTGGTGAAGGACCGGATCACCGAGCTGCTTCACAACACTCCAGGCCCAGAGGCACCTGCTCCCACCCAGTCCAGGTCTGCTCCTCCACCCCAGGTGATGTCCCTCCCATTCCAAGGCTTTCCACAGGCCCTCACCTACCAGGGCTACAGCTACCAGGAGGTCCAGCAGCACAGGCAGCAGCCCTTCCCAGTCCAGGCAAAAGTCATCGGATGACACCATTGCCACCGGTTCCACTGATGCCACCAATGCCACCCACGACACTGATGCCACCGATGCCACTGATGCCACCCACGACACCGATGCCACCGATGCCACCGATGCCACCCATGACACTGATGCCACCCACGCCAGTCCTCACCCAGCTGCAGACAAGACAGCCCCACTACACTGCTCCTTCCTCCACCCCACAGCCAAGCCCGGCCACAGTACATCTGTCGTCGGTACTGGGGCTGACACCCCATGGCATGGAGGAAGGAGCTCTCAACCACACGGGTCTGAGCCAGCTGTCCGAGAGCTTTCTCAACACATCGTCACCTGTTGTCCTCTCGGGGCCAGGCACCCCAATGGCGCTTCAGACAAGCACTCCAGAACCAGCCACCTCCACAGCACCTGGACCCTTCACCCCTGAGACTGGGCACACCTCAGAGTGACCAAGAGGAGTGCCAGAGACTGGCTGGCTGGCTACCTGTGGACTTTATTTGGACACTTGACTTGGGTCATTTTTCTTTTACAGTTTGTTGTTAATAAATTCTATCTTTGATTCACACACTTGCTTCATTTCTTTTTTTAAATAAAGTTTTGGTGGAAACTTTTGGAAATGGTTTAAGCCTTTGCAGGCTTGTGGGATGGGTTAAGATAGCAGTGGGGTGGGCAGGGATACCTTTGGGATGGGTAATAGCTGTGGGATGGGCAGGGGTACCTGTGGGATGGGTTAGGATATCTGTGGGATGGGTTAAGATAGCAGTGGGATGGGCAGGGATACCTGTGGAATGAGCAGGGATACCTTTGGGATGGGTAATAGCTGTGGGATAGATAAACCTCCAGTGCAAGCATAGTGGGACTGTAGGGTCCACCCTCCCAGGTGCCACACCTATGGCCTTTTATTATCAATAATAATGTAATCAATCATCCACACATGTCAACATAAACGCAACTCTTTATTAAACGCCCTGTTCATTGTAGGCCAACCAAACATACATGGCCCAATCTCATCCGTGTGATGAGACAGGCTGAAGGAAGCATCCATTAAGCATCTACCATCCTGTCTTGCCACTCCACCGCTCCAGCTGGGGAGTTGCACCAGTGTTTCAGGAGGTTGCGCTGCTTCTTCCCTTCACGTGAGGCTCTGTTGGGGCCTTGCACATCCTGAGTGTCCATCAGGTTTTGCCCTTACCTCCATTCATCAGGCTCCATGTCCCCATTGCCTTGTTGGAGGTCCACGAGCCTGTTCTGCAAGACTGGGTAGCGGGTGCGCATGAGATTGTGCAGGATGCAGCAAGCTTCCACGATCCTCCTCACGGTCTGTGGTCGATGCTGCATGGTGATGAGAAGTACCTGGAACCTGTTGGCCAGGATGCCAAAGGTGTTCTCCACCACCCGCCTTGCCCTGGACAGCCTGTAGTTGAAGATCCTCTCTTCACGGGTGAGGAGTCTGGAGGTGTAGGGCTTCATGAGGTAGATTCTGAGGGAGAAGGTGTCATCACCCATGATGAAGTAGGACACATCTTGTGTGTCGTTGGGCAGGGGTTCTGGATCTGGGAAGCCCACCATGAGGTTGCGTTCCAGCCCCTCCTTGAGGTCACTGGTGTTGTATACCTGGCTATCTGAAGCTGACCCATTGCCTGAAGCATCGATGTACATGAACTTGTAATCAGCATCGACCATGGCGAAGAGGACGATGCTGAAGAAGCCCTTGTAGTTGAACTAAGTTGACCCCAATTTGGCTGGCGCTTTGCAGGCCACATGCTTCCCATCTATGGCTCCAACAGTGTGGGGGAAGTTCCACCTCTGATACCACTGCTCTGCAACTTTCTTCCAGTCTTCTTCAGTGGAGGGGTACTGGAGGAGCTCCTCCATGTATTCTTCGATGATGGCCTGCACCACTTCTCTGACCACAATGCTGATGGTGTTGTGTGGCACCCTCCAGCCGTACTGCATGCTCCTGTAGGTGGTCCCTGAGGCCAGGTGGCGCAGAGTGAGTGCCACCTTGAGCCCAGGTTCCAGGCTGGGCCGGAAGTTGGTGTTTGCCTTGGTCAATCTGGGTGTCAGCCGCTCCAGTCAAACATGGCTGGAGGCATCCTCATGAAGTTTTGGAATGCATGAGTGTCTTCATTCCTGAGCTCTACCATCAGCTTGTTGTACAGTCCGTCCTCTGCTCTTCTCCCGATCCATCTTCGGACCCAGACGCTTCTTGGCCGCCTCTTTTTCTTCCCGTAGTAGAGTTCACAGAGCCTGTAGATGGCTTCACACTGTTGCAGAACGATGGTGGCTGCCAAAAGGAATTTGTTATGATCCATGATGGACATGACTGGATGCTGTGGAAGAGGAAGAGTCAGATGAAGGCTGCAGAGGTCTGCACAGCTGGGCTGCTGGTCTGAAAGTGAGATCCAGATGAGTTGCTCCTCTTTTTTATAGGCAATATAGGTTTTCCACTATGTGTCCCTTTGCATCCTCTAGGCATCCTCTAGACATCCTTAATATCTGAGATAGGTCCCCTCTGCGAAGGTTTTTTCCATTTTAAATGCTTTCTTTGCGAGCTGCATCCACTTTCATCCTTTCTCCATCCGTTCTGCATACATTCTGCATCCGTTCCACGTCCGTTCCGCTTCCTCCCTGCGTCTGTTTACCGCTGGAGCGGATTGAGTTGCGCGGATGTGTAGCGGATGCCTAGCGGATATAGCAGACGCGTAATGGATGCAGAATGGATGCCTAGTGGATGCCTTGCGGATGCAGAACGGATGCATTGGATACATTTTCTGCGCAAAAGTTTTGAGCAGCTCAAAACCCTCTGAGCGGATGAAACATCAATAGACAGATGCTGGACGGATAGAGAGGAAGCAAAACGGTGGCAGTGAGTACAGAACGGAAGCATCGCATTAACCAACAGATGGTAAGTGTTTTTCTCCGTTTTACATCCTCTTTCCATCCGTTTGTGCAGTGTGACAAGGGCTTAAGAACCAGTCCGGGAAGCCACCAAATGGCGGGAAGAGTTAAACAAGTGTCATTGGCCACAAGCCGGCAGGCAAGCCACTATATAAAGGGCTGCCATGGTTTGGGCTATGTTCTGTATCTTTTTTCTTGCGAGTTTAAATAAAGAGTTGTTGTTTGGAACACAGTCTCATGCGCTTCTTTCCAGATAGAACACTGGCGACGAAGGTGGGATTGTCGTAGAAGGTGAGACTGAAGCACGCGGTGATCTGAACCGAGTGAGAGAGATGGCCAGTAACAACACGCCGCCTGCACCCTTCAATCCTGATGAGGAGGATTGGGAAATGTATATCGATCGCTTTCTTATGTTTTTAGAAAGCAACGAGATGGAAGAAATCTCAGACCAAAGGAAGAGGGCTGGCTTCCTTACACACTGCAGACTGGCTGTATTCAAAATGGCGAAGGCGCTGGCGAAATCCAGAGATGTCAAACAGATGACCTGGTCCAACCTGAACCGAATGCTCTGAGCACACTACGCACCGGTGGTCTCAAATTTAATCAAAAGGCATGAATTTTACAAGAGGGACCAGAAGGAGGATGAAACCATAGCAGATTTTGTAGCAGCCTTGAGACACATTGGAGAAGCCTGTGAGTTCCAGAACATGGACGAGGCAATGAGAGACCGTGTAGTCCTCAGCCTGAAGTACTCTACCCTTCAGAGCAAACTACTGAATAGGCCGAACAAACCTGGTGCCGAAGCCATTGCAGGGGCAACTGCCGCCGAAGCAGCAAAGAAGTCAGCAGCCACCATGCAGAAAATGAACGCAGTTCCAGACCTGCCAACCCAAACAAGGGAGAAGAAGGCAGAGGGAGGAAAGAAACAGCCCACAGCGACAACCCACCATGAGGACATCGAAACCCAGAGTGACACCGAAGACAATGACAAAGATGCCCATAAACTCTATTCAGATAGAAAATGGCGCAGAAAGAGGAGGAATTGGCGGGAATTTCAATGTGCGGGCTGTGGAGGCAACCACCCGCGGGCTGAATGCAGGTTCCTTGACACAATATGCTGGGCTTGTAATAAAAGGGGGAACATTGAAAGGGTCTGCCGCAACAAAAAGAGCTATTGTCCAAAAAGACGTGACAGCACATACCCCACCCCCCGACATAATGACAGACAAGCCGGCAGCAGATGGAACTGCAATAAGAGAACGGGTGACAGAGAAGAAACGCATCAGACAGTCACCATCAGCAATGCCAGGGCGGAAAATGGAAAGAAGGTTGGATAGAGGTGAGCATTGAGGGGAGTCTCTGCGAGATGGAAGTCGATTCAGGGTCATTTCTATCAATGATATCCTGGAATACCATCCGGCGCCTAATACCGAACATTAAACAGAGAGAACTACAGAAACAAAAACTAGTGTTAAAAGACTATCAGGGAAATCAAATCCCAGTAGTAGGCCTTGGACATTTTCTAGTTGAATTTAAACACCACGCCGGAATCTTGCCTCTGACTATCGTCAACCGTGACCACCCTAACCTGTTAGGGATCGAATGGTTCACGCCTCTGGGAATCGGGGTGACCGGGATCACTACATCCAACTGGGAGAACCTACTCCAAGAATTCCAAGATGTTTTGACGGGACTCTAGGCAAGTACCAGGGGACCCCAATTTCATTTAGCCGAGACCCGAAAATAGCGCCCATCTATTTAAAGGCCAGACACGTCCCATTCATGCTAAAACCAAAAATTGATGAGCAGCTAAATAAGTTAATAGCTCAAAGGGTTTTAGAACCGATCGAGCATGCCAGGTGGGAAACCCTTATCGTCACACTGGTGAAGCCAGATGGGTCAGTGCACATTTGCGGGGACTATAAGGCAACCCTGAACCATGTGCTCCAACAAAGGGCATATCCAGTGCCAGTAGTGCAACATTTACTGCACTCGTTAGGGGGAGGAAAAATTTGCACAAAGCTCGACCTAGCACAGGCCTATCAACAGCTACCCGTTGATCCCATTACAGCAGAGGCACAGACTATAGTAACACATAGAGGGGCATTCAAATGTAACCGCCTCCAATTTGGTGTTAGCATTGCCCCAGGCGTGTTCCAAAGCCTCATGGAACGCCTGCTAAATGGAATCAAAGGTGTCATCCCATACTTCGACAATCTACTGGTCTCAGCAAAAAATGCCAACCAGCTAGAGACCAGGTTAAGAGAAGTCTTAACAAAATCTAGGAAGTCAAGCCTCAAAGTAAAGAGGGAAAAATGTGAACTGGCCACTAACCAGGTCGAATTTTTGGGCTATTTAATCGATGAACAAGGCATTCACTCCACCGAAAAAAAAGTGTAGGCTATCAAAGACGCTCCCAGACCCAAAAACAAAACTGATCTCCAGGCATTCCTAGGCCTCATAAATTTTTACAATGTGTTCCTGCCCCATAAGGCAACAATAGCAGAACCCCTACATCGACTGGTAGATAAAAAAATCTCTTGGACATGGGGCCACCGGGAACAGAAAACCTTCCAAGATATCAAGGACCTATTAACATCAGACACCATTCTTATCCAGTTTAGCAACACCCTGCCTCTGACGGTCACCTGTGATGCCTCGCCTTTTGGGATCGGCGCCATCCTGAGTCACCAACTCCCAGATGCCAGAGAGGCACTGGTTGCCTTTTACTCCAAGATGCTCTCCAAGTTGGAACGCAATTACAGCCAACTTGATCAGGAAGCCCTCGCATTCATCAAATGATTCCATGAGTCAAATGATTCCATGAGTACCTTTACGATAGACCTTTTTCTATCATAACTGATCACAAGCCTCTTCTTGGAATCCTAGCAGGCAACAAGCCAACCCCAAACATTCTGTCACCTAGAATGACGAGGTGGTCTGAATTCCTCGCTGCCTACTCCTACACATTGCTCCACCGACCTCAAAGCCATCCCACACGCCAACGCCCTGAGCTGTTCCCCATTGCCCATCATAGAGGATGACCCTGCTCCAACTACCTCCACATTTCAGCTTGAGACCTGCCCAGAGCTACCACTGACTGCAGCCAACGTCGCGAGAGCCACAGCCAAAGACCCTTTGACGGCGCACATATTGAACTGGGTAGGTAAAAGCTGGCCGTAGGAAAACAAAACTGAGACTTTTAAACCATTCCGTGCCAGACAGACCGAATTGTCTATTGAAAAGGGGTGCATTTTATGGGGTGACATGGTGGTAATTCCGAGCAGCCTCCAAGAAGACGTCCTGGGCATGTTGCATGAGGGTCACCTGGGCATAGTCAAAATTAAAGCCCTGGCCAGGAGTTACGTCTGGTGGCCAGGGCTGGACAAAGACATTGAATGCTGGGTTGCAACATGCCACGACTGTCAAAAAGCGAGGCCTACCCCCCCACAGGCACCAATAAGAGACTGGGAAACTGCCCGGGGTCCATGGTCTACAGTACATATTGACTTTGCTGGGCCAATGAAGGGGAACACTTTTTTGATTGTGGTTGATGCATATTCGAACTGGTTGGAAGTCATCCTCATGGCTTCCACAACCACCGAGGCTGTTATGAAACAGCTCAACAAACTGTTTGCAATGCATGGGCTACCTGATTTACTGGTTTCGGACAATGGGCCTCAATTTACAGCCTTGCAATTTGAACAATATCTGGCTGCCCAGGGTATCTGTCATGCCTTAACCGCATCAGCCCATCCGGCTGCGAATGGCAGGGCCAAATGCATGGTTCGATATACTAAAGAGGGCCTAGAGAGAATGGACAAAGGGGACATGCAGGACAAACTAAACCAACTACTAACCTTGCAACATATTACCCCTAGTAGCACAACAAATAAAAGCCAGCTGAACTTTTAATGGGTAGGAAACTTCGGTCCTACCTGGACAGGTTACACCCCACTTACACCTGGGACAACCCCCCCGACTCCTCCAGCAAATACCGTACCTTTGAAATCGGTGACCTAAACCCAAGAACTTTATCAGGGACCCTCTATTGCTTCCAGCCACCATCGCACAAATCACAGGACCCAGGTCCTACCGACTAATTTTAGACGATGGAAGGGAATGGAAGTGGCACATAGACCAGCTTCGTTCCCACAACCTCGAACAAAAACCCACCACAAAACCAAAAATAATAAATTCTGACTAAAAAACCACCAAGGGGGGGGGGAGTACAAATAAATAAAAAAGGGAGAGAACAACCCATAACAAGACTACAAACTCTGCAAAACGACAATCTAACCAAACAAAAAGAGCACTCACGGTTAGATGAACCCCAAGAAAGAAGTCCAGGAGCAGGAGAGTGAAGCGAGGCCTTCCTGGAAGGTGGCAGCCAGGCCAGCTCAACCAACCCAGTCAAACCAGGAGGGAGCGGCGCAGCCATTTCAAACCAGCCCAAGAGACTCAGGTGGGAGCAGCATGGCTGACTCACCCTTCCAGGAGGTTCCATGGAGAAAGCCGAGAGAAGCAGCGATCCCATCCGAACCGCTAGAATACCAAAACAAGACTGAGCCGCGCAGGTCAACTAGGACTAGAAAAAGCCCCACCTACCTACGCGATTATGTCACCCACGTTGGACTGAACTAAAGGGGGAGGGGTGTTCTGTATGGAACTTGGTAGGTTCCAAGTCCCTTGTTCTGATTGGCCGAAAAGGCCACTTACTGATTGGTTCACTAAGAACCAGTCCGGGAAGCCACCAAACGATGGGAAGAGTTAAACAAGGGTTATTGGCCACAAGCCGGCAGGCAAGCCGCCATATAAAGGGCTGCTGCAGCTTGGGCTATGTTCCGTATCTTTTGCCTTGCGAGTTGAAATAAAGAGTTGTTGTTTGGAACCCGGTCTCACGCGCTTCTTTCCAGATGGAACAGAGCCCTTTGTGTGGAAACGTGAGCCTGCACTTACCTGCACTGCACATATGCGCATGTCCCAGCTGATTTTCGGCCTGTTCGAGGCCGTTTTCGCCCTCCCAAGTCTTGAGGGAAGCCTCTGCAGCCTCAGGAGGCCGAAACCGGCTTTCCAGAAATACCGGAAGTGCTGAAACGGGCCTATTTTCAGCCTCCTGAGGCTCTAGAGCTTCCATCGAGTCTCCAGGAAGGTGAAAATGGCCTCCCCCAGGCTCCAGAGGCCTTCTGGAGGCTGAAAACAGGCATTTCTAGTATTTCCGGAAGGCCCATTTTTCAGCCTCTCAAGACTGCAGAAGCTTCCCTTGAGCCTCGGAAGTGCAAAACAGCCTCAAACAGGGCAAAAAATCAGCTGGGATACACGCACATGTACAGTGCAGGTAAGGGAGTGGGGCGAGGGTGTTGCGCATGCATGTGCAGAAGGGCGGGGCACATTTCATTGTGGCTGCCAGCACACACACTTTCAGCACACCACAACAAAAAGGTTTACCATAGCTGCCCCTATACCACTTCAGACAAATGATTGTCCAAGCACTTCTTATAAACCTTCAGTGTTGGAGTGTCATTAACACTCACAAAGTGTGGAATCATTTATTTTTTTCTGACTGTTAAAAATGGTAATTGGGAAATTGCTGCTAAGTTGCATCCATATCTTTTGGAATGATAATATGCACTGAGACAGATTCTGCAGGGTGGCCCATATAACACTCCTGTTGAGCAAGGTCCAAATGCATGAATTGCTAGCTTGCATCTGAATCCCAGTTCAAGGTGTTGGTAATTACCTTTAAATCCCTTTATGGCAGGGGTCCAGGTTACCTGAGGAACTATATTGCCCCAATGGGATTGACCCACCTCACTTATGCCAAGAGAAGGAGCATGCTGTGCACCCTGCCAGTCAAGGAATTTTGACTGGAGGGGTCCAGGACAAAACCCATTTTTGCTGTGGCTCCCGCCTTCATGCTCCTTGAAATGAGATCAGCCCCACCATGTTGGCCTTCCAAAAAGGTCTTAAAACCAGGCTCTGCTGATTGGCTTGGGGTCCTGTTGGGGGCCTTCCATACTGGAGGTGGTTAATGGGTTAAAAAGAAGACCTTCACCTCTATCCGGTTGTAAACTGGTTCCTAACTTAGCTAATTTTTTGTTAATTTTAATCTTATTTTATAGTGCCATTTTTATCATGTTGAAAGCTGCCCAGAGTCACTTGATAGTGAGATGGGCAGCAATACATTTGAAAAGTAAATAATAAAAAGAGTTGGGGAAATTCAAGAAAATGGTGAAAAGTGCTTCTTTTTTTTTTCTCCTCCTATTTCTCCACCAACAATCCTCAAGACCGTTTCCAGGCTTGTCAGAATTCCTGCACAGGAGCAGATGCGAAGTATATACTCTTTAGTATTTGTATTGAAAATTCCAACTAAAATTCAACTGAAATTCAAATGCATGGTTGTTGGAAAGATCAAGGTTAGAAAGATCAAGGTAAGAAACAAGAAACAGATTTTGGGAGGCAATTTGTTAACATTATAAATTACCCAGAGAGTGCTGTAAACACTGTGGGGTGGTATATACGTCTAAATACTGTTGCAATTGTTTGTATAGTGCACCTGATAATCTTTGTCACTGGTAGTACGTATCTCAGAATCAGTACAGAGTGAGGAGACTTTGTGTAAAAGAGACCTAGAACATCAGTGGTAGTATTCTAAAAGTAAAACACAAGAACAAATGAAGACTTCAGTCAGTCATGTGTTTCATATTAGAAAAAAACTGAATACACTTACAGTGTCTATAGCAACACACACACAAAGAGACATTTTTTTTCTTTTTGTTTTCCATCACTTATCTGCAGGGGTGTGTTTTCTTAACATGATGGATCTGCATTTTCTCTGAATGAAACTATAACTCACGTAATGAATCAAATGTCCTTTTTAAAAATAAAAATAAAAATCAGGCTTCAAGAAAGGAACCCCTCCAGCTAATGGAGAAGAACAAATTTAAAACATCAAAGACAAAAAAGACAGAATGAAGGAGAACTTCAGGAGAAGACATGAAAATAGTGAACAAGATAAATATAAGTAGCAAAGGGCAAAGTGGAAGCCTTCTAAGTGATAAATTGAGGAGTTAAAAAGTTGTTTTCCAGGGGACAATTTGATAGTTCATTGATACCTCACTTATTCCAAAGATCAGAACAAAAGTCAAAATAATAAAATTAAATTAGAAAATATATTGGAAGCAACAGAAATTATAAAATACATACATGGTGGAAATAAGTCAGCTAATCATGTCGTTGACTCTAGATCAATGTTGACTGGGGATTCTGGGAATTGATTTCCACGCTTCTTAAAGTTGTTATTGTTGAGAAACACTGCATTAAAGCTTACATACACTGTAGCCTTTGGCTCCTTATCTTCCATGCATCAGTTATCTGGAAATGACACAAATTTAAGAAATCCTTGCCTAAATTTTAACTCCTTTTTCCCCTTTTGACTGGAGTGCTGGCTATTGAATTCTGGGAATTAAAATCCAAATTCCTTCCTTCCTTCCTTCCTTCCTTCCTTCCTTCCTTCCTTCCTTCCTTCCTTCCTTCCTTCCTTCCTTCCTTCCTTCCTTCCTTCCTTCCTTCCTTCCTTCTTTCCTTCCTTCCTAAAAACAACACTAAAAACTGACATATAGCAAGGAAGGTAAAAGAAAAAATAAATAAAAAAGATATCTAAACATGCAAGAAAAAAAACAACAGAAAATAGAAACTGGAAAAGAACAAAAGAAAAGATACAAAGAGATACAAAAAGATACAAAATACAAAGATACAAATTTCAATCTTCTTTACAGCAGTTATAAGTACAGTTATAAATTGAAACCTACACATTTTAAACTTGCTGAGACTAAGAAATACTGGGGCAGACTACATTTACAATAGCTTGCCATTCCTCCCTCCTCTTAAATTTCTTCCTGAAATTCAGAGGCACATTGGTAAATAAAATTAAAAAAAATATTCTAAAGGCATATGCTTTATTTTCCACCCTGCAACTTACTTCATTTTTTTTTTTAATTTAGAAAAATAAACCCTATCATGCCAGGTGGAACAGAGATATTAGTGAGGCTCAAGGGAGCCCTTACAAGGGACGTAGATGCCTCTAGAAACGAGACTGACTTCTACTGCTGGCCTCAGATAAACCCATCAGGTTTTCTTTTAAAGGTTGTTTTCCCATCTAAGAAGAGGATTAAAGAAGACCAATCAATCTTTTTAACCAAGAAGGGTTAGCTGACAGAAGCAGGACACAACCCAATGTGATATTTACAATTTCCCACTCCTTGGGAATTTTTGGGAGGAGATCCTGTCCCTTGGTAGTCATTTGCAACTGCTGAGAACATTCCAGCAGAAAGATCACCCCAAAAGTCCCCTCGGTTATAGCCAATTATTGGAAGGAGAGTCAAGGATACCCATGCCTAAGCCGCAACCACTACATGTCACAGAAATGACATCAAGACTTGTCTCTGGCCCCACCCATTAATGCTAAGACATCATCTCAGCAGCTTCAAATTAAAAGAAGTAGGAATGTTTTCAAATATAGCCCTCTCTCTGAGCCCACAGCTGACACTTCTGCTGCTTGCTGATTCATTTTGATATCATTCTGGGTGAACGAGGAAATAGTTTGGAGATGTTAGCTCCACAGAAGCAAAAAGGGGCTGGTTTATAGACTTTCTATACATGTTCCCTAATGTTTTAAAATTGTTCTGACCAAGGATTCCTGAGACAGTAACAATCATACACTGTTCCCAAAAACTTTTGGTTTTATTTCAACGGCTGTGAATTATATGCATTCACAGCCTGTAATGAGTCCCAAACAATTTATGAATAGTCCAACAGAAATCTGCCACAGTCTTTTGGGGTAAGACTGATAAGCACCCATCTGTACCTCCCTTGAAATCAGAGGTGGTATTCAGCAGGTTCCTACCAGTTCTGGAGAACCGGTAGTGGAAATTTTGAGTAGTTAGGAGAACTGGCAAATACCACCTCTGACTGGAGATTTTACAGTATCCTTCCCCTGCCACGCCCATCAAGGCATGCCCACAGAACCAGTAGTAAAAAAAATTTGAATCCCACCTCTGCTTGAAATGCTGCCAACAACTAAATTGTCAATTAGCTATATAAGGCCAAAGGAGCACAAAGTCAACATGGAGCTTTAGAGTTTAAACCGACCAGAACAAAAAAAGTTGCTTCCTGCAAAGGCTCATGTCTCTTTGCTTCTCCCTTATGTCTTATGGGAGGGGCCAATCATCTCCAAGCCTTACTCCTGAGTCGCCCCTTTTGTCTTAACTGTTCTTGTCTTCTGGCATCTCTGCACAAGCGCAGACTGGGAATCGGCTCCCCCTGTTCCTCTGCCTCACTGATGTCAGATTCTGGAGGCTTGGGAGTCAGCACATAACTTTCAGATGGTTCTGGTCCCATCTCTGTGCTGGAAGCAGATCCCTCGTCTGAGACCTCCCCAGACTCCAGAACTGGCCCATGTTCTTCCCCATTTTCCAACTCTGCTGCCAGCTTCGTAGGCTGCTGGTGGACCACAACAAAAATATAGAAGAATTTACATATTAACAGAGTTGGAAGGGACCATGGGGGTTTTCTAGTCTAATGTCCTGCCAGACCTGCCAACCCCTGATAAAGGAAAATCTGGAGACCCATGAAAAAAAATCTGGAGATTCTATAAAAAATAGTGAGATTCACGGTCACGTGAATAACTAACCAATCAGAGTGTGTTATATCCGGTGGTAGAAAAAGCAAAATGGAGGCACCCAGAGTAAAAAGAAATGTGCTGTATGTATATATGACTGTATGGTAATATCGATATTGTGTGATCTGAGAAGTGGCGTCATGTCGTTTGTGTGAGAATCAGATTTATGCACGTATAAGCTGACCCCCAAATTTGAAAAAAAAAAAAAAGTGTTTTAAATTCAGCGTGAGATTAAGGAGCCTTGTTGTGAGACCATGAGAAATGACAAAAAATCGTGAGACTCACGGCAGAACCGTGAGAGTTGGCAGGGCTGTCTTATGTATGAATTTTTTCATACATAATTATAAAATATCTGGTCCATACTTCTTTGGTCAAAAGATTTATCACACCCAAATTGAAGAAAAAGTATTAGAATGGAAAGATACATACTATGATATTTTAATGCAGTGTGCTGCTGTCAACACTATGATTTTATTAATTAAAGATCCACCACATATATGGACATATCCTAGACCAATTGCATAAACTTGAAGACTAACTTGCCAAGGCCATGCTCCTAGCATAGCATCATGTCCACCTACAATTCGAGTTCCTGTTGCTGTATTTTTCATAAGAGACCTTGTTCCACAGACTAGAAATCAAAGAAAAATAAGTTAAGCCTTGAAAGAAACAGCATTCATGTAGCAACAATATATTTAAAGCAGTATTTAATAAAACCACTTTCTATAAGAAATGAAACAAGAGTGAAAGATTTGAGAAACTGAATCATTCCCATTTAGATTGTATGACTCTAGTCTAAACCTTATATATTTACTAGCCAATTTTATCTTGGCCTACTGGTATCTAGTCAGCCTCTGTAGTTAATTTATGGTTGAGTGTGTTGCACACAAAAAATACACCAGAATTTACAGGGAGAATGGTGAAATGTAGCTGAAAACAAAACTACATACCACATAAATATTCGAACTTAATTCCATCAGATATAAGATCTTTTACCCATGTTTCAATACATGGGTAAATGAAGCACAAAATCGAAACAATAATCCCAAATTACATTCAGTAATGACCAATTTTAGAACTGATAACGCATCAGACATAATTTAGTCTGTAAATTACAAACAACCTTGGCCTCAGCATTCTTTCTTCTGTTACTACCCATAGTGCCAAATCTTTGTTTTATTTCTGAGCTTCCCACTCCAGTTATGATGGCATAATTACCGACATTTCCCCAAGAGCTGGGAACAGGTAAATTATAACTATTTTCGAGTAGATTCCAGCACAGAAACACCCCTCCCCCAATTAACTTCGATCTGTCAGGCTATCCTGTTCTGAGCAACACGGTGGCGATCAACTGCCGAGCTCAACGCCCTGCGAAAATAGGCCAAGACCAAGGCTCACCATCAGAAAGATTCTGGGAGGACAGGGCTTTGGGTGCGACTTCCCTGAACAGCAGAAGTGAAGCCCAGAGGGAAAAGGTGGCGGGGCAAAAGTTGCGGCTCATCGTCCATCCAGGGAGAAAATGGCGCCCGACTTTGCGCGTGTTTTACATGAGGTGAGGGCTGCTAAGGGACAGCTGACAGGGAGTGCGAGAGCCAAGACTCTCATCGCGGGAAGCCGCCTCGCTAAGTCGCTGCTCCGGCACAAATCGAGGCACGGCCACCGAGAGGGAGAAGGTGGGGATTTTACTTCCAAGCGGTCACTGAACCCACCGGACTGAAATAACCGCTGGCTGAACCAGGGGATTCCGGGCCCTCCTCACCACCATAAAACGGCCCCTTCGGCTATTCTCACGCTGATTGGCAAGCCCCACTTGCTTACCTTCCAAAGTGATGGGGATGCAGCCTTAGATCTTCAAACATTTTTGAGGCTACCCCTGTGAGAAGCCCCCCCCAAAAAAGTGTTTTAAATTTGGCGTGAGATTGAGGAGCCTTGTCATGAGACCATGAGAAATGACAAAAAATCATGAGACTCATGGCAGAACCGTGAGAGTTGGCAGGGCTGCCCTGCTCAAGCAGGAAACCCTATACCATTTCAGACAAATGGCTGTCCAAATTCTCTTTAAAAACCTCCAGCATTGGAGCACCCAAACCTTCTGAAGACAAGCTGTTCCACTGGTTGATTATTCTCATTGTCAGGAATTTTTCCTTAGTTTTAGGTTGGATCTCTCTTTTATTAGTTTCTGTCCTTTGCTTCTTGTCTTGCCTTCAGATGATTTGGAAAATAGATTAACTCCCTCTTCTTTGTGACAACCCTTCAAATATTGGAACATATATAACCTGATCCTTCTCTTTACCTGTCTAGGCATATTCAATTTCTGCAACTGTTCATCATATTTTTTGTTGAACTGACTGCTTCCCTCTCAAGTGTTCTGGTTTGCAGGTATAGCCATATTGCTCATGCTACTCTTTAGAGTGTCAAGGAACCAAAACCCAAAAAACCAGGATGAAGCTAGGACAACTCATTCTTCATAATCAGAGGCTGCTCCAGATGTTTAGCCAGTTGTAACAAAGGCCAAGAAATCACCCCTTCCCACTGGTACACAAAAGCCAACTCAGAAATATCAGTTGAAGTTTTATTCAATTCCACTGATGTGCATCTGAAATCAACAAGTTAATTTAGAAGATTTAAGAGAAGACCACACACATCATGTTATACCATAATGGTTCTCTTTTCTAACCTAACTTCTGATATCTAAGATGATCGTCTCATTCTGTCTAATGCTAGGATGTCTCCTTTGGCTGGAGCATTTAATCAAATGGTCTTCTTTCCCCCATTTTTCTTTGCCTTAAAAGCCTTTGTCAGGCACTCTCCTTATGTATAAGTTCTACAGAGAAGCAGAGCATGAAATTCCTACCCCCTCTTCAGCCCTAGAGGAGAACCACAACATCTTCTGAAAATTTTAAAATCTACCTCTTCCCTGCTCATTCTCTTTCCATGTAGTAAAAGATAAGGAAATATGGCAGGTTGCATGCACCCTCAGCTCCAATTTATGGTCTTGCACCACTTTGCACCATCAAAACTGGTTAGCAAAACTTCTGAATCTGGGAACAACTTGTCCAAGATCAGGAAGAAATATAATGCTTTTATGAATGCTCACACAGAAATCTTTGGCATTTTAAGGTGCTGGGGTTTTGTAAAGATCCAAAATACATGTGTTATGCTAGGCCTTAAAATATGTTCAACCTGGTAAGTCTCAAATTTCCCTGCAGTATCATTACCAGCTGCACTTTTGAAAGTTCTGCAGACCATATAAAGTCAAGAAAATGGAAAGATGGTCTCTGTGGGGCATCATGTGTTCCTTTGTTTGCAATTTTGATGAACATCGACTTTGGGGAAAATATTTCAAGTTTGAATAAAATAGAATAAAAGTTTGAGTAAAGCTATTCAACACCACCGACAATACTGCAACCCTTCAAAAAGACCTTGACTATGTATCAGAATGGTCAAACAAATGGCAACTTCAAATCTCAACTAATAAATGCTCTGCCTTACATATTGGCAAAAAAATAATAATCAGAAAATAAAATACGAGATAAATAGTCAAGACCTTGTTGATGGTCCAAACTCTGTCAAGAATAGACAATCAAAAGCTTAAAATCCATAGTACTGCATCAAAACAGTACTATGTACAGTAGCTTTTCCAGAGAAAATAACCACTCCTGACTGCCAATTCTATAAGATTAATTTCACTAGATTAGGAGAGAGGAGTACATATTGACTCAATAGGGATGGCATAATTATATGCCTCTTAAATATAATTATAGATATTTTCATCTACTTTCGCTTTTTTTTTTTTTTTTTTTACAAGAAGAGAGGTACTCCTTCTCTTGATTCAAATATATAACAATAATATGATGAATAGTTAGTGTGGGCTCTTACATTTCAAATACACTTAATGAAAGGATTTATTTGAAGAATAAGGTCCTGTCCAAGATCAGGAAGAAATAGAATGCTTTTTATGAATGCTCACACAGAAAAGCCCCCCACCCCTTTTAATAATCCATGGAAACAAAAGCAATGAAACATATCACAAGTGGAAGCAGATGTATTTGCCGAAGAAAGGTGATGCAAGTTAAAAATAAATAAATTAAAACAAACTGGCGCTTGGCCATCTCCCCTGCACCAGGAGAGTAAAAGCTTGCAAAGAACAGGGAAGGGGTGTGGTAGCAATTCGGGGACAAGAAAGACCATTATGTTTATTATCAAGGTGGAACATAAGATGTTTGAATGCTTGGCTCATTTGATGTGAAGTTGCTTCTAGAAAACATGTTATAAAGTCTAAGAAAACCTCTCCAGGAATACTAAAGGACAGAACAGAACAAGCAGAATCACATTTGCTCAGAATGCTTAGAATGGCTGGCTGGCGATGAAGAAGCAAGGATAAAAATCTTGGTTCCTGGGGGAAAAAAAAAATCCTTGAGTCAATAGTTTTATTAGGACCCATCCAAATGTCACAAAAGGGTGTGTGCAACCTTTCAAGTTCCATGAAGGATTTGAAATAGAAATCTCATGTGGAAGGAGAAAGCAAAAATCCACAGGGTATATCATTTCCAAGGTTGAGGACCACCATAAAACAAAGGGCAACCTGCTCTGTTATGGACTAATCTAATAAAAATGGCAGCTGGGACCATGCAGGGCAGAACAAGAGAGAGAAAGATGATACGTACAACTGCACCGACCAGGGCAATATGAACTCAGCCTCTTTTATACATTATAATGAAATTGCACAGGAGGGTGTAAGGTTCAGAATTTGTGTTGTGAGGTAACAGGCCCACATTTCGATCTTTTGAGAAAAATCTCAGCTTGCTGTGGATGCTCGTAAACTAGAAAACATAGTACTGGACTATCTTGATGACATTTCTGGCACAAGGAGAGAAACGGTGTTGTCCGAGTAGGTGCCAGCATCCCATGAAGCTGCCCACCTATGGCAGGTCTAATGCCACAAGAAGGAAGGAATTCCTTCCATTCAGGAAGGAATGAAAATAAATACTGACAAAATAGAATGAACCCCAGGCCGCATTTGCTAGGGAAAAAAAAAACCTGTCACATACATGGGGGGGGGGGTGTTTGAGATAATATTTTATTTAATTATATCCCACCTTTATTATTTTTTATAAATAACTCTAAGTGGTGACTATAATCAATGCTCCTTCTTCCTCCTATTTTCCCCACAGCAATAATCATGTGGTCTGAGAGAGAGTGACCGGCTGAAGATCAATCATCCAGATTTCATTCCTAACATGGTACTACAATTCCCAGTCTTCTGGCTTCTAGCTTGGTGCCTTAAATGATAGATAGATAGATAGATAGATAGATAGATAGATAGATAGATAGATAGATAGATAGATAGATAGAT
>BLBF01000002.1:15640431-15699765 GCA_015471245.1 Laticauda colubrina
ACTCTACTCTACTCTACTCTACTCTACTCTACTCTACTCTACTCTACTCTACTCTACTCTACTCTACTCTACTCTACTCTACTCTACTCCATTCCACTCTACTCCATTCCATTCCATTCTCTAGTTTCACTGAACAACAGAATGGGATAGAAACATAAGGGAATGTTTGTAATTCAGGGTTGAACTGTGGGTGCTTTCTGACCTTCGTAGTTTTCTTGCAAACATTTCATTATCCAACTAGGTAACATCATTAGGCACAAAACCACCAAGCTCAGAGAGCACCAAGGACCCCACAGAATAGAATTTCTTATTTATTAGTAGCCCTGGCAGTATGTATGATGCTGGGAGGGGAGACTAAGTCAAATCAAGGGAAAGCCTTTTCATTTCAGATAAGGACAGACATTTATAGACCGTCTGGAGATACTTTTCTGGGGGCTGTATCAAATCCAAGAGAAGCAGATAGGAAAGTAGATGAATAATTGGTCTCCTCAGTAGACCTAGATACAGTTAAGCAAAGCTAACAATATCCCATTGTGTAGCACAATCTCTTCTCCTAATTAGAGCCTCTGAAACATGTAGCAAGGTTTTTAAAATTATTCAGAGAACTGAAAGGCTGGGCTGACAAAATGAAAGAAAATAGTGATGGATGAGCAAGTCAGCCTCCCTAAGTTTATTTCTATAACTTTGGATTTAATTTACAACCACAATAGAGCCCAAAATTTCTGTTGTTAAGCGAATTTTGCCCCATTTTGTGATCTTTCCAGCCACATTTGTTAAGTGAATCGCTTGTGGTTATTAAGTCAGCAACAGGTTTGTTGAGTGAATCTGGTTTCTCCTGTTGACTTTGCTTGTCAGAAGGCTGCGAAAGACAATCACATGACCCCAGGACACTGTAACCATCACAAATATGAGTCTGTTTCCAAGCAATTGAATTTTGATCACATGAACATGGAGGATGCTGTGACAGTCATAAAGCGTGAAAAATGGTCATAACTCACTTTGTCAATGCTGTTGTACCTTTGAATAGAATAGAATAGAATTCTATTCCAAGTGTGATTGGACATACAAGGAATTTATCTTGGTGCAAATGCTCTCAGTGTACACAAAAGAAAAGATACGTTCGTCAAGAGTTGAGAATCTTAAGGTACAACACTTAATGATGGTCATAGGGAACAATAAGCAATCAAATCACAGTAGGAAGCAGTCAATATAAATCATAAGGATACAAGCCACAAAGTTACAGTCATACAGTCAGAAGTGGGAGGGAATGGGTGATCAGGAATGATGAGAAGATTAACAGTAGTAGTGCTGCAGACTTTGTAAATAGTTGGACAGTGTGGAGGGAATTATTTGTTTAGCAGAGTGATGGCATTCAGGGAAAAACTGTCCTTGTGTCTAATTGTTCTGGTGTGCAGGGCTCCATAGCATCATTTTGAGGGAAGGAGTTGAAGCAGTTTATGTCCTGGATGTGAGGGGTCTGTAAATATTTTCACAGCCCTCTTTTTGACTCGTGCAGTATACAGGTCCTTGATTGAAGGCAGGTGGGTAGTAATTGTATTTTCTGCAGTCCTAATTATTCTCTGATGTCTGTGTCTGTCCGGTAGGTTTCAGAACCAAACTAGATAGTTATAGAGGTGCAGATGATAGACTCAATAATTCCTCTGCAGAACTGTATCGGCAGCTCCTTGGGCAGTTTTAGCTTTTTGAGTTGGCGCAGGAAGAATATTCTTTGTTGAGCTTTTTTGATGACATTTTTGATGTTAAGTGTCCATTTTAGGTTCCGTGATGTGATAGAACCTAGGAATTTGAAAGTCTCTACTGTTGATACCATGTTGTCTAGTATTGTAAGAGGTGGTAGTATGGGAGGGTCACTAAATGAACTGCTAAATGGTCACTAAATGGTCACCAAATGAACTAAATGAACTGCTGTAAATCGAGGACTCCCTGTATTTATTTCAAGGAGAAAAGCTTTTTAATCTGAGAGAGGACCCATGGGTTTGCAAGAAGCAAATGAGCAAACGAGGAGTTTCTGTCTGTCCAAAAAAAAAGTTTGTATGGTATAGGCCTGAAAGCTCTTCTGGTATAGTTATCCATGCTGTTCACCCCAGTTTGGTTTTATTTTATTTTTTTCAAGGCCAATCCTCTCCTCTCAGCCTTTTCTTTCTGCAAGAACCAGACAGGAAACGAAATGGATATAAATCTGTGGTCACAGCAAAAAAAGGAAGAAAGCCTGAGTCCTTTGCAGTCTAGGCCATGTGAAAATGATCAAGATGGCTTTGCCCTCTCATTAGCAGTGAGAGAGCACTAACTTTGGGAACTGATTTTATTTCCACAAACACTTTAGTTGTAATAAATTGCAAGCCTAACTTTGCAATGGTTACTTTTAGCAGTCTCCGTTTTATTCCACTGAACTGCAGGCCTCATGATTCCCTTAATGCAGTGCTTCTCAACCTGAGGAATGTTAAGACGTGTGGACTTCAACTCCCAGAATTCCCTAGCCAGCTAGACCATGTTGTTTCTCTTTGTCATATAATGGATGTGGGTATATGAATTATTTTATTTTATTGTGATTTGTCATTGTTCCCTATTCTGATTGGCCAAAAAGGCCGTTCTTGGATTGGCCATTAGAGAACCAATCCAACTGGCCTGCCGGACGGCGGGAACACTTAAAGTGGTGTCATTGGGCACAAGCTGCGAGCAAGCCGCTATATAAAAGGCTGCCGCGGCTTGGGCTCTTGTTTCATTACTATTGCTTTACTGAATTAAATAAAGAGTTTGTTGTTGGAACCGGGTCTCACGCAACTTATTTCCAGATGGAACACTGGAAACGAAGGTGGGATCGTCGTAGAAGAGCGAGACCGAAGCATGAGGCGATATGAATAGAGCGAGAGAGATGGAAGGTAACAATGCACCGCCCGCACCATTCAATACTGATGAGGAGGATTGGGAGTCGTATATTGATTGCTTTCTTATGTTTTTGGAAAGAAACGAACTGCAGGAAATATCTGACCAAAGGAAGAGGGCTGTCTTCCTTACACACTGTGGATCAGCCGTCTTTAAAATGGCGAAGGCGCTGGCTAAACCAAGAGATGTCAGACAGATGACTTGGCCCGAGCTGAACAGAATGCTCAGAGCACATTCCGTACCCGTGGTTTCCAACTTGATAAAAAGACACAAGTTCTACAAGAGAGACCAGAAAGAAGATGAAACCATCGGAGATTTTGTTGCAGCCCTGAAACACATCAGAGGAGCCTGCAAGTTCCAAAACATGGATGAGGCCATGAGGGACCATGTGGTCCTCGGTTTGAAGGACACTACACTTCAGAGTAAGCTGCTGAATAGACCAAACATAACCGTGGCCGAGGCTATTGCAGAAGCAACCGCCGCTGAAGCAGCAAAGAAATCTGCAGCCACTATGCGCCGAATGAATGCGATTCCAGATCCACCAAACCAAGCCAGAGAGAAGAAGGCAGAGGGAAGCAAGAAACAGCCCACAGCGACCGCCCACGACAAAGATCTCGAATCTCAGAGTAACATTGATGATGAAAATGAAGATGTCCATAGACTTCAATCAGACAAGAAATGGCAGGACATTAAACAAAAAGAACTACAAAGACAAAGACTTATTTTAAAAGACTACCAGGGAAATTGAATCCCAGTAGTGAGCTTGGACATTTCCTCGTCGAATTTGAAAATCATGTCAAAATCTTGCCTCTGACCATCATCGACCGTGATCATCCTAGCCTGCCAGGGATCGAATGGTTCGTGCCCCGGGAATCGGGATGACCGGGATAAACCGCATTGCCACAGCCAACTGGGAGGAGAGCCTGCTACAAGAATTCCAAGATGTTTTCGATGGGACCCTAGGCAAATACAAGGGGACCCCAATTTCATTTAGCCTAGACCCAAAAATAGCCCCCATACAGTTAAAAGCCAGACGCGTCCTGTTTGCCTTAAAACCAAAAATTGATGAACTATTAAACAAATTAATAGCACAAGGGGTGTTAGAGCTAATCGACCATGCCAGGTGGGAAACACCCATTGTGACTCCTGTAAAATCAGATGGGTCAGTGCACATCTGCAGAGACTATAAGGCAATCCTAAACCAGACGCTCCAACAAAGCACATACCCAGTACCAGTAGTGCAACATTTATTGCACTCCCTAGGGGGAGGAAATTTTTTTGCGAAGCTTGATCTCCCACAGGCGTATCAACAGCTACCTGTTGATCCCACTACCGCAGAGGCACAGACTATTGTGACACATAGAGAGGCATTCAAGTGTAACCGTATCCAGTTCGGCGTTAGCGTTGCCCCAGGCGTGTTCCAAAGCCTCATGGAATGTCTGTTAAATGGAATCAAGGGAGTCGTCCCTTATTTTGACGATGTTCTGGTGTCAGCAAAAAACGCCAACCAACTAGAGAGCAGATTAAAGGAAGTTTTAAGGAGATTTAGAGACGCAGGCCTTAAGGTAAAGTGAGAGAAATGTAATCTAGCCACCAACCAGATCAAGTTTCTGGGCTACCTAATAGATGAACAAGGAATACAACCCACTGAAAAAAAAATAAAGGCAATCAAAGACGCACCTAGATCTAGGAACAAAACTGACCTTCAAGCATTCCTAGATCTCATAAATTTCTACAATGTGTTCCTGCCCCATAAGGCAACCATAGCAGAACCTTTACATCGCTTGTTAGACAAAAAAACTACCTGGAAATGAGGCCACCAGGAACAAGTAGCATTTTAGGGTATCAAAGAGGTATTAATTTTAATCCAGCATAGCAATACCCTGCCTTTGACGGTCACCTGTGATGCATCGCCTTTTGGAATCGGCGCCATCCTGAGCCACAAGCTACCAGATGGCAGAGAGGCACCGGTCGCTTTCTATTCAAAAACGCTTTCCAAGTCAGAACGCAATTACAGCCAACTCGACTAAGAAGCCCTCGCAATCATTGTCAGAGTCAAAAGATTCCATGAGTACCTTTATGGCAGAACTTTTTCGATCATCACTGATCACAAACCCCTGTTAGGAATCCTAGTAGGAAACAAGCCAACCCTGAACATTCTGTTACCTAGAATGATGAGGTGGTCTGAATTCCTCGCTGCCTACACCTACACGCTGATTCACCACCCAGGAAAGACCATCACCCATGCCGATGCCCTGAGCTGTTCCCTGTTTCCCATCACAGAAGAGGACCCAGCTCCCACCGTCTCCACACTTCAACTCGAGACCTGACCTAACCTGCCGCTAACCGCAGCGGATGTCGTGAGAGCCACCACGAAAGACCCTTTGACAGCTCGCATCCTCAATTGGGAAGGTAAGGGCTGGCCGGAAGAGAACAAAACTGAGACTTTTAAGCGATTTTGCACCCAACAGACTGAACTGCCTATTGAGAAGGGCTGTGTTTTGTGGGGTGACAGGGTGGTGATACCAAACAGACTCCAGGAAGATATTTTGTGCATGTTGCACAAGGGGCACCCGGGCATAGTCAAAATGAAAGCCCTGACCAGGAGTTACGTCTGGTGGCCAGGGCTGGACAAGGACATTGAACGTTGGGTGGCAACATGCCATGACTGTCAAAAATCGAGGCCTACCCCCCCCCCCCAGGCACCAGTTAGGGAATGGAAAACTTCCCAGGGTCCATGGTCTAGACTACATATTGACTTTGCTGAGCCGACGAAAGGCAACACTTTTTTAATAGTTGTGGATGCCTACTCGAACTGGTTAGAAGTCATCCTCATGTCTTCCACAACCACCGAGGCAGTAATGAAACAGTTAGACAAACTTTTTGCCACGCATGGACTGCCTGATGTACTGGTGCCGGACAATGGCCCCCAGTTTACCGTGTTAGCATTCGAGCATAATTTAGCTGCCCAAGGCATCTGACATGCTTTAACGGCACCGGTCCATCCGGCTGCAAATGGCAGGGCTGAACGCATGGTTCGGTACACAAAGGAGGGCCTGGATAGAATGGACAAGGGGGATGTGTAAGAAAAACTAAACCGATTACTAACCCTACAGCATATTACCCCAGCAGCACAACCAACAAAAGCCCAGCAGAACTCCTAATGGGTAGGAAATTGCGTTCCTACCTCGACAGACTGCACCCCACTTACACCTGGGATAACCCCCCCCCCGACTCCTCTAGCAAATATCACACATTTGAAATAGGTGACCTGGTCTATGTGAAAAACCTCACCGGGGACCCGTTATGGCTTCCAGCCATGATCACCCAGATCACAGCCCCCCAGTCTGACCGACTACTCCTAGACGACAGAAGAGAATGGAAGCGGCACATCGACCAGCTTTGTTTTTGCACCCTCGAATGCAAAAACACACCAGCGCCAAAAATAAATACGGACCAAAAACAACCAAGGAGGGGGGGAAATACAAAATAATAAAAAAGGGAGAGACGAACCTTCCATAACAAGACAACAAACACTACACAAAGACTATCAAACAAATCAAAAAGAGCACTCACGGTTAGATGAACCCCAAATGAGAAGTCCAGGAGCAGGAGAACGAAGCGAGGCCTTCTTGGAAGAAGACAGCCAGGTCAGCTCGACCAACCTGGACAAACCAGGAGGGAGCGGCGGAGCCATCTCAACCAGCCCGAGAGACTCAGGCGGGAGCGGCAAGGCTGACTCACCCTTCCAGGAGGTTCCATGGAGAAGGAACAGAGAGACAGCGATCCCGTCTGAACCGCTCGAAGACCACGCCAAGACTGAGCTGCACAGATCAACCAGGACTCGAAAAAGCCCTACCTACCTGCGTGACTACGTGACGCACGTTGGACTGAACCAAGGGGGGGAGGGATGTTATGTATGGAACTTGGCAGGCGAAAATGCCATTGATTAGCCGAAAATGCCATTCTCAGATTGGCCATTAGAGAACCAATCCGATTGGCCCACCGGATGGCAGGAACACTTAAAGTGGTGTCATTGGCCACAAGCCACGAGCAAGCCACTATATAAAGGGCTGCCGTGGCTTGGGCTCTTGTTCCGTTACCATTGCTTTACTGAATTAAATAAAGAGTTTGTTGTTGGAACCCGGTCTCGCACAACTTATTTCCGGATGGAACAGTCATGTTTATGTAGTGAATATTGGAGGTGGTAACCCTTTGAGAGCCATATGCAATGGAATTTCATTTTAATATATGGTGATTAGTGTACATTTCAAGTGACAATTATTTTATTCTAAATCTAAGCTCCTTATCTAGAATTGGAAACTGCATTAGAAGAGCATTTAAAACATAAGGGAGAGAAAAAAGAAGGATGGATGGATGGATGGATGGATGAATGAATGATCTCCCCCAAAAGCTATTCATGAATTACACAGGTATTTGGTAAAAAAAAGATTTGACTTTTTTTTTTTGAGATACAGTAATGATACAAAGCCCAGCCTTGCATCAAACACAAGTATATAAATCATACAGTTTGTGTCACAATACAGATTGCTTTTTGCCAACCATGACAGATTCCTATTAGATTGTATTCACAACTTAGAGTCTTGACTACTAAATTAACCCATTTTCTAGTTTCTTAAAAAAACATAAATTAATCACATGAGCTAGCTTCATGGTAAGCCATCCATAACATCACCAAAATTGACACTAACTAAAAGCCCTGTCACATGGCCCAATGGATGCAAAACATATATAAAAAGGACACAACAGACAAGCAAAATGTTCCATCCGTTGTTATCCGCTCTCAAAAGGGGCAAAAATTTGCATAACCGGAGCGGATAACATGGAAAGGAACGGACGCGGGGAGGACGCAGGGCGGATGGAAAGTGGATGCGGAACGGAAGCCCAGCGGATGGAAGTGGATGGGAACGGATGGCACATCCGCTAGGCTTCCGGGAGACCTCAGCAAAGCGGACGCAGAACGGATACAGCAGATGCACAGCGGATGCACAGCGGATGAAGAGGATGCACAGCGGAAGCCTAGCGGATGCACAGCGGAAGCCTAGTGGATGCCTTGCGTTAATTGCGCATTCGAGGGGGATTTATTGTATCAGCCCCGTGGATATAAAGGGAAGCAGCTCGCACGTGGCCAGCATTCAGAGAAAAGACCTGCTGCCGGATACATCGAGTCCTTGCCTGCCCTGCCTGCATGCCTGCCTGCAAGCCTTGCTGCCAGCCTTGCTGCAAGCCTTCCTGCCAGCCTGCCTCCAAGCCTGCCTCCCAGCCCCCTGGCCAGCCTCCCTGCCAGCCTTGCTCTCTGCCTGCCTGCCAGCCTTACTGCCAGCCTGCCTTCCAGTCTCCCTGCCAGCCAGTCTGCCTGCAAACCTTGGTGCCTGCCTGCATGCCAGCCTTGGTGCCTGGCTGCCTGCCAGCCTTCCTGCCAGCCTTCCTGCCAGCCTTGGTGCCAGCTTCCTGCCAGCCTTGGTGCCTGCCTGCCTGCCAGCCTTGGTGCCTGCCAGCCTCCCTGCCAGCCTCCCTGCCAGCCAGCAACCCCACAACCATGGGGAAGAAGCGAAAGCCTCAACAACCTGCCGCCATCCCTGGCAAGAGGGACAGGGCCACCCTCCCACCCCCTGTCCCTCACTGTGCTTCTGCTGGGGCTTCTGCTGCTCGGGCTCGCTCTTCTGGTGCTGGAGCTTCTGCTGAAGCTGCTCCTGGCGGTGGTGCTTCTGCTGGTGCTTACTCTGCTGAAGCTGCCCCTGGCGGTGGTGCTTCTGCTGGTGCTTACTCTGCTGAAGCAGCTCCTGGTCCTGCTGGTCCTGCTGGTCCTGCTCGTGCTCCTGGACTTGCTCGCACTGCTCGTACTGCTCGTGCTCCTGGTCTTGCTCGTCCTGCTCGTGCTCCTGGTCCTGCTCGTGCTGCTGCTGCTGCTGCTGCTGCTGCTGATCCTGCTGGTGCTGGTGCTGGTGCTGCTGCTGCTGCTGCTGATGATGATGATCCTGCTGCTGCTGCTGCTGCTGATGATGATGATTATGATCCTGCTGGTGATGATGATGATGATGATGATGATGATGATGATGATAATGATAATGATCCTGCTGCTGCTGCTGCTGGTGGTGGTGTGGAGGAGCAGCCCCTACTACCTGGGAGCCCCTCTGATGAGGGCCCATCTGGTCCTGCCTAAGGGAGGAAGAGGCATATGCGGGGATGGGAGAGGAGGCAATACTTTATTGAGGAGGAACACGAGGATGAGGTGCTAGAGTGGCTGAGAGAGAATGACTGTCTGTGGCGAAAGGGACACTGTCTCTATAGGGACACCAAGTGGAAGCAGGCTGCTTGGAGAGAGAGGGCGGAGAGTATGGGTTACACTTCGGAGGTGCTCCTCGGCTGGTGGAAGCACATGCACACCTGGTACGGGAAGCTGCACCTCAAGAAATCTGGCCAGGCCACAGTTAAGCTGACAGACAGAGAGACCTACGTCATGGCCAGGTGCAGCTTCCTGGAGGGTGAGATCTGCCACCAAGGAGCAGCAGCAGCAGCAGCAGCAGCCCCTCCCACTTCCCTCTCTCTCCGGCAGCCTGCTGAGAACCAGTCCTCTTCCGGGCGAGACTCAGCTCCTGTCTCCAGGCAGGTTTCTGTGGAGTGTGCCACAGCGGAGAACCCCCCCACAGCTGTACTAACCGTAGTCGAGTGCGTGGAGGACTCCCTGGTGCAGTGGGAGAAAGGAGATGGCCCATCCACCACAGCCCTACCTGCATCCACCCCCCAGCTCCACCTCCACAGAAAGGCACAGAAGCAGACCGGAGGGGCAGAGCCATACTGTTCTGCTGGAGATCAGGGACACCATCCGGAGCAGCATAGTTCTCCTCTCTCAGCTGGTCCACAATGACTCCTCATCCTCCAACCGCAAGCCCTTCCTCACCTATGTGAACCAGACCCCCACGGACATGGCAGAACCCCAGTACCAGGTGGTGAAGGACCGGATCACCGAGCTGCTTCACAACCCTCCAGACCCAGAGGCACCTGCTCCCACCCAGTCCAGGTCTGCTCCTCCACCCCAGGTGATGTCCCTCCCATTCCAAGGCTTTCCACAGGCCCTCACCAACCAGGGCTACAGCTACCACGAGGTCCGGCAGCACAGGCAGCAGCCCTTCCCAGTCCAGGCACAGAGTCATTGGGCGACACCGTTGCCACCGGTTCCACTGATGTCACCGATGCCACCCACGCCAATGATGCCACCGACGACAGCGATGCCACCCACACCATTCCTCACCCAGCTGCAGACCAGACAGCCCCACTACACTACTCCTTCCTCCACCCCACAGCCAAGCCCGGCCTCAGTACATCTGTCATCAGTACTGGGGCTGACACCCCATGGCATGGAGGAAGGACCTCTCAGCATCACGGGGCTGAGCCAGCTGTCCGAGACCTTTCTCAACACACCGTCACCTGTTGTCCTCTCGGGGCCAGGCACCCTCAGACCAGCACTGCAGCAGCACCCACCTCCACAGCACCTGGACCCTTCACCCCTGAGACTGGGCACACCTCCGAGTGACCATTAAGACTGCCAGAGACTGGGTGTGGACTTTATTTGGACACTTGAATATCATTTCATGAATGTCATGAATTGGGTCATTTTTCTGTTACAGCTTATTGTTCAATACAGTTTATCTTTGATTCACACATTTGCTTCATTTTTTTTTTTTAATAAAGTCTTGGTGGAAACTTTTAGAATTGGTTTAAGCCTTTGCATGCTTGTGGGATGGGTTAAGATAGCAGTGGGGTGGGCAGGGATACCTGTGGGATGGGCAGGGATACCTGTGGGATGGGCAGGGATACCTTTGGGATGGGTAATAGCTGTGGGATAGATAAACCTCCAGTGCAAGCATAGTGGGACTGTAGGGTCCACCCTCCCAGGTGCCACACCTATGGCCCTTCATTATCAATAATAATGTAATAATCATCCACACATATCAACACAAACACAACTCTTTATTAAATGCCCTGTTCATTGTAGGCCCACTCAACATACATGGCCCAATCTCATCCATGTGATGAGACAGGCTGAAGGAAGCACCCATTAATCATCTATCATCCTGTCTTGCCATTCCACTGCTCCAGCTGGGGAGCTGCACCAGTGTTTCAGGAGGTTGCGCTGCTTCTTCCCTTCACGTGAGGCTCTGTTGGAGCCTTGCACATCCTCAGTGTCTATCAGGTTTTGCCCTTGCCTCCATTCCCCAGGCTCCATGTCCCCATTGCCTTGTTGGAGGTCCACGAGCCTGTTCTGCAAGACTGGGTAGCGGGTGCGCATGAGATTGTGCAGGATGCAGCAAGCTTCCACGATCCTCCTCACGGTCTCTGGGTGATGCTGCATGGTGGTGAGAAGTACCTGAAACCTGTTGGCCAGGATGCCAAAGGCATCCTCCACCACCCGTCTTGCCCTGGACAGCCTGTAGTTGAAAATTCTCTTTTCACGGGTGAGGAGTCTGGAAGTGTAGGGCTTCATGAGGTAGGTTCTGAGGGGGAAGGCGTCATCCCTCACGATGAAGTAGGGCACATCTTGTGTGTCGTTGGGCAGGGGGTCTGGATCTGGAAAGCCCATGATGAGGTTGCCTTCCAGCCCCTCCTTGAGGTGACTGGCGTTGTATACCTGGGCATCTGAACATGAGCCGCTGCCTGAAGCATCGATGTACATGAACTTGTAGTCAGCATCGACCATGGCAAAGAGGACGATGCTGAAGAAGCCCTTGTAGTTGAAATAAGTGGAGCCCGACTTGGGTGGTGCTTTGCAGGCCACGTGCTTCCCATCTATGGCTCCAACATTGTGGAGGAAGTTCCACTTCTGATACCACTGCTCTGGAACTTTCTTACATCCTTCTTCAGTGGAGGGGCACTGGAGGAGCTCCTCCTTGTATTCTTCGATGATGGCCTGCACCACTTCTCTGACCACAATGCTGATGGTGTTGCTGTGGCACACTCCAGCTGTACTGCATGCTTTTGTAGGTGGTCCCTGAGGCCAGGTGGCGTAGGGTGAGTGCCACCTTGAGCCCAGGTTCCAGGCTGGGCCGGAAGTTGGTGTTTGCCTTGGTCAACCTGGGTGTCAGGCGCTGCACAACTTCGTCAAACATGGCTGGAGGCATCCTCATGAAGTTCTGGAATGCCCAAGTGTCTTCGTTCCTGAGCTCCACCATCAGTTTGTTGTACAGTCCGTCCTCTGCTCTTCTGGTGATCCATCTTCGGACCCAGATGCTTCTTGGCCGCCTCTTTTTCTTCCCGTAGTAGAGTTCACAGAGCCTGTAGATGGCTTCGCACTGTTGCAGAAGGATGGTGGCTGCCAAAAGGACTGTGTTACGATCCACGGTGGATATGACTGGATGCTGTGGAAGAGCAAGAGTCAGATGAAGGCTGCAGAGGTCTGCACAGCTAGGCTGCTGGTCTGAAATTGAGATGCAGGTGAGTTGCTCCCCCTTTTTATAGGCAGTATAGGTGCCTCCTCTAGGCATCCTCTAGACATCCTTAATATCCGAGATAGGTCCCCTCTGCGAACGTTTTTTCCGTTTTAAATGCTTTGTTTCCATGCTGCATCCGCTAGGAATCCATTCTGCATCTGTTCCGCGTCTGTTCGGCTTCCTCCCTGCATCCGAGCAGATGCGAGTTGCGCGGATGCGTAGCGGATGCCTAGCGGATATAGTGGATGCGTAACAGATGCAGAACGGATGCCTAGCGGATGTGTAGTGGATGCAGAACGGACGAATTGGATACATTTTCCACGCAAAAGTTTTGAGCAGCTCAAAACTTTCTGAGCGGATGAAATGTCAGTAGACGGATGCTGGATGGATAGAGAGGAAGCAAAACGGAGGCAATGAGTATAGAACAGATACATCACGTTAACCAACGGATGGCAAGCTTTTTTGTCCGTTTTACATCCTCTTTGCATCCGTTGGTGCAGTGTGACAGGGGCTTCAGGTTAGGAAGGGCTAAACTGCAAATGCAGGTCTCCAACAGACTTGTTTAAGCATGCTGCAGGAATTATAAGGCCATAATAAAAAGGGTTGGGGGAAACTGAATAGAATGAAATATCAGGGTCATGCTTGATTCAGTCCACTGGACAGGAAAAAGAACAAAGGAGATAATCATCATCAGACATTTTATGCTTCCTTTAGTATCTAAGGTCATACGGTTCTCCTGATACATTAAAAGAATAAAAAAAAATTAGAAGTTAGTCTCCAGAGTGTAAGAGTGGATGAATTAAAGTTCTCAGTTTGAGCCAATCCATCAATATTCTTCTGATAGTATATTGACCAGCCCATATGATTTTTTTTCCTTTGGATTTCATTGAAAATCTACTTGTTGGCAGATGATGTATATAATCAGGTGTCCAAGAACTGAGAAAACTCTGCTGTGTATTTCTTTGTATTTCTTAGTTCCCCATCAGCTTGCATGAATATAATAGCACCACAAGAATGGAAGGACACTTCAATCCCCACAATGGAACAATGGCTACAAAGATTGATGGAGTTAGCAGCAATGGCCTAAATTGACTGCTTTGATAAAATAAAAGAAAAAAAAAACATAAGTACTTTTGTTTCTATTGTACCTGGAAACCAGTTCTGGTCTTTGTGCTTGAAGTAGGCAAAAATGAAATTTTGATTTTGGGTTTTACCAATTAGTTTTTTAGATATAAAAATGGCTAGTTTGTACTACTGTAAAAGTTAAAAGTTAAGACTAAATTGTTACTCTCTTATTATACTGCGCTCCTTTTCTTTCTTTTTCCCTTCTTTTCTGCACTCTTCCCTACCCCTTTCCCTCCCCTTTCTTTCCTATTATTGGTTTTCATATTTTTTGTATTTTACATGATAAACAAATTTAAAAAGGACAAACGAGAGTTGGCTTCTGTTTGAGTGATCATGAGAAAGGAAGGGAAATTAGTTCTCCATCAGTGTGTGGGCTCGCATAAACATAATAGCAAGAAAAGAAGGTTAGAATAAATTGATCTTCGATTCGTTCCCACAGGAACTTTTCTTACATTTTTAATTGAACATTCGGGCATTTCACTACCTATACTCTAAAATCTTGATGGATTTGCCATATCACTGCATTTTCCTTTTTCAAATGTCCACAGCTGTCCTCACTCCTTGCCTAAAACTTCATTTTGAATGATGACTATGGAAATTGGGTCCTGAGAAAAGAAAGTCAAATGTACATTCTGTTTCAGCGGCAACCCCCTGCTATTTGTCACACAATTCTAAGTGTGTCATACTGAGGAAGATACCATATCTGAAGAGTATTAAAAGAGTGGCCATAAAATCATCAAGAACTTTTAGGCACTGATTGATCATAAATGCTTCAATCAATTGATCCATTTATGATCAATATGGTGAAACAGGACAAGGTCTTTCTCCAAAGAAATTGAATAGATGTTAACATTAGGGTTGTTAAAGAGATTGAGAAAAGAGTTGTAAGATTACTATAAGGATTTAGGAGTATGTCAACATTTAAGTTCTAAATTAGAAAGATTTCAATCATGGACTCAGTACCCAATCATTCATGGTGTTTTATTCTGGGTAATTCTTTCCATCTGCATGGTTGAAAGAAAAAACCTGCTTTGTTTCAAAGAAAAGTGTTATATTAAATACAAACTTATGCTCATTCCAGAGAAAACAGTATGTTAACTCTTTATCAATAGGCGATCAAAAATGACTGGTGCAATACAGAATTAAATTCAAATTTGTTTTGTTTTTTATTATATGAAAAATGATGAGAAAGAAAACATAATCTCTTTTAAATTTTATTTTTAATCTGCTCAATCAGCAGGGCTAAATAAATAATGTCAGTGACCACTGGGTATGATAATTGATGACAAGCTAAATAGGAGCCAGCAATGTGAACCAGTTCTTAGATTCTGGGCTGTAGCTGAAATATTATTTCAAAGGTGCATGAAGTCTTTAGAAAAAAAGATATTGGAACATTTTAAAGATAATTGCATGGTCCACTTGCTCAATGGATTGAAGACCTGATGACTACCTATGAGCAGATTGCCTGTGGAGGTACACTTTGTATGGATACGTATCCATATAAAGGAAATATGGAACTCATTTATACAAAGTACAGTAGATTTAAAAAAAAAAAAACACTTATGTAAGTGTATTATCTACCTGTCTGTGATGGACAGTCATTTGTCTGAAACACTATATGGTTTTCTGGGATGGGACTAGAACACCTCCAAAGCATCTTCCAACTCTGTCCCCCCCACCCTCTGTCTTTGTCTCATATATCTATCTATCCATCTATCCATCCATCCATGGGCACACAGACTTGGAAAAAAACATTTGTATGAACATGTAGAACTGTTCATTGTTCTAACATATTTTATTTTTTCTGCTGAATTTTTTTCACTTATTAAAGAACTTACTACATATTTTTATAATGTATGTACTTTCATGTTTTGTTCTTTTTGCTTTTATCTTTTATCCAGTATTCTTTTAAAAGAAGTTAACTAATTGTATAAAAATTATTTTGTAATCCATGAAATTAGGGGAAGCCGAAAACCTGTGGGCAACAAGAGACGGAATTGCAAGCACATCTGGATGTAAAAGTCCCCACAGTGTTAAATGCCTTCCATATAAAGGGCCATGTGCACAGAAGTGGACAGTTAAAGGGCTGTTCTTGCCTGCTTGAGTGATTCCTCATGACTCATCTTATGTTCTTCAAAGATTTCTGCACACACAACGGTGGGTGAGAGCATCAAACTATCCCCCTTTTCATTGCATCACTGGTCAAGGGTCACACAGTCTTTGATCTGTTACAATTGTCTTTGTTTACCAGATTTTCTCTTCCTTCTATTACCCAAGGGCCACCCTAGATCAGAAGGATTGCCTTTAAGTTGCTCATATAATGGGTTTTAAACACAATCAGTAGGTAATCTACATGTTAGAAGGGGGCAGGGTTTGGAAGATGTCAACACAGATGCCATCTTGATTTTCTACTCCCCTTACAAAGCCTCCTGAACCAGAAAGCTAAGCAAGGAAAGCTTTTTCCTTTCCTTTGAAGTCCAAGTTTTAATGGACTTCACTTTTAATAAAGGGCTTTCCATTCCCAAGGTTGATCTAAACCAAGGGTCTTCAAACTTGGGAAGTTTTAGACTTGTGGACTTCAACTCCCAGAATTCCTGAGCTAACATGTCTGGAGCAGGAATTCTGGGAGTTGAAGTCCACAAGCCTTAAAGCTGTCAAGTTTGAAGACCCCTGATCTAAACTCATCTACAATTGGCCCACCAACTTCTCTTTCTCTTGACACCCTCTGCCTTTAACCTTGGAGGACTTCTTCTGAAGCCAGCTGTTAAAAGGTGTTGCCATCAAAACTTCCCAAAGAAACATAGAGAAGCTAAGTCATTTTTTTATTATTATTAAACATCCTTCTAGCACTGACAGAAACTTTCTTCAATGCAATAATAAGGGTTTTTCTTTCAGCCAGGCGGATAAAGCAGAACAGAACATTCTTGTAAAGGTCATCTACTGCAGCTGACTCTTATATAGCCTCACTGATACAACATACTTCTAATTTACTCATAATTGAAAATTCAGAATTTTGTCGTCCACATGGGAATTTCTTTGAATTTTCTTTGAATTTGGTTAGAACTAAATTCAACTTGAGTCCTTGCCCAAAATTTTGTCCTCTGAGATAACTTCAAGGGAAACCAACATATCAAGATGATATCACTTGACCTTCAAAAAAAGCAAGGCCCTGGTTCCACAGTCATGCCCATCAGTTTGACCTTTGGAGTCTTTTCCAATGACAGCCAAGGTAGTCTAGAGGTGATAACATTTTCCACCAATAGCAATATAGGACTTATATACTGCTTCATAGTGCTTTACAGTCCTCTCTAAGCAATTTACAGAGTCAGCATCTTGCCCCCAATAATCTGGGTCCTCATTTTACTGACCTCGGAAGAAAGAAGACTGAGTTGTTCAGAATCGAACTGCTGGCACCCAGCAGAATTAGCCTGCAATACTGCATTCTAACCACCGTGCCATCAAACTCTAGAGTTTAATTGAAGAAAAAGAGAAAAGTATTAAATGTCTATGGAGTCATCAAATTCACGGTATTCAATTCATTTTAATTCAGTTTAAATACAAATCAAGGCTCATTTTTGGGACAGCCTCACCTACTTCTTTATTCTGTCCCCTTCTAATATAATTTCTAACACCCATCGCCAGGATGTTCAAGCACCAAAGTGAGCATAATATTCTGTAGAAAGCAACCCTGAATTCTGCAACTGGACCGTTGTTTTTCTTTTTATATATTCCAGCTTTCAGGTATAATTCAGAATGTTGGCTATCAAAGCAATTAATTGTGGTTGCTTTAAAACACTACACATTTCAAGCTCGAAATACAGGTGGTCCTTGGCATACAACAGTACATTTAGTGACAGTTTAAACTTACTACAGCACAGAAAAAAGTGACATGACCGTTTTTCACTCTTATGACCACTGGAGCAATGCCATGGTCACATGATCAAAATTCAGATCCTTGGCAACTGGCATGTATTTATGATAGCTCTGGGTCATGTGATCACATTTTGCAACCTTCTGACAAGCAAGGTCAATGAGAAAGCCAGATTCACTTAATAACCATTACTCACTTAACAACTATGGCAAGAAAGATTATAAAATGGAGCAAAATTCACTTAACAAATGTCCTATTTAGCAACAAAAGTGTTGGGCTCAATTGCAGTCGTAAGCTGAGGACTATCTGTATCCACAGGAGTGCCTGGTCTGGTACAAGATCTGCTTATTATGTAAAATCTAGCAGGTAAAATCATTAGTTTTTGATGTGTCCCCAGAAAGATATTTTCTCAATCTCTTTCTCCGGCCTTGTTTTTCCTCAATATTTGAAGAAACCTTTTCCTTCAATCTATGATCTATCTATCATAACCTATGAAGAGAGACTTTATCAGGCCTTAGAGACAAGGCTGCTATGACTTATCCCTCTGTAATAAGAATTGCTTTATTTCCTGGATTATTTGATTCTTGTTCTATATGGTTACTTTACAAATGAGCTTGGTTTTATAATTTTTTATGGATTTATTGTACTGAACATAGAGTGGGTTCTAGCCGGTTGACTGGAATGGCCTATGAGCCCTGTAAGTAAGTATATCAGTGCATTTTATTTTGTTTTACTTTGTATACCACCATAGATTCTATTCATGTTCAGACATCTTTTTAAAAAATATTAAATTTATCTTTTAGCTTAGTCCCTTAAATAGTATTTTCTGTCCCCTGTTATTTTAAAAGTGACCCTTTTAAGCTAATAATTATTGGATGAAAAATCCAGACATACAACAATTGGAGAAAAAATAATAATGGGATGATTTGTCTGTCAGAGTCCTCCTGGGTGTATTTCCCCCTCCACCAATGTTCTTAGGTAAAGATTTCAGATTTGGAGGGGAAATCTCATCTGCCTTTTCTTCTAAATACTGAGGAAGCTATCTGGATCAATCTGGGTGGACAAAAAGACAACAATCTGATGTGCCTCTGAGCCACAATTTATCTGAAAAGGAGGTTTTAAAGACAAAAAAAAAGAAAAAGAAAAAACAAACCAGAAGTCCTTGGCCTGTATGATTAAAATGATGCCATTTAGGAAAAGAAATGCATTTAATTTTTGCCGTTTCTGCAGGGGTTACAATTATCTCTTGTCTTTGTCTCTCTTTGGAGAAACAAAAGATATCCAGACTTAATCAGGTCTAACACCTCATTAAGGAAGAGACAAGCTGGAGGAGATAATTAAGCACTTACCAGTTTAGTCCACTCAAAGATCTTTTTTAATGTGCCAAAAGCATCAGGTATTGTTCACATCTTGCATTAAATCACTCACGACAGTTTAACCTTGGTCTGGATATCAAATATTGGCCAGTAAGTATTTAATATGTGTCCACAATATCAGGCGAAAGAAAGGTGAAACTTGAGAAGGAAAAGTAAGAACAGTGGGAAGAATAACAGTTCCTCTCATGTGCGATGGCTTGTGTCTCTCTAATGAGCTCCCTTTGAAAACCACACCTGGGAACAAAAGAAACCATAATATAAACACAGGTGGATAAGTAGGGACCACCATGCAGTGTTGTGGAACTACCATGGGATCCGAGTTGAAGTTTGACTGCAAGCCAAGAAAAGTGACATTATGGGTTTTCGGCTAACTGTTGCAATAAACACGCATTCAGTAAAAGACTCACTGCCCATTTTAATGGGAGATGGTAGCTTTGCTGAGCTGACCAGTGAGTGTGTCAGCTTTGGAAACCATATTGAGAGTCGATGTTCCCACACTCTTCTGACCCACACCCTTTTCTGACAAATCAAACACAATTCAAAAAGAACAGAAACCTTGTAATGTTTAAACAAAATAATTAGCTGTGATAAGCTAATTGCCAAACTGTGCAAGGCTTGCCAAAAGATAACAGACAAGAAATACTTTGCAAAATAAGAATCTTCAAATAAAATCTCAGGACACTGAAATGTCCATGAGGCTGGAGTTTCAAAACGCCTTTGCCTTCTGCAAAGAAGGTTTGTTTCACAGCTGGCTTTGATCTTCTTGAAGGAGGGGCCATTACCTTGCAGTCTAATTCCCGAATAGCCCATCCTCTCTCCTACAAGCAATCCTGCACACACATGCATTTGGCACAGACTCCTCGGGAACCTCCTCATCGCTGCTGCCAGCCCCCCCAATTTCTGAAGGCAGCAGTCCACTCCCTTATGATCCTGGCCCCTCATCTCTCCCTCCTCAGCCATCTACACCTGCTGCCGGCTAACCACAACACATGCTGCCACAATTAAGTCTGAGAAAGTAGGAGGGGGGAATATCTTTGAATATATCTAGTGAGACAAAATAAAATTATTTTGCTTGGTTCAAGGTCACTGAGTGTGGTGCATAATGAAGTAGGAATTTTATTTTAGGATGGATGGTGATTAGAGCATGTGATGTGGTGATGGCTAAGGGGGCATAGATTTGTAGTTTTGACTTTTGCAAGGAAGCCCGAAACTTTCAGATTTGGGATTCCAAAGATATGCCAGTTACTATCCAATTAAAGGTACCTTTGAAATATGTCTGTCTTGGGATTATTGATTGGAATGGAGGGTTGCTGGAACACTGACAGAGTGATTGCATTAACAACAGCACCTCACCAAGGCTTCCAAAGTTTGTAACATCTGCAAAACCAAAGGAGATAGATTTTTTTTTAAACTAAATTTGTTATTTGTCTGTCCTGAGTGGTGATGGTAGAATGGAAGTCATGCTCCCAAAAGGGAGATTAAAACAAGAAGTAAATTTCACTTTGATTTGCAAAAGTCAGTTCAGGTAGTCCTTGAATTACAACCATTTGTTTAGTGACTTTTCAAAGTTACAGCGGCACTGAATAACATGACTTATGACTGCTTTTCACATTTATAACTATTGCAGCAGCCACATGGGGAAAATTTGGACACTTGGCAACCGATTCATACTTATGGTTGCAATGTCCTCTGATCCTGGGGCCATCTTTTATGACCTTCTGACAAGCAAAGTCAATGGGGAAGCAGGATTCACATAACAATTATGTTACTACCTTAAGCCCCTGTCACACACCACCAATGGATGGAAAGAGGATGTAAAATGGAGAGAAACACTTGCCATCCGTTGGTTAACACGATGCTTCCGTTCTGTACTCACTGCGACCATTTTTCATCCTCTCTATCCGTCCAGCATCCGTCTATTGACATTTCATCTGCTCAAAAAGTTTTGAGCTGCACAAAACTTTTTGAGCGGAAAATGTATCCAACGTGTCCGTTCTGCATCCGCAACGCATACGGGGAAGATCCGTTCTACATATGTCGTCATCCGTTACGCGTCCGCTATATCCGCTAGGCATCCACTGCGCATCCGCGCAACTTGCATCTGCTCCAGCGGAAAACGCACAGGGAGGAAGCGAACCGGATGCGGAACAGACACGCAGCATTAGTAGCACGGATGGAGAAAGGATGAAAGCGGATGCAGCTGGCATTCAAAGTATTAAAACGGAAAAAATGTCCGCAGAGGGGACCTATCTTGGATATTAAGGATGTCTAGAGGATACCTAGAGGATGCAAAAGGACACCTCGCGGAAAACCTATATTTCCAATTAAAAGGGGGAGCAACTCACCTGGATCTCACTTTCAGTCCAGCAGCCCTGCAGTGCAGACCTCTTCAGCCTTCATCTGGCTGTTACTCTTCCACAGCATCCAGTCAACTCCACCATGGATCATCACACACTCCTTTTGGTAGCCACCATCGTTCTACAACAGTGCGAAGCCATCTACAGGCTCTTTCACCTGTTCTACGGGAAGAAAAGGAGGCGGCCAAGAAGTGTCTGGGTCCGAAGATGGATCGCCAGAAGAGCAGAGTATGGACTGTATAACAAGCTGATGGTGGAGCTGAGGAATGAAGACACTTGTGCATTCCAGAACTTCATGAGGATGCCTCCAGCCATGTTTGACGAAGTTGTGGAGCGGCTGACACCCAGGTTGACCAAGCAGAGCACCAACTTCCGGCCCAGCCTGGACCCTGGACTCAAGATGGCACTGACTCTGCACCACCTGGCCTCAGGGACCACCTACAGTAGCATGCAGTATGGCTGGAGGGTGCCACACAACACCGTCAGCATTGTGGTCAGAGAAGTGGTGCAGGCCATCATTGAAGAATACCTGGAGGAGCTCCTCCAGTGCCCCTCCACTGAAGAAGGCTGGAAGAAAGTTGCAGAGCAGTGGTATCAGAAGTGGAACTTCCCCCACACTGTTGGAGCCATAGATGGGAAGCACATGGCCTGCAAAGCTCCAGCCAAGTCAGGGTCCACTTATTTCAACTACAAGGGCTTCTTCAGCATCATCCTCTTCACCATGGTCGATGCTGACTACAAGTTCATGTACATCGATGCTTCAGGCAACGGCTCATCTTCAGATGCCCAGGTATACAATACCAGTGACCTCAAGGAAGGGCTGGAACACAACCTCATCATGGGTTTCCCAGATCCAGACTCCCTGCCCAACGACACACAAGATGTGCCCTACTTCATCATGGGGGATGACGCCTTCTCCCTCAGAACCTACCTCATGAAGCCTTACACCTCCAGACTCCTCACACATGAAGAGAGGATCTTCAACTACAGGCTGTCCAGGGCAAGGCAGGTGGTGGAGAACGCCTTTGGCATCCTGGCCAACAGGTCCCAGGTACTTCTCACCACCATGCAGCATCACCCACAGACCGTGAGGAACATCGTGGAAGCTTGCTGCATCCTGCACAATCTCATGCGCACCCGCTACCCAGTCTTGCAGAACAGGCTCGTGGACCTCCAACAAGGCAACGGGGACATGGAGCCTGGTGAATGGAGGCAAGGGTGAAACCTGATAGATACTGTGGATGTGCAAGGCCCCAACAAAGCTTCACGTGAAGGGAAGAAGCAGCGCAACCTCCTGAGACACTGGTGCAACTCCCCAGCTGGAGCAGTGGAGTGGCAAGACAGGATGATAGATGCTTAATGGATGCTTCCTTCAGCCCGTCTCATCACACTGATGAGATTGGGCCATGTATATTGAGTGGCCCTATAATGAACAGGGCATTTAATAAAGAGTTGTGTTTATGTTGAAATGTGTGGATCAATGATTACATTGTTATTGATAATAAAGGGCCATAGGTGTGGCACTTGGGAGGGTGGTCCCACTATGCTTGCACTGGAGGTTTATCTATCCCACAACTATTACCCATCCCACAGGTATCCTAACCCATCCCACAGCTATTACCCATACCAAAGGTATCCCTGCCCATCCCACAGGTATCCCTGCCCATCCGACAGCTATTACCCATCCCAAAGGTATCCCTGCCCATCCGACAGCTATTACCCATTCCAAAGGTATCCCTGCCCATCCCACAGGTATCTCTGCCCATCCCACAGCTATTACCCATCCCAAAGGTATCCCTGCCCATCCCACAGATATCCCTGCCCATCCCACAGCTATTACCCATCCCAAAGGTATCCCTGCCCATCTCACTGCTATCCTTACTCATCCCACAAGCATGCAAAGGCTTAAACCATTTCTGAAAGTTTCCACCAAGACTTTATTTAATAAAATAAATGAAGCAAGTGTGTGAAGCAAAGATAATCTTTATTAATAACAGGCTATAAAAGAAAAATGACCGAAGTGTCCAAAGCAAAGATAAAGTCAACAGGTAGCCACCCAGTCTCTGGCACTCTTCTTAGTCACTCTGAGGCGTGCCCAGTCTCAGGGGTGAAGGGTTCAGTTGCTGTGGAGGTGGGTGCTGCTGGAGTGCTGGTCTGAGGCATCATTGGGGTGCCTGGCCCCGAGAGGACAACAGGGGACGATGTGTGGAGGAACCTCTCAGAGAGCTGGCTCAGTCCCATGATGTTGAGAGCCCCTTCCTCCAGGACATGGGGTGTCAGCCCCAATACCGATGACTGATGTTCTGAGGCCGGGCTTGGCTGTGGGGTGGAGGAAGGAGCAGTGTAGTGGAGATGTCTGGTCTGCAGCTGAGCGAGGTGAGGCATGGGTGGCATCTGTGGTATGGGTGGCATCTGTGGCGTGGGTGGCATCAGTGGCATCAGTGGCATCGGTGGCATCGGTGGCATTCGATGTATCTGTGCCTGGACTGGGAAGGGCTACCTGTGCTGCTGGAGCTCCTGGTAGCCGTAGCCTTGGTAGGTGAGGGCCTGTGGAAAGCCTTGGAAGGGCAGTGACATCATCTGGGGTGGAGGAGCAGACCTGGACTGGATGGGAGCAGGTTCAGCTGGGTCTGGAGGGTTGTGAAGAAGACCGGTGATTCTGTCCTTGATCACCTGGTACTGTGATTCGGACATGTTCATGAGGGTCTGGTTGACGTAGGTGAGGAAGGGCTTGCAGTTGGAGGATGGGACATCGGTGTGTACCAGCTGAGAGAGGAGATCTATGCTGCTTCTGATGGTGTCCCTGATCTCCAGTAGGACAGTGTGGCTCTGCCCCTCCTGTCTGCCTCTCTGCCTTTCTGTGGAGGTGTAGCTGGGGGTGGATGTGGGTTGGTCTCTGGTGGAAGTTGCCTCTCCTTGCTCCCATTGTGTCAGAGGGTCCTCCACGTGCTCCGCCACAGGGAGTGCAGCTGTCGGGTGGGGGGGTCTCCATCATGGCACTCTCCACAGATACCTGCCTGGACACAGGAGCTGACTCTTGGCCAGAAGAGGACTGGCTCTCTGTGGGCTGCCTGAGAGAGAGGGTTGTCAGAGGGGCTGCTCCTCGGTGGCAGATCTCACCCTCCAAGAAGCTGCATTTGGCCATCACATAGGTCTCTCGGTCCGTCAGGTTGACCGTGGCCTGGCCAGATTTCTTGAGGTGCAGCTTCCCGTACCAGGTGTGCATGTGCTTCCACCAGCCGAGGAGCACCTCCGAAGTGTAGCCCAAGCTCTCCACCTTCTCTCTCCAAGCAGCCTGCTTCCTTTTGGTGTCTCGATAGAGCCTGTGTCCCTTCCACCATAGATACTCGTTCTCCCTCAGCCATTCCAGCACCTCATCCTCATGTTCCTCTTCGATGGAATACTGCCTCCTCTCCTGTTCTCGTTCTCGCGTATGCCTCTTCCTCCCTCTGGCAAGGCCATCTTGGCCCTCATCAGAGGGACTTCGAGGTTGTAGGGGCTGCTCCACCACACCACCACCACGACCAGCAGCAACAACAGTAGCAGCAAAAGCAGGACCAGTAGCACCAGCAGCACCAGCAGCACCAGCAGCACCAGCAGCACCAGCAGCACCAGCAGCACCAGCAGCAGCGTAAGCACCAGCAGGACCAGGAGCATCAGCAGTACCAGCAGGACCAGGAGCACCAGGAGCACCAGCAGGACCAGCAGGACCAGCAGGACCAGCAGGACCAGGAGCATCAGCAGGACCAGCAGGACCAGGAGCACCAGCAGCACCAGCAGGACCAGCAGGACCAGCAGGACCAGCAGGACCAGCAGGACCAGCAGGACCAGGAGCAGCGCCAGAAGAGTAAGCTCCAGCAGAAGCCCCAGCACCAGGAGCAGCGCCAGCGGAGTAAGCACCAGCAGAAGCACCAGCACCAGGAGCAGCACCAGCAGAGTAAGCCCCATCAGAAGCCCCAGCACCAGGAGCAGCGCCAGCAGAAGCTCCAGCACCAGAAGAGTCAGCCCGAGCAGCAGAAGCCCCAGCAGAAGCAGAGTCAGGGCCAGGGGGTGTGATGGTGGCCCTGTCCCTCTTGCCAGGGCTGGCAGCAGATGGCAAAGGCTTTCTCTTCTTCCCCATGATTGTTGGCTTGTGGCTGGCTGGCTGGCTGGCTGGAGCTGTGTCTGGCAGCAGGTCTTTCCTCTGAATGGTGACCTGCTTGCGAGCTGCTTCCCTTTATATCCACGGGGCTGACGCAATGCATCCTCCCCGCATGCGCAGTGAACGCTCTGCGTCCGCTAGCCATCCACTAGCCATCTGCTCAGCATCCGCTCTTTCCGCTGTGCGTCCGCTTCGCTGTGCTCCCCTGGAAGCCCTGCGGATGCGCCATCCGCTCACATCCACTTCCATCCGCTAGGCTTCCGTGGAGCATCCGTTTTACATCCTGGCTACATCCTCCCCCCATCCGTTCCTTTCCATTGTTGTCCTCTCTGCTTATGCAAATTCGGGGCACTTTTGAGAGTGGATAACAACAGATGGAACATTTTCTCGTCCGCTGTGTCTTTTTTACAAACGTTTTGCATCCGTCAGCCAATGTGACAGGCCCTTAACAACTGCAGTGATACATTTAAAAACAGGGGCAAAAAAGGTTATAAAATGGGGCAAACTTCACTTAATGACTGGAAATTTGGGCTCAGTTGTGATTAGAAGTTAACTACCTTTGCTAGAACATTATATGATTATTCCCCAGTCACGTATTTAAGTGTTCCCCCTTGTAATTTATTTATTTATTTTAGTTAGTTAGTTTAGTTTGTCAAGCATGTATGAGAAAACAAGTATAAATATGAACATAGCATATAAACATGTATGTATAAACTGGTATCAGTATGTACATGATAAATGAGTACAAATAAATGGATAAATGGGAACAGTAGGACAGGGACAGTAGGCATGCTGTTGTGCTTATGCATGCCCCCTTACAGACCCCTTAGGAATGTAGTGAGGTCCACAGTAGACAGTTTAAGGTTAACATTTGGGTGTGTGTGTGTTAAGATTTAATAACAGAGTCAGGTAGTGAGTTCCAGGCACGGACCACTCTGTTGCTGAACTTGTGTTTTCTGCAATCAAGTTTGCAAGTGTTGGAGGACTTTGAGGACACAGCCAAGAATTGTGGGGGCTGTATAGGCTGTGTGAGGTGAGAGTGAAGCAAATTCTTTTGCAAAGTCACAAGTGAAAGCAACAGGTTGAGAGCACTTCTGTCCTACTTGGTGCAGTAATCAGGAACAATGATTGGTGCATCAGACCTTGCTAAGCTGTATTGTCACTCTGTGCCAATAGAAATGTGGGGAAAGTAAACACTGGTAGGTGGTACTACTGTGAGAAAAAACAGGGATAGGCTAGCTCTCCGATTAGGAGTTTTCTGGACATGTTAGCATTAGAGCAGATGTGTCTAACCTTGGCAGAGCTGTGGACTTCAGCTTCTAGAAACCCCTATGGCTGGCTGAGGAATTATGGGAGTTGAAGTTCACAGCTCTCAAAGCTGGCCAAAATTGGTTATCTCTGCATTAGAGCTTCCAAAATGACCAGCAAGTTATTTGCTGGTCAAGCATAGTTATTGCTGTGGACAAAAAAAAGGCATTGTCCATGTAAACAAATTCCAGAATACATTTGTCATATTTATAACAGCTACTCCAAATGGTGTCTTCCAAATACTTTGGCTAGCTGTAGTCCAGCACATCTGGAGAGCAGTAGATTATTTTACAGTGGTCTAAAATTCTCTCATTTTTTGGTGCAACTCACCCACAAAATTCGGTTCCTAGAAATTCAGTTTACAAATCTTGCAATAAATTTTGTTTATTCCACTCACCCGTAACATGAAGGAAGGGAAACAATTAATGTAATTCCCCAAAGGAAGTGTGTTTCCCTCCTTTTTATTCTTTTTCAATTTTCTTTTCTCTGAATGTCTTTTGAAAAAAAAGGAACTGAATGAACTTGTGGTTGAGGACATGATCCACACAAGATAATCAGTAAAGTATTTTTTTAAAAAAAACCTCTGTTCTGCATAAAATAGTCATGTACTAAATGATAGGTTTAGGGGACAAATACAAAAATGAAAATGGTATAGTTTTAATAGGTTTGGGTTATTATGTATAATTTACTATTTTAAATGTTATAGCTATTTCTATGCAATTTCCTTAGAGAAATGTGATATACTATAAGAGACCAATTTTTGTTTGATGTGCAGAAGTCCCTCAGTTTGTCCCAACTCTAAAAGGATTATGAGCAGCCTGGCTTGAAGAGGCCCACTATTAGCTGGATAGCCCACTATTACAGTATCTTCAGGCAGTTCTCAACTTATGATCAATGATGAACAATTATTATAGAACTGCAAAAAAAGCAGTTGCTACCAGCCTGCCTTCCATTGAGGACCTGTATACTGCATGAGCCAGAAAAGGCGCTGTGAAAATATCTACAGACCCCTCACACCCTGGATATAAACTGTTTCAACTTCTTCCCTCAAGACAACACAATAGGGCATTACACGCCAAACCAACTAGACACAGGGACAACTAATTCCCACAACACTATCAAACTACCTAGTAGGGCTGTATTGCTTTTATCCTTCGCATCTTTTCTATTACCTATTTCTTTCTTACGACTTATGATTTATGATTTATGACTATAACTTTGTTACTTGTATCTTATAATTTCGATTAATTGTTTTCTATAGTATCCTAGTATCAGAGGTATTCAGTATTCAGTATTCAGCAGGTTCTGACCGGTTCTGGAGAACTGGTAGCAGAAATTTTGAGTAGTTCGGAGAACTGGAAAATACCACATCTGACTGATAATTTTACAGTATCCTTCCCCTGCCATGCCCACCAAATCATATCCACAGAACTGGTCGTAAAAAAATTACCTAGTATGACTTATGTTGATTGCTTATTTAGTATCCTATGACTATCACTGAGTGTTGTATGTTATAATTTGATGATGAACTCATTTTATGATTATAATCATAATTTATCACTTGTTGCTTGTATGTACTTCTTCTTCTTGTGCCATATCCATCATTGGATGTTGTCGATCCTATTTTTATCAACAGTTTCATGAAAAAGTGCTGCTGTGTTTTGTAGATTTTTGAAGCCATAATGTTCTTCTTCTGCCTGGATCTCGTTTGTCTTAAATCTTTCCCTGGAGGATTAAGTGAAGTATGTCGTATTCTTCTGGGTGTTGCATCACATGTCCAAAATATTATTTTGCTTTTTTATGGTTTTGATGATTTCCCTTGGCTTTCCCAGGCAATTTATCACCTCCTCATTTCTGATTTTGTCAACCCAGCTTATACATAACAGCCGTCTGTAATTCCACATTTCAAATGCTTCTAGTCTCTTTAAGTGGCTTTCTGTGAGAGACCAACTCTCTCCTCTGTAGAACAGGATAGAAAAGAGGTAGTATCTGACAAGCCTGTATTTCAATCTTAGGCTTATGTCGTCATTGCATACTGAGAACTTATCTACCGGAGACAAATTCACCACCAGTCAGTTGCAAAAGGCAGCTTTACTCAGAACAGCTTACATCCTGCGATAATCCCTCTAACACCATAAAACATCTGCATCTGCCTATCCCAGGTCCTCGGGAAAAACTTGATAGGTGGATGAAATGCCAAATCAGTGCAAATATTTGTCTGACTATGCAAGGAAAGAAATATAAATAATTGCACTGGGCAAGACATGGTAGGATACGACGTTCCTTGAATATTCTTCTAAGATCGTGGGTCCTGCAGCTGCTGCATTGTTGATCCCTGATTTAACACATGCTAAACATTTCAGCTGCTTCTTCTCCATTAACGGATTAACAGATTAATCTGTTAATCTGAATAACAGATTAACAGATTAACAGATTAATCTGTTAATCTGAATAACAGATAAACAGAGCTGGAAGGGACCTTGGAGGTCTTCTAATCCAACTCTCTGCTCAAACAGGAGACTTATATTATTTCAGACAAATGGCTGTCCAGTCTCTTTTTAAAAATCTCCAGTGATGGAGCAACCACAATTTCTGAAGGCAACTTTTTCCACTGGTTAATGGTTCTCTCTGTTAGGAAATCTCTTCTTAGTTCTAGGTTGATTTTGTCCTTGATTAGTTTCTATCCATTGCTTCTGGTCCTGCCTTTTGGTACTTTGGAGAATAGGTTGACCTCCACTTCTTTGTGGCAGCCCCCCAAATATTGGAACCCTGCTATCATGTCACCCCTAGTCCTTCTTTTCATTAGACTAGACTATCCAATTCCTGCAACTGTTCTTCATATGTTTTAGCCTCAAGTCCCCTAATCATCAGTGTTGTTCTTCTCTGCACTCTTTTTAAGACTCAATATCTTTTTTATATTGTGGTGACCCAAACTGGATGCAGTATTCCAAATATGGTCTGCCCAAGGCCTTATAAATGATTACTCTTGCACTGCAGCTCTGAATTCTTAATTCTCTGTGAGTTTATTACATCATCGTGGCATCCAATGCCCACTAAATTCTATGGTGGGGAACCTAACATTTGATCTTGGCAATGGTTCCCGCCCAGCTATACCCACTGTTTTGCTTTGGCTCTTGGGTTTGATCTCTTTGCTTGCGCTCAAGGAGTTTGGGGAAAATGAGACTGCTTGGCTACATCTGACAGGGTTTAGTCTGCCTTTCATTACCCATAAACCAGGGAGGGATATTTTGTTAGAATCCTATTTGGCCTCCTTTGAATATTAGTGGCTGGATTTGAGGTGGCCGAATAGAAGAGAGAGAGAAAAGCAAACCTAAATTGGAAACACATTTCAAGAGAAATGAGAGACTAGGCAATCTGCTTGATCTTCGACAAGGCTGGGAAGAAACCTGTATTAGTGGAACTGTTTCAAGGCAAGCACTGATTTTGCAATCTGGCTCTATAGGGATCTGTCCGGTTTCATATTGTGGACATCTTTAACAATCCTTTTAGTCTCGAAAAACCATTGTAGCAATGGTTATAAATCCTGGCCTCTCCTTTTGATAGCTGGGCAAGTTCTGTAACACATAGTCCTTTGATTTATGACCACATTTCCATTACTAAGCAAAGCAGTTGTTTATTGAGTTTTACTCCCTTTTACAACCTTTCTTGCTATAGTTGTTAAGTGAACCACTGCAGTTATTAAATTAGTAACATGGTTGTTAAGCGAATCTAGCTTCCCCATTGACTTTGCTTGCAGGAAAGTCACAAGATCACATCACATATCCCCAGACCAGTGGTGGTATTCTACCAATTCGGGCTGGTTCTGCTGTGCCACTAGCACTGATGAGCAGCAGAGACCAAACTGGTTCTCTCCACTGCTCTGCTATTGGGCCCACCCATCCACCTGCTCACTCACCTTATGTCCTGCTTTTGAAGCACAGCTGCTTTGCATGACACAGCAGAGTGCCGCCAGGGGTGGAATTCAATTTTTTTAATAATCGGTTCTGTGGGCGTGGCCTAGGTGGTGGACATGGCTGAGTGATCATGTTATTGACTGGGCATAGCCAACTCAACATCACTCACATCGAGGCACGCATCTCCTCACCTGGCCTCTCATGATTGTGGGGATGCTGCAACAGTCGTAAGTGTTTAAAATGGTCATAAGTCACCTTTTTCAGTGCCACTGTAACTTTGAATGGTCACTCCACACAAGCAAAGTAACAGCAAAGGAGGGGGAAAAAACTCCAGAGAGGTTCCTGAGACAGGAAGTCTAGTCCTGTCAAGAATGTAATAAGGGTTAATGGAGAGGCAGTTTTTGTGAGCAACACCAGAATGTTTCCTTCCTGCCTTCCTTACAGGATTAGGTCAGTGATTTCTTCTAACAACTGGTTATCCGAACTACTTAAAATGTTAACAATCGGTTCTAGCGAATAGGTGCGAACTGGTGGAATCCCACCCCTTAGTGCCCCGCAGCAGCTGCTGAAGCGACAGGGAGAGTGCAGGCTTGTAGGAGGTGAGTTGGAATACTTCTGCGCCTGCGCAAAGTGTGTGTTTGGTGTGCGTGCGCAGGCAAAGTGTGTGCACGCATGCAAAGCATGCCCATCAAGCCACGCCCACTGAACCGGTGGTAAAAAAAATCTTTGAATCCCACCACTGCCCCAGACACTGCAACAGTCACACTAAATGCCAGTTGCTAAGTGTCCAAATTTTGATCAGCTGATCATGGGGGTGCTGCAATAGTTGTGTAAGTGTGAAAAATAGTTATAATGTGACCTGGTTGAGAAATGCCTGAAATACAATCATGTGACTGCAGGAGAGGGTGATGCCATTAGAACTTCAAAAACAATTAATAAGTAGCTCTGTTGTAACAGTTGCTCAGTGACTCAAGGACTACCTGTATATAGCTTGGATTGAGATCTGTGGCTGTTTTTCAGTTCCACCTGAGTCAAAAAAGGAAACCATGCATCTCAGCCTCGGTTTTAGAGGTTGGATGATTTAAACATGTAATAAATTACTTCTTGAAATTAGCTGTCTTGACTGCAAAGGTGTGTATACACACACGCACACACACATACACACACACACTTGAGGAGGAAAATATTCTGGAAAACCTCATTTCCTGGATGTCTTTTGGTGGAATTTGGAAGGAGGATAATAGTTTACTTTTTCTGGGTTGTTTATAATTTTTCTCCACAGCTTCAAACGCTTATCAAGCAGTTGCCAAAATTGCACAATATCAGAGTTTGAAACGAGCAGCCAGAAATGTGAAAAAAGAACCTTTTTTTTTTTTTCCTCCCATTGTATATATGTATATTCTCAGTCAACCAGGTTGCCTCAAAAGTGCTTTTTTTCTTCCAAATGCAACTGGACATGTTTTTTTTTTCTTTTTGTCCTTTGAAGTAGAAGAAAATGTCTCACTTCTCATTCAAGAAGCTCCATCAGGATCTTTCCCACCGCCAGAAATGGTGAAGCTTCTTGGATGAGAAGCGAAACATTTTCTTCTTCTTCCTCAAGGAAAAGAAAAAGTCCTGTTACCTTTGGAAGAAAAAAGCACTGACTTTTTTTTTCTCTTTTCCTCCTTGTTGAGGGCCTTCTAGGAACTTTGATAATAAAAATTTTGAAAGTATAAGATTTTGACAGGTACTGATGAAAAGGTGATTAAAAAATTGTATGGATATTTATTAGAAATTAAACTAGAAGAAGAACAAGTTAAAGAAACTATGATTGCTTGGGGGAAGAATTTTGGATATGGGATTTATCTAGAGAAATGGCAAAAATTGTGGTCTCAAAATTATAAGATGACAATGTCAACAGCACATAAAAAAAAATTGTATAAGATTTTACAGGTGGCATTTCCCCCCCACAAGAATAGCAAGAATGTTCAAGAATAAATCCGAAAAATGTTGGAAATGTCATCGGACACCTGGTTCATTTTCCCATATGTGGTGGACTTGTGTGGATGCTAAAAAATACTGGACTAAAATCCACACGTGGTTGGAAAAAATGACAAAAAAACATATAGATTTGAAACCAGAGATATTTTTATTGGGAATTTTACCTGAAATATATAGTAAAGACTTGAAATACCTGATTGTAAATGTATTAACAGCGGGTAGGATTGTATTTGCTAAAAACTGGAAAAATGAGAAAATACCATCATTGGAGGAAATTATTAAGAAAATATTGGAATGTGCTGAAATGAGTAGATTGACATTTGAAATTAGAGAACAAGATGATAAACAATTTTATAAAATTTTGGATCTATTCTATCAATGGTTAGATAATAAAATATAGTAATGAAATATGTAGACTTTTAGAAAATACTAAATTTATAAGATGTCTTTTTTTTTCTTATTATATCTACAAAATGATTTTAGGATAGATTTGGGATGATAATATGAATTGTCACAAAATAAATTGAGTAATGATTATTTCTTAAAGCATGAATGAATAATAAGTATAGTCAAATGATTGATAAATAATGATATTAATGCATTTAATATTGAATTGAAAATACGAGATCATATATAATATAATTGTAATTGAAGACTACCAAATGGAAGCACAAAAATTTTTGTAAACCAACCGACACATTGTATGTACACATATGGAAGATGGCTTGATATTTTTATGTTTTGCTTATTTATGTTTGTTTTAAAAAACAATAAAAATTCTTAAAAATTTTTTTTTTGAAAGTGACCCTGGATACAAACACAATTCCATTTTTAAAGAAGCCCATCAGTTATGCGAATACTCCATCTGCCAAAAATCATGATTAAATATTACTACTTGACACACCTAAAAGATGCTCGGTATTACAACAACATTAAAATGCCATTAAAGGCCAGATGCTTTGTGTTGAATAGGTCCAAGAAACTCAGACACAGGTTTAGATGAAGTCTTCATTTTAAGGATACTCCCCGAGTCTATGATTTCCTTTGAATTTATTTCCCAGTAGAGGAGAGCCAGGAATAAATTATTGCCAAAAGCCAGCTCTCACTGTATATGTGTTAAAGTGTAAATGTTTGTGTTTAATAGAAATTGTTAATAATCACTAGGGCATTTACGGAGGGAAGGTTAAGATGAAAGGCTTGTGATAACCTTTGGTAAGAGTGCATGCATTACCAGATGGCAAGACAAAGAAACAATGGATGGAAACCAGTCAAGGAAAGAAGCAACCTAGAATTAAGGAGAAACTTCCAAACAGTGAGGACAATTAACCACTGGAACAGCTTGCCTTCAGACATTATGGGTGGATCATCACTGGAGGTTTCTGAGAAGAGATGGACAGTCACTTGTCTGAAATGATATAGGACAGTGATGGCTAATGTTTTCCATGTTGCATGCTGTAAGTGCGCTCACATGTGCCCACATGCCTGCATCCATGTTGCAATGTGCGTGTGACCCCCGGCCCTTCTGTGAATGCACCATGTGCCTCTGCGCATGTGCACATGACTCCCCGGACTGCACGCCCCTGTGCATACATTCACGCCTCCTGTGCCCCCCACCCCATGCGTATGTGTGCACGTCTCCCCCGTGCACATATCTGCACATGCATGGCAGATACCAAACAATCAGCTGTCTGACGGGGTGTGCACGCACATGCACAGTGGAGCTCTTCCGAGTGACCTCTTGTGTGCCGGCAGAAATGGCTCTGCTTGCCACTTCCACCATGTGTGCCATAGGTTTATCACAGGTATAGGATCTCCTATACCTTATCACAGGTATAGGATCTCCTGCTTGAGCATGGGGCTGGACTCAGGGGTGGGATTCAGCCGGTACAGACCAGTTCAGGAGAACCGCTAGTTCCAGCGATAAGTTGGCCCCGCCCACCTGCCTCTGCACTAATCTGTCCTATATTTCCTTTGTTTGAAGCCCAGCTGATAGGCATGGTAGAGTGGATTGCCATGCCTCAGCTGTTTTACTCACTGGGACTGCAGTAGAAGGTAAGTTTTAGAGCTGTTTTCAAATGCTAAGCGCGCACTCACACCGAACCGGTTGTAACACCGGTTGAATCCCAGTACTGGCTGGATAGAAGACTTCCAGGGTCTCTTCCAGCTCTATTCTGATTCTTCTTATGTATTATTATTCATTTGCATATCTTAAAAAGGAATGGGGCTAAAATTGTAGTTACCCAGCCATTATCTTGCTGCTTTTGACACCTCCCTCTGATTCTGCTACCTTCTCCATGTGTAATTATACAGGTCGTCCTACGGCTTATGATTACAATTGGGCCCAAATTTATGTTGCTAAGCCAGACAGTTATAAAGTGAATTTTATTCCATGTTACGACTTTCCTTGCCACATTTGCTAAGTGAATCACTGCGGTTGTCCAATCAGTAACATAATTGTTAAGTGAGTTTTCACTTCCTCACTGACTTTGCTTGCAGAAGGTCACAAAATGGGATCATGGTGTCCCCCAGACACTGCAACCATCATAAGTATGAATCCTCTGCCAAGCATCTGAATTTTGATCACATGACCTCGGGGATGCCACAACAGTCAAGAGTGTAAAATATGCTCATAAATTACTTTTTTCACTGCCATTGTAACTCTGAATAATCACAAAACATATTGTTGCAAGACGAGGAGTAACTGTATTCAGAACAATTCAGAATTTCCTTTTTACACAGAGTCCTCAACTGTTACTTCCTCTGGAAACATCAAAGCCGAGTTCCACTAATCTATTCGGCACATGCTTCAGGTTTCTCAGCCAAAAACGATGTCTGCTATTGAATAAGCCGTCACTTTGACTCCCTTGTACAACGGGGGTGGTTAAAATGGGCAGCCAGTCAGAAACAGTGGACCTCAGGCTGCACAGCTTCCAAACCAAGCAAATTATCCTTTCGAAATAATAGAGAACAGTTAATACATGGGGAAGAGCTATTGAGCATCTTTAACTCAATACAATTTTATTAAATTTAAGTGGAATCATTGCATGTCTTGTCCGTTGCTCAGCCTGGCCTTTGCGGCTTTTTAGATTCTGGAGATTAGCTTCATTTGGACAGAATGAAGGATTTCTGGACTTTTGTGTTCATGTCTTTTATTTCTATTAGAGCAGGGGGCGTTAAACTCAATTTCATTGAAGACCACAACAGGGTTGTGTTTGACCTCGGGGGGGGGGGGGGCTGAGGGTGTGCATGGCCAGCTCAATGTCACTCGGGCCTTCTGGCAGTGGTGGGATTCAAAAAGTTTTACTACTGGTTTGTTGGGCATGGCTTGGTGGACGTGCTTTGTGTGTGTGTGCACACATTTTGCGCGCACTTGCATGCCAAAAGTGCACTTTGTGCAGGAGGAGAGGTGTTCCAACTCACCTCCTGTAACCCTGCACTCTCCCAGTCACTTCAGCAGCTGCTGCGCGGCATTCTGCTAGGCCGTGCAAAACAGCTGTGCTTCAAAAATAGAGGATCAAGGTGAGCATAGGAGCCCAGGTGGCCAGGTGGGCCCAACAGCAGAGTGGAGGAGAGAACTGGGTCGGTCTCTGCTGCTCATTGCCACTATCGGCTTGGCAGAACCAGGCCAAATTGGTAGAATACCACCACTGCCTCCTGGGCTCCATTTTAGGCTGTGATGGCCTCCCGCAGCCCTCTACCAGTGAAAACAGAACCCTGGCAGGCTGTTTGCAGTCCCCTCCAGTTCCGTTTTCACTGGCAGAAGACGGCAGGAGGCCGTTGTGACTGAAAATGGAGCCTGGAAGGCCTTCCCAAGCTCCATTTTTGCTGGCAGAGGCACCACTGGCCAGTCTTTTGCTGTTTTCAGGGCACTCCTGCATGCCAGATCTAAGTACTCTGCAAGTTGAATCCAACCTGCGGGCTTTGAGTTTGACACCCCTATATTAGAGGAACCAAATGGATTGACAAAGGCCATTTTAGATGTACTGAGACAGCTGTTCATAGCCTAGAGAAGAAAAAACAATGGCCACTGCCCAATCTCTTTTCGGCCCTGGATGAGCTTTTCATCCCTGGAAACCATTGTTTTTAACAATGCAAAAGAAAACAAATAATAATTTAGTGTCATAATTTCAGAAAAAATTAATGAGAGAGTCACTTTAGTGTAGTGGCTGATAACCAGCTTAGAAAACAAGAGGCTGTGAATTCTAATCCTGCCTTGAGCCACAAAGCCAATGAGGTGTGCTTGGGCCAGTCACTCTCTCAGCCTTAGAAAGAAAGCAATGGCAAACCACAAGACAATTTCAGGGATTTGTCCTAAGAGTCAGCACTGACTCAAATGCATGCAGGCACAAGCACACACAGGGCTTCAATAACAAATGGTGGAATCAGGACATTGCTCATCATGACTTCTGGATCCCATCCAGTGTCATGATTCCACCATTTGTTACTGTTTGTCTCTGTGTATGTGTGTGTCTCCATGCACGCCTGTCAGGTCAATGTTGACTCCTGGACAAATCCTTGCAATTTTCTTGTGGTTTGGCCACTCCTTTGTTGCCTAAGTAGCATTCTGAATGGATTGGGAGAGGCCAGGAGCAGAGTGGGCAGGGCCAAAGAGCAATGTTGGTGGAGTCATCTCATACATAAGGCCAGTCTGAGCTGGGTTTCCTTGTCTTTCTCCTGATTTCTTTTGGGCGTAGAGGTTTCCTTATTTTTTTTAAAGATATTTTGTATATACTTCTCATCTCAGAATGATGAGAAATGTATATATTAACAGATTAACAGAGTTGGAAGGGATCTTGTAGGTCATCTAGTGCAGGGGTTGCCAACCTTTTGGACCCCAGGGACCACCAAAGTCATAATTTTAGATCCCAAGGACCACTAACCAGTGCTGTGGGCATGGCCTAATTTGTGGATGTGGCTTGGTGGTCATGTGACTGGCTGGGCATGGCTTGTATGTAAATATGATAAATATTTATATAGACATTGGGTTTTTTTTATAAAAAAGAGAAACCGGTTAGTGGTCATTGGAATCTAAAATTATGAGTTTGGTGGTCCCTGAGGTCCAAAATATTGGCGACCCCTGAGCTAGAAGCAAGAAATCCAACCATTTTCTGCTTCCTAGCTAATCTGAATCTCCTGGCATAGCAGAACAGATGATGGTCGGAAAAAGGGAAAAATAGCAATTTAGCAGGCAACTTTACGGATGAGGAGTGAGTGGGCGAGAAGGGTTCCCGCAGGCCATGTCCCTCCCTAACCCACTTAACCTGCTTTCCAGCTCCGTTCTCCTGTGTAGGGCAACAAAAGAAGACCCAGCCGATTAGCTGGGACTTGGGAGGCAGCAAATAGATGGAGGCAGGGCTAACAAAGGTGGTATTTACCTGTTCTCCAACCTACTCAAAATTTCTGCTGCTAGTTCTCCAGAACCTGTCAGAACTGGATGAATACCACCTCTGACCCTATGCCATTTCTGACAGATGGCAGTCCAGTCTCTTTTTGAAAGCTTCGAGTAATGAAGCACCCACTGGGGACCTCAAAAATGAACTTTGGGGACTTCATATGGTTGCAGGCTCCTCTCTTTTGCTGTAGGCCATTGAAGACCATTAAGCCCTACTAGAAAATGATTGAGCCTTGTTTCTGAGTGTTTTTTTTTAAAAGCCTGGATTGCCTTCAGCTCTGCAGCAGACTTGATTTATCCTTTTTCCATGGATATGAGGGATGAATAATGTGAGCTTCCTTGTTGCTCCAGCTAGTGAATTATGTCTACAAGTTGTTACCTTACCTGCTAAATGATGGCTCCTGATTTCCTGTAAGGAGGAACAGGTCTTGGCAAGACCCTTTACTACACCATGCAAATATGGTTGCTCATAAAATGCATGGCATAGTAAGAGTGAGGGAGTCATTTTTCTGATTCTGCATCTTTTTCTCCTGAGACCTTTGAAATGGTATTTTAGCTCCATATCATGCCTGCATGATGGACAATTCAAACAGATGGATCTTAGATAATGTACTCTGGAAGACTATAGACCTCCAGTTTGTACTGTCTAATAGACAACTTGATTAAGCTCCTCGGATTGACAGAATCAACCCTTGCAATGCCAGGAAAGAAGATTTGTGGGAGCTATTCTAAATAAAATAAAGGTGCTGATGGGATATCCACCAATTCTTGCTTTAAGGAATTCAAGGAGGGATTTCAATGTACCTTTTTCTGAGGCAGTGCTACTGAAGCCAGGGTTTGTCAGCCTCAATGACTTTTCAGATGTGTGGACTTCAACTCCCAGAATTCCCCAGCCAGCATTTAAGAGACCACTATGTAAGAAGGGCTCTGAAATGATTTATTCACACGGAGAGGAGGAATAAGGACTATGTCTCTAAATCAGTGTTTCAAAGTCTTGGCAATTTTAAGATGTTTGGACCACAACTCCCAGAATTCCTGTTCCAGCATGTTGACTAGGGAATTCTGGGAACTGAAGTCCACACATCTTAAATTTGCTGAGTTGAAAAACACTGATCTAAGTTGATGGGAATTGTAATCTAACACTCCTGTCAGCCAGATATCAATGTAACTGTGATAGTGATGATGTCCAGACTTCTAATTCTCATGGAAACAGCATATCGTTTAGAATAAACACTTCATGCATTTATCCCAAGATACAGTCTGGATTTGAAATTTAATACAATAACAGAACAATTATATATTTTGCTAAAGCATAATTCTCCCAGACCTTAAAAATATCAGTTATTATCTGGGATTATAGTGTCAACTTGTGCAGTGTACTTAGGCCATAGCTAACCTTCCAGAATGTGAAATGTGAAAATAATATTAATATAAAAATATTTCTTGTGATTCTTGGCAACATACAACTCTTTAGATCACTAGCTATAAAAATGGAATTTTAATGAGTATCGATCTACCAAAATTAGCCACTAATCCATTTTATGAATGAAGGAGAATAAACGTGCTCCAGAATAATATTGCAGGGTCCAATCTGGATTGGTCATCATGACTAGAGGTTTAGTGTTCTGAGTTTCCAGACTCATGTTGGATGACTTAATAGCCAACCATCCCAATCATCAACTAAAACGCCACACACAACAAGCACCATATAAACACCGCATACAGAATAGTCCAAAGTACACACTCTGCTAGAGAGAAGTTCCCTTAGGATGGGCTCCAACATGAATCCAAAAGCTCAGAGCACTAAACCCCTGATCCTGGTAATCAACCCACACTGGATCCTGCATTAATCAATTTTAACCTTAGTTAAAAATCCCTTTAAAATTTCAATGCTTTGGAAACCGGGTCTCCAAAACAGTGCCTTCTGCCATTCAACCGTAATGGGATTTTTGGGGGGGCAGGGGTGAGCGTCCTTTAACAGCTTCTAAATATAAAGATCTTAATATAGTTCTTTTAATTTAATTTAATTAATTTATTAATGTAATAAGCACCAGAGGGCAGGACAAGAAATAATGGTTGAAAAACTAATCAAAGAGAAAAGCAACCTGAAATTAAAGAGAAACTTTCCAACAGTTAAGACAATTAACCAGTGGAACAGCTTGCACCTGGAAATTGTCGGTGCTCCATCACTGGAATCTTTGAAGAATAGATTAGATAGTAACTTGTCTGAAATGGTATAGCTTCTCCTGCTTGAACAGGGGGATGGACTAGAAGACCTCCAAGATCCCTTCTAACTCATTCATTCTATTCTATTCTAGTAGAAGATTCCCAGTCAACAAAACCATGATTAATCAGTGATGTTTGCCACACCATTATCTATTCTTTTTCCAAATAATTCTCAACGAAGTGGCAACACTCTCAATCTGCAGTGGTTCCATGAGACAAAAAGAGAAACTAACCGATCTTCAGCTCATCATGGCACTACAAATAGTCCTTGTACAATTACAAAAACAATCGGGACCAGAAAATTCATTGTTAACAGAGTACACTATGGTCATTAAGTGAGACACCCAATTTTACAACATTTTACCATCTTTGTTAAGCAAGACATCCCTTGTGACCTTCCCTGTTGACTTATTTATTGATTTTGTTTGTCAATGAACGTCCACTGATTAATTGTTCTAGAAATCAAGAAATTTCTCCTTAGTTCGAGTTTGCTTCTCTCTTTGGTTAGTTTCCATTCATTGCTTCTTGTCCTGCCTTTGGTTGCTTTGAAGAATAGCTTGACTCCCTCTTCATTATGGCAACCCCTGAGATATCTGAACACTGCTATCATGTCACCTCTAGTCCTTCTTTTCATTAAATATATAATAATGATGATGATCATGATGATCATGATGATGATCATGATGATTAATGCAAACTTTCCTTTCTACAAGTTGCTTCCTGTCGCTCCCATATTTTAAATTCATCCTTGAGCATCCTGCAGAGGTCTGGATCATTGGATATCCAAGGGTGGGGAAGGGTGGAAAGAGCAGCATACTCAGAATGACATCACTGTATGCAAGGCTATGTTGCAATATGATCGTTTTTTAGTATAGAGTTTCTCGGTTTTACAACTGGCTATAAAATACTTGCATTACCAAACACATTCCATTTGTTTTATTTTTAAGGAGTGTGACAAGGAGGATGTGTAAAACAAAAGGAAAAAAAATACTACAATTAAAATGCATCTGAATTGGTATACTCTTGTAAAACATATCAGCTAGCACAGGATCTCCAAACTTGGCAACTTTAAAATTTATGGACTTCAATTCCCCAGCCAGCATTTATCCTCCTTTTGTTTATACAATTTGGAGACCCCTGAGCTAGTCAACTGATCTCAGCAGAATTGCAGCATCTTCCTCATCCTACCCCCATTCATTTATTTTTGCAACTTTGTCAATGTACAATAATTGTTGGCATCTATTTGGTTGGGGACTCTACAGTGTTAAAAGCTGTAATTTTTAATTGAAAAAATTTCCTTTGGGTATCCTCAGGTTAGTCTGTGATTCTTAGTGACTGATTTTCTAATCATAAACCATTTTTCATATGATAATTTTTTTTTCTAAAATAAATATAAAAAGTGTTAATCAGTTACTTTTAAGGACAGAGGTTTTGTGAAGCATTTGATTGACTCCAGTAATATGAATAAATGAATAAAATAAAATGTAAAAGAATACAAAGTGGCAACCACCTTGAAGAAATAAAAATCCATTTGGAGAAAGCAATCCTTTTATTTTTCTCTTAGTACATATATTACTCTGGAATTCACCAACTTGGTGCCCATCAGATACTTTGGGGTTCCAAATTCCAGGACTTCACAATTTTTGCCATTCACACAAGCTTGGAGATTTCAGAATAAAAGAATAGCAGAGTTAAAAGTCAATGGAAATTCTCAGTCATCCTGATCATGGTTGTCCCAAAGTGCTTTTTTCAAAAGGCAACTGGATTTTGTTTTTATCTTTTCTTTCAAGACATTTCTCTCTGGACTGAAGAACTGAAGCTTTCTGCACGAAGCCATTTTCTTCATTTGCATTCATTTTTTTCATCTCTTTCATTTTTTGAAACAGCCCAAAAAAAGAAAAAAAGCCAGTTCAATCCTAGGCTGCACTGATAGAGAGACAGAATCAAAATGTTGTGAAGTTTAGTACCACTTTACAAAGCCTTGGTAAGGCCACACTTGGAACATTGCATCCAGTTCTGGTCATCACAACACAAAAAAAGACACTGAGCTTCTTGAAAGAGTACAGAGAAGAGCAACAAAAATTATCAGGGGGCTGGAGGCTAAAACGAATAAAGAGCGGTTGCAGTAATTGGGTATGCAGAGGTGGTATTCAGCAAGTTCTGACCAGTTCTGGAGAACCGGAAGTGCAAATGTTGAGTAGTTCAGAATACCACCTCTGACTGACCCTGCCCCCATCTATTCTTTGTCTCTCAAGTCCCAGCAGATCGGCTGGGTCTTCTTTTGTTGCCCTGCACAGGAGACCGGAGCTGGAAAGCAGGTTAGTGGGGTGGGGAAGGATTGGGATTTTGCAGTAACCTTTCCGCACCACGCTCACCAAGCCACACCCACAGAACCAACAGTAAAAAAGTGTTGAATCCTACCACTGTGGGTATGTCTAATGAAAAGAAGGACTGGGGTGGGAGAAGTGATAGCAGTGTTCAAGTATTTGAGAGGCTCCTACAAAGATGAGGGTGTCAAACTATTTTCCAAAGCATCGAAAGGTAAGACGAGAAGCAATGGTTGGAAACTAACCAAGGAAAGAAGCAGCCTAGAACTAAGGAGAAATTTCCTAACTGAGAGGCCAATTATTCAATGAAATAGCTTCTCTTCAGAAGTTATGGGTACTCCATCAAAGTAAGTATGGATACTTTCAAAAAAGAGATTGGACAACCACTTGTCTGGAATGGTTTTGGGCAGTGGTGGCTAACCTTTTTGGGCTCCTGTGCCAAAAATTGTGCACACGCTTGCGCTCGCGTGCCAGCACCCAGAAGGCAATGCACACCTCCCCCTGGCCCCTACACATGCACATGCCATCCCCCCACGCCTTACCTGCACTGTGCCTCACAGATGATTTTTGGCCGGTTTGAAGCCTTTTTCAGCCTCCCAGAGGCTTGGAAAAAGCCTCTGCAGGCTTTGCCGGATGAATAATAGGCCCTTTTCATCACTTCCGGTATTACAGGAAGTGATGAAATGGGGCTATATTCAGTCTGCAAAGCCTGCAGAGGCTTTTTTCAAGCCTCTGGGAACCCGAAAAAGGCCTCAAACCCAGCCTAAAATTTAGCTGTAAGATGTGCACATGTGCAGTGAGGTAAGTTTGCCTGTTGCTCATGTGCTGGCACAAATGGCTCTGCATGCCACCTGTGTCACACGTGCCATAGGTTCGCCATCACAGATATAGCATCCCTTGCTTAAGCTGAGGGTTGGACTAGAAGACTCCAAGGTCCCTTCCAACTTTATTATTCTATGTTCAGTGAGAAGAGAAATGTCTTCAAGAAAAAAATAAAGTCCGTTTGCCTCTTTGAAAAAAGCACCTTTGGGACAACAAAGTTTGAAGGGACCTGAGAGGTCTTCTAGTCCAGCCTCCTGCTCATGCAGGAAACCTCATACTATTTACCATCCCAGTTGCAAGGCACCTTTTCTAGACCAGAGGTGCTATTCAGCAGGTTCTGACTAGTTCTGGAGAACCGGTAGGGGAAATTTTGAGTAGTTCAGAGATCTGGCAAATACCACCTCTGACTGGAGATTTTACAGTATCCTCCCCCTGCCATGCCCACCAAGCCACGCCCACATAAATGGTAGTGGAAAAAAAATAAATCCCACCCCTGTTCTAGTTCCAATGTCCACTACAACAAACCAGGATATCAATGAACATGAGTTTATAGCTGCAAAAGCATTCTCCCTTTTCTGCAAAGTGTCCATTGTCTTTTGATGAGCATGACAAATAAATCAACGGGAGCCACCATCCCAGTAGCATCTGGAGTGGGAGCTAGAATGATGAAAGCTAGATGTTATAAGCAGCTAGATGTTATAAGCAGGACTCTACCCATTCTGCATTATTCCCATGTGCGGGGACATAAAAAGGATAAACGGGGGTTTTAAATGGGGTGCAAATTGACCACATCAACATACTGAACCAGGCGGCTGGTGATGAATTTTGCCTTTTAAACTTTGATTCTGTGCCAGGTTTTTAAAATAAGAGGCACCAGAGCTCATCTGCCTGGAAGTCAACCTGAAAAATATGCCTCTGTATTAACACAGCTGGGGAAGGACATTATTCATGACAAGAAGAGCCATCTATATTATTTGACAATTTTGCGCAAGACAATAGAGCAGGGAACTGGCTTTAGAAGTTGATTTGCAATTTCTGCCTTTCCTTTCCATAGTCACTGTATCACAGAGATAGGTAAAAAAGTTTATCTAGAACAGTCCTGATCAATGCATGATCTAAACCAATGGTAGTCAACCTGGTCCTTGCCACCCACTAGTGGGCATTCCAGCTTTCATGGTGGGCGGTAGGGGTTTTGTCCCCTTCTTTATAAATCACCATTACTGTGGAAATGGTGGGAGGTTAGAGAAAATTTTACTAACAGAGATGCAAAAGTGGGTGGTAGGTATAAAAAGGTTGACTACCCCGATCTAAACAGTGGTGGGATTCAAATATTTTTAACACCAGTTCGGTGGGTGTGGCTTGGTGGGCACGCTTTGCGCACATGCACACACTTTGCATGCACGTGCACGCCAAATGAGCACTTTGCACAGGTGCAAAGGTATTTGCGCAGGCGCAGAGGTGTTCTAACTCTCCTCCTGCAAGCCTGCACAATCCTGGTCAGTTCAGCAGCTGCCACCCGGCACTATTCTGTGCCACGCAAAGCAGCTGTGCTTCAAATCCAGAGGATAAAAGTGAGTATGGGAGCCCAGGGGTGCAGGTGGGCCCAACGGTAGAGCAGTGGAGAGAATTGGTTTGGTCTCTGCTGCTCATTGCTGCTACTGGCTTGGCAGAACCAGGCTGAACCAGTAGAATACCACCACTGGATCTAAAACAGAATGCAGTTATAATCCTCTGAACAGATGGCTATAGCTAGTCCTTGACTGACAACAATTTCTTTACATTTGAAGTTCTAATGACACTGAAAAGAGTCACTTAGGGTTCTCTTTCAGACTTGTGACCATTGTAGCATCCCCATGGTCATGTGCAGGGGTGGGATTCAGCTGGTTCGGGCCATTTTGGATGAACCAGATGTTAAATTTATATCTGGTTTACCGAACTAGTAGTTGAACTGACTGGCTGGCTCTGCCCACCCCTCCCAGGAGTCTCCACACGGCCCATTTTGGATGCAGATAAGTGCAGGGTCTATGCGAAGGCTGTGGAAAGGTGAAAAATGGCCCTTCTGGAAGTTCTGGAAGTCTAGAAATGGGCCTATTTCCAGCTTCCAGAGGGCCTCTGGAGCCCAGGGAGGCCATTATTGCCTCCCAGAGCCCTAAGGGAAGCCTCCAAACTCTGAGGAAAGTGAAAAATGGCCGTTCCAGAAGTTCTGGTAGGCCACCCCCACCATGGCCACGCCCATCCAACAATTGGGCGTAGCCTACCAGAACTTCTGGGAGGACCATTTTTCACCTTCCCCAGAGTTTGGGGAATGTTGATCACATGACCAGGGGTGGGATTCAAAAATCCCAACAACTGGTTCTCTGCCCACCATGGCCACGCCCATCCAACAACTGGACAGAGAACCAGTTGTTGGGATTTTTGAATCCCACCGCTGGTCATGTGATCAACATTTGGATGGTTGACAACTGGCATGTATTTATGACGGTTGCAGTATCCCGGAGTCACATGATCTCTTCTTGCGACTTTGTGACAAGCAAAATCAATGGGGAGGCCAGAATCATTTAACAACCATGCTACTAACTTAACAACTGCAGTGATTCACTTAACAATTGTGAAGAATAAAATGGCTGGGGAATCACTCAACAACTGTCTCGCTTAGCAAAGGACATTTCGGCTGACTTGTGATCGCAAGTGCACAATCCATCTTCAGCTCCTGTGGTGTTGTTGTGGTTAGCTGGCAGCAGGTGCGGACGTCTGAGGAGAGCGAGGACTCAGATGAGGGGCCAGGACCATTAGGGAGTGGACTGCTGCCTTCAGAGATTGTGGGGGCTGGCAGCAGTGATGAGGAGGTTCCCGAGGAGCCTGTGCCAAGTGCATGTGCGTGTAGGATTGCTCAGAAGAAAGCACAGGTGACTTGGGAGTAAGGCTGCAAGGTAATGGCTCCTTCAAGAAGATAAAAGCCAGCTGTGAAACAAACATTCTTTGCAGAAGGCAAAGACGTTTTGAAAATCCAGCCTCGTGGACATTACAGTATCCTGAGTTTGTATTAGAAGATTCTTGTGTTGCAAATAATTTCTTGTCTGTTATCTTTTGGCAGTCTCGCACAGTTTGGCAAGGCTTGTGCTTACCACAGCTAATTATTTTGCAGAAGCATTAAAAGGTTTCTTTCCCTTTGGATTGTGTTTGATTTGCTGGAAAAGGGTGTAGGTCAGAACAGGTGGGTAGCTCTCCAATTTCTGCTTCATGTAAAGGCCATCACTACCGAAGATAGCTAGGTCATTGTCAAAACAGTGCTTAATATCAGATTTGTTTTGAATGTTTAAGGGAAAATGGCTTTTATGCCATTTCTAAGATCAAATTTGTCCTATTCTCTGGAATGCCAGACAATATACCTGCCCTATCTTCTCTACAGATTTTCAGGTGTTTGAGGACTGCAAAACACTGATCTTCTTAATATTCTCTTATCTTTTGACTGTCATAGCATCCCCATGGTCTTATGATGAAAAATTGGGTATTTGGCAACTGGCATGTATTACCACCTTCCCAAAGGACTTCTCTTAGGCAAATCTAAGATGGAAACTGGATTCAATTAAGGACCATGTGATTCACCTAACAACCATGGTAATTTGCTTAACAACTATGGCAACAAAAAGTTGTAAAATCAGGTACAACTCACTTAATGAGCACATTGCTTTTGATTGGAGTTCTGGTTCTAACTGTGGCCATAAGTTGAGGACAACCTGTATGCTGAGTGAAGATGGGAATTGTAGTACAGAATATCTTACAAGTTTTGTTTCAACTAAGCTTAGTGTAGGAGACGACCAGGCTGAACCTAAGGGAGGGATCAAATGCATCAGTAGTCATGAATCCCTTTGTGCCCACAAGAGATCTGAGTTTATCCCAATTTGAATTCCTTTGATTCTTATCTAGCACCAATTTCTTGGATCCTTAATCGTTCAGATTGAAGAGAGTTTAAACTTACCATAAATCTTTATATCCATTTGAACTGCCTGGATCTTCTGATTTTCCTGGATCTGGGCACTTAGAATCTGCAACTATGTGCCCATCAAGGCTGAAAGTTGTTTAATATCTTATCCTTCTCAGATAATTCTGCAGAAGGAGTCCAATCTCACAAATCTAATCGCTATCTTGCAGATAGTATTGAATAATGCACGCAATAAAGATTTCCCAAACCTTTTTTGAAGATCAAGTGGAAAAAGAAAATGAAACAATTGTCCACAATCCACATTTCTACATTTCTTGTCCCAGATCATTCTTTCTAGCTTGCCAATTTCAGATTCAGGTTTAATGGAGTCCATGCGTTGACCGATTCATAAAATAATACCAGGTGTTTAACTGATATCATTTTCGGCATGTAACCTTTCTTCCATAATTTTTGTTTCCAAAGAAAATTCACCAAGGAGGAAGAAATGGAATATCTGCCGATGCATTTTGACTGGTAACACTACAAAAACTCCATCTGTGAACATTTTCTGAGAGGGGAATTTTGTATTTTTAAAACACGCAGCAGCGGCTGTTGCTTTTCTAAAAGTCCTCACAGGGCTTGGAACTGGCTACTTTCCCTTTCATTCTTTCTGGTACCAAAATCTGCCTTGAGCATCTAGCAGCCAATCCAAGTTGATTGCATTAAAATCTCAAGACCTTTTGGAGCCTATCAAATATATTCATTCTTGTTTTCTTTCCTTTGCTCCCTTCACTCTTTGAGTTGAGTTATTCCATGTGGGTTTGCTTCATGGAATAGTGCTCCAGTTATAAAAGTGCTTTTATTCCTATATCTGATTCCCACTACCACCACCACCACCACCACTATGATGTTTAAAGCAGAAGTTGCCAACCTTTTGGACCTCAGGACCACAACATTCATAATTTTAAATCCCATGGACAGAGACCCTGGGAAAGTCCCCAAAGAAGTCTGCAGTAAAATTCCCCACCCCATTTTTCTATTGATCAATCATTCTTTATTTGGGATTGCAGGATACCATCTCCAGCTCCGTTTTCAGGGGGAGAGAGAGAGAGAGAGAGAGAGAGAGAGAGACTTTTGGCTTAATGCAAGGAAAGCAGCAGAAACAGCAGAAGTCTTTCTTTCTCTCCCCCAAACTCTGCCAGAAATGAGTCTTTCTGAGACTTGTTGCACGAGTGCAGTGTCTTGGGCAGGATGCCTTGCTGGGTCCCAAAGACTCATTTCTGGTGGAATCTGGGGGAGAGAAAGAAAGACTTTTGCTGCTTTCCTTGCATGTAGCCAAAAGCAGAAGAACAAAGAAGCAGAAAGAAGCATCCCGATGGCTGGGCTGGGCGTGTGGGGCGTGTGGGGCAAGTTCCCCCCCTTCCCCCTTTCCCCCCTCTCCTCTCCACCTCATGTTCTCAATGCAAGCTACACAAGCCTTGTGCTCCCACAGGCCATGTGGGCGGCGAAGCCTTGTGTTCCCATGCAGCCTGATTAATAGCTTTGGGGAGGTGTGTGCTTTGGGGGTGACATTTCTCTCCAGACCACCAAAATTTTCTCTCAGACCACCAGTGGTCCCTCACTGGTTGGTGACCACTAGTTTAAAGAATGATAATTCCAAATGTAAATGCAGGATCTGTTTCAAAATATCTGTGGTTGTTTTTTTGAGAATGAAAGCTTCAGGAAGGAGGGAAAGTCAGAACTTAAAACTCTGCTGGGTTTGGCCAACGTTCGGTATTCCACAGGGATAAACCAGGCATTTTAAATTTTTGTTCATCAAATTTATAGGCTGCTCACCCCAGCAATATAAACAGGTGGTTCTAAGTGTTGCATAGCAAGACTTTAAAACAATTAATATATAAAACATATCAACATTGGCAGGGCAAATTACTGTATGTAAGCACTCACTTGTACTGATGAGCTACTTAGTCAGGTCATGAAATGTCTGCAAACAAACCACCAAATTCAAAGAGCAAAAAGGATTCCATAATTCAGCTCTGAGCTACATATATTCCCTTCTATTAGAATTTCATTCCCCACCCTCTGTTGGTCACCACACTATAAAAAAGATGTTGAGACTCTACAAAAAGTACAAGGAAGAGCAACCAGAATGATTAGGGGACTGGAGACTAAAACATACGAAGAACGAGTCACAGGAATTGGGCATGGCTAGTCTAGTGAAGAGAAGGACCGGGGGAGACAAGATAGAGGTCTTCCAATATTTGAGGGGGCTGCCACAGGGAGGAAGGGATCAAGCTATTTTCCAAAGCACCTGAAGGCCAAACAAGTAATAATGGATGGAAACTGGTCAAGGAGAAATTCAACCTGGAAATAAGAGGAATTTTTTTGACAGTGAGAACAATCTACCAATGGAACAGCTTGCCTTTGGAAGTTGTGAGAGTTTCCTCATTGGAGGCTTTCAAGAAGAGATTGGACTGCCATTTATCAGAAATGGTGTAGGGCCTTCTGCTTGGGCAGGGTTTGGACTACATAACCTACAAGGTCCCTTCCAACTCTGTTAATCTGTTAAATCCATAGGTCAGAATTAATATAAATACTTGTCTAACTACCCATTATGTACTAATTAAGAGTACTGGCTAAGTTCACAGAACATGCTAAACTTAAAGTCAGATTGATTGGATGGCATGAGCTGTCTGGTCTAGTGGTTAAGCACCAGGCTTAGAAACCAGGAAACCATGAGTTCTTATCTCACCTTAGCCATGAAAGCCAACTGAGAGACCTTGATTCAGTCACACTCTCTCTCAGCCCAACCCACCTCACAAGGGTGTTGTTGTGGGGGGAAATAGGAGGAGGAAGGTGTGTTGGATATGTATGCTGGATATATGTTCACTGCCTTGAGTTGTTTGTAGAAATAATAAAGGTGGAATCTAAATAAATAATGCTTGGAGGAAGAGATGGGTATCAGCAAAAATGATTCCATGATAAAGGGGCAGCCATGTAAACCCTATTCATGCAGCAAAATCAGAAAAGTTGTGCCATAAAAGCCTAATAAACATATGAATGCTGCAATGCACATGTGATAGGAAGTTAGAAGTGGCCATCTTTGCCTCCACACCAATGCCACGCATGTTTAAAAAGAATATTGCTTCATCTTCAGTATGGAAAAACTAATTCCTAACATCTCCCTCCCCACATAAGTCAACCCATGGCTCTGGGAAGGCCATATGTCATACTGGAGAGCATTTGTCATCAGCAAATGGTATTGCTCTTGAATGAGGTGATACACTTTAACAAGTGGTGGCATTCTATCGGTTTGTCCCGGTTCTGCCGAGCTGGTAGCGATGATGATCAGCAGAGACCAAACCGGTTGTCTCCAATGCTCTGCTGTTTGGCCTACCCACCCGCCTGGGCTTCCTTACAAACCTTTTGAAGCGCAGCTGCTTTGTGTGGCACAGCAATTGCCGCGTGGCAGCTGCTGAAGTGTCAGGGAGAATGCAGGATTGCAGGAGGTGAGTCAAAATGCCTCTGATCTGCACAAAGTGAGCATTTGGTGAGCATGCATACACAAAGTGTATGCATGCATGCAAAGCATGCCCACCAACCCACACCCACCGAAACAGGTAATAAAAGTATTTGAAACACACCACTGACTTGAACCGGTTGTAAAGTTATTGAATATCCTTCTCTGAGACTTTTTTTAAAGCTGGTCCTGCCATTCAGCAAATCTTGGGAATATTAATTAACTATTCATATGCAAAAACACTCAAGTTGGGCTGCACCCATTTCAGTAAGTTACAATGCGGTTTATTGGTATTCTTTTGGTTGATTCAATAGACGCTGCTTAAACAAATTATGGCATAGTGCAATGTCTGGATCAGAGCCATCAAGGAAGTGGGCAGCATATACATTTACTAAATAAATAAATCAGAGTAAGAGATTGCCCTTCTTCTTGAAAAACTGCTTTCTAATGGCTCTGAAGACCCACATATGATGTTTTTTTTTTTTTTTTAAAGCATAATCTTTTAAAAATGTTTGGACGCCAGCCTTCTTACACTGCTGGTTTTAACCAATTCATATTATTATGATTATGATCAAATATACATTTTACGTCATTTCCTATTTAAAAGCATCTTGAAGCAGTTTACAAACTATAAAATGTACAGTTTAAAAAAAACACTCATTGAAAAGCAATATAAAACCACAGTTAAAAAGGAAGCAGAAACAAAAGCCATTCCCCTTACCAAAAAAAAAAAAAAAAGATTTGGATGAAGAAAGAGAAGAAGGAAAAATAGGCAGCTCAAAAATTCTAAAGAGCAGAGAGTTCCAGATTGTGGATGCAAGGATTTCCAGATCCAGAGATTTCCAGATTGTGGATTATGGAGAAAACCCATCAACTAGCATTTGTAAGGTGGAATTCCATAGTTTTAGGCCCTTCATTAGGCAGTCACCTTCTCAGAGATTGTGTTCTCATCTATTGGCTAGATCTGTAACCACACAAGAAAGCCACTAGTAATAGTACTAGCACATAGTACATACCGCTTCACAATGCTTTACAGCCCTCTCTAAGTGGTTTACAGAGTCCGCCTATTGCCCTCAACAATTTGGGTCTTCATTTTACCAACCTCAGAAGGACGGAAGGCTGAGTCAACTTTGAGCCGGTCAAGATCGAACTCCTGGCATTAGCAAAAATTTGGCTGCAATACTGAATTCTAGCCACTGCACCACTGTAGCTGCAAACAAAGAGGAGGAGGTCAATTTATTTTCCAAAGCACCAGAGGGCAGGAGAAGAAACAATAGCTGAAACTAAGCAAGGAAAGAAGCAACCTGGGATTAATGAGAAACTTCCTAACAGTAAGGACAATTAACCAGTGGAACAGCTTGCCTTCAGAAGTTGTGGGTGCTTCGTCACTAGGGTTTTTAAAGAAGAGATTTGGACATTCACTTGTCTGAAATAGGGTCTCCTGCTTGAACAAGGGGTTTGACTAGAAGACCTTCAAAATACCTTCCAGTTCTATTCTGATTCTGATAGTTCTCCTGGCCCAACAGTGATATGCAAAACCTAGAACTTAGTTTGGTTTGCACCAGAGGTGGCATTCAGCAGGTTCTGACCAGTTCTGGGGAACCTGTAGCGGAAATTTTGAGTAGTTTGGAGAACCGGCAAATACCACCTCTGAGTGGCCTCATCCCCATCTATTCTCAGCCTCCCGAGTTCCCAGCTGATCGGCTGGGTCTTCTTTTGTTGCCCTACATAGGAGAACAGAGCTGGAAAGCAGGTTAGTGGGGTGGAGAGAGAATGGGGATTTTACAGTATCCTTCCCCTGCCATGCCCACCAAGCCACATCCACCAAACTATGCCCACAGAACTGGTAGTAAGAAGTTTTTGACCCCACCACTGGTTTGCACTCATACATGGGGTATGTGTATGTGCACATACACATATGTGTTTGCAGATGTGAAGTTAGCATCCTAACTTCATTCAGCTGTCCCAGTGCCAGGAGTGATAAAGGAAGGGAAAATAGCCAGTTGCAGATTTGAGATACTGCATGTACCCTGCTAGAGAGCAAAGTCTTAGAGCAAGAAAGAATAGCAGAAGTAAGAGTTACAAGGGGCCTTTATGTTATCTGTTAGTTTGATTTTTTTATCCCACCTTTATTAGTTTTATAAATAATTCAAGGTTGTGAAAATAACTAATGCTCCTTCTTCCACCTATTGTCCCCACAACAACAACCCTGTGAAATTTGTTCAGCTGAGAGAAAGTGATTGGCCCAAAGGCTCTCATGCCTAAGGTGGGACTAGAACCCAGAGTCTCCTGGTGATTGGCCCTAAGTCACTCAATCAATTCACTAGAACACAGAGTTTCCTGGTGATTGGTCCAAAGACACTGAGCCCATTTTCATACCTAAGAGGGAGCAGAATTCAGCACCTCCCAGTTTGTGGTGCCTTAACCACTAGACCAAACTGTTGATAAACAACCCAGGCTTGTGGGTGGAGGTTGGGTGACTGGAGAAACCTATTCCAAAGCAATGCTGTTCAACCTTCCCAGAGGTCAATTTCGATGAAACTCAGGACCAAGCTAGAAATAACATGATGGGCACCGCTATTGTCAGTAGGGTTTTTTTTTTTTTTTTAAGAGAGCTTTTATACAGTCTGCTGCATTTCACTTGTTAAGTTTTGCTCTCGAGCTTGAGGTTTGCATTCTGCTTCTTTTAGTCCTAATGCTAGCTCCCACGGAGTTGTTTATCTGAGTCTTGTTACCGCTGCTTTTAGTTTCTTTATAAACCACTTTGAAATGTTATTTTTTAATTCTGGAAAATGGATTGTAAAGTAATTATATAAAAGCAATGGTTGCCTTCCCATTTCATCCTTGAGTTTTATTTCCTAAAATACAGCCATAGGGCAGAGAAATAAGGAGCTTTTTTTTTTAAAAAAAGTACCAAGATAGTGGTTAAGGAAACACGAGCAGTCTTGTTTCTTGTGTGCATCTAAGTGTCATGCATACAACATATATGTCAAAGGGGCAGAGTTTTATATGTGTATATAGTTGCCAGTGTGATTTTGTTACCCTCCTTGAAGACCCTGCACAGAATTCTATTCCTTCTTTCTCCACCACACGCCTAGCCTTGTCTTCCCTGTCCCTATCTATCTATTCAAGAAAGTAACTGCCATTTTTAAAAAAGGTTGCTGGATATATTTAAGTCCTTGAATAATTCCAACTATATTGCAAGGAGTGTCAAAATTCGGAAATGTTCCCATCTAACCTACAAGGCTGGAACTCCAAAAACAAAATTAATGGACAAAAAAACTTCATGGCTGTATGGGGATTTACACTTCAGGTTTCTTTATGTTTCAAACCAGAAGGCTCACCACTGTACCATACTGCCACTTACATGCTGAACACTTCTTCAAATGAGTGAAACTGGCCAATTTTGCATTCTAAATCTCAGTGTCCTCTCTCAAAATCCAGTTTGTATATTCTCCCCACACTTTTTTTTTCCTGATGAGGATCATGAAAAGTATTCATGGTCTGGAGATGGCAAAGAGTAACAAGATCATCATTTCCAAAGTGAGAGCCTCCAGGTTGTTCTTCTCTGGAGTTTGCTATTCCCGAGGACAGGGGTCTTCAAACTTGACAGCTATAAGACTTGTGGACTTCAACTCCCAGAAATCATCCTCCAGTCATGTTAGCTCAGGAATTATGGGAAAGTCTTAAACTTTCCAAGTTTGAAGACCATTGCCCTAGGATGTCCCACAAGCCTCTCCTAGATATTTGGCAGAAAATAAGCATTCACTGCTTGAATGTTCATTGGATTGTAAGGAGATCAGATCAGTCAAACCCTAATGCAATTAGCCCTGACTGTTCTTTGGAAGGACAGATGCTGAAGCTGAAGCTCAATTACTTTGGTCACCTAATGAGAAGAAGGAACTCCTTGGAAAAGACCCTGGTGGTTAGGAAAGATTGAAGGCAAAACAGAGAAGGGGCCAGCAGAGGATGAAATGGTTAGATAGTGTCATCGATGCAATGGGCATGGATTTGAGCAAACTTCAGGTGACAGTGGCGGACGCAGGACTTTGGCATGCTGTGGTCCATTGGGTTGCAGAGTCGGGCACAACTTAGTGATTGAACAGCAACACGGATTCACACCATACTCCTCCTCCAGCACATGACTTCATTAGTTTCAATGAATATTTGACCCAGAACCACAGTCAGAACTGAAAGACAGAAAAGAGAGGACCAAAGAAGTTATTTAGGCTGGTTGCAGTGAGAAGACATGCTTCTAGATGAGCTGTGTTTGGATTTTGGGGTGGGCATAATTTGGCTTTTGAAGCTGCCTTGGTCTCTGTGAAGTTTGTTTATCCTCAGCTTTCATCTCCCCTCCTTTATTTGAGAAGACAGCACACAGCAAAAACAAACAGTAATTATGTTCAGGTATCATTAAGGGCCTGCTTTGAATCCACAAACACAAAATAGTCTCTTTCTCTGCTCCAGTCAAAGCTGGGAACTCCGTCCTCAAATAGTTTGTTTTAACGGGGTGACAAGAGTATGCTGAAGATTTCCCCCCACTTCCTCTGGCAAACAGTTGCATCAAAAAAAAAAAAAAAAAGGGGGGGGGGGTTAAGAAGGAATAGCAAAGGGCTGCTATTTGAAGTTTATTCTCTTGTCTGACTTCTGCTGCTTTCAAAGCAAACTCCCCCTCTTGTGTTGCTTAACACTTTGTGCTGAGAGTGTGCTAAGAGGCAGATAATGGAGTATCTTCCAGACAAATAGATCCTAATTCTTCAACTTTAAGCCCTGGGAGGATCTCTTCTCCCAGGTGTTAGCAGTTCAAAGGATAGGTTTAGGTGAGTTTATGTTGACTAAACAAGAGTCATTTGCATAGATACAATGGAGGGGATGGGTTGTAGATGATTGGATGTCTGACAGGAAGCAGAGGGGTTACATCAAAGGATGCTAAAAGCTACCTTGTAAATTCATTAAGTGAAAAGAGGCCCCTGGTTCAGTTATCCAGGGAGAAATCTCCTGAGAAAAGGTTTTCTCAATGCTGTTCTAACCATTAACAGAATTAACACATTTACAGAGTTGGAAGGTACCTTGGAGGTCTTCTAGTACAACCCCCTATTCAAGCAAGAGACCCTGTGGCCTATACCATTTCAGACAAATGTCTGTCCAATCTCTTCTGAAAAATCTCTAGTGTTGGCACATTCACAATTGGGTGGGTGTTCCAAGGAGGTTAATATAGTCATAAATGGTACCTACAAGGACCATGCCAAAACAGGTAGAATATAGGACCTGGAGTCCTGAGACAGAGCTCTTGATCCATAGGCATAATATTCTACATCAAGGACTGTAGATCTGGGAAATTTAGTAGGATGTCTTCAAGTAAGCCATCCGACTAAATTTCCCAGATCTACAGTCCTCAGTATGGAATATTATGTTTATGGATCAAGATCTCTCTTTCTCTCTTAGGACCCTAGGATCCATGTTCTACCTGCTTTGTCATGGTCCTTGTAGGTACCATTTTGTGAATAGACTAACCTCCTTGGAGTACCCACCCAGTTGTGGGTGCTCCAACACTGGAGGTTTTTAAGAAGAGATTAGACAACCATATGTCTGCAATGGTATCAGGCAGAGGTCTCCAAACTTGGCAACTTTAAGTCTTGTGGACTTCAATTCCCAGCATAGTTGGCTGGAAAATTCTGGGAGCTGAAGTCCACAAGTCTTAAAGTTGCCAAGTTTGGGGACCCCTGGTATGGAGTCTCATGCTTCAGAAGGGGGCTGGACTAGAAGACTTGCAAGGTCCCTTCCAGCTATGTTCTTATGTGATTCCTGTAGCAGCCATTTTCTGAATAAACTCACCAGTTATTTTCCAAATGTACTATCTGACCAAAAGAGGTCCTTCTCCTAGCTTGCTTTGGATCTCCTTTCTCCTAATTTAAGTAAATAATCATAAAGTATACATAAAATATACAATATACACATTTCCTTCCAGTGATTTCTGCTTTTCCCAAAGTTACCTTCCCAGTTATGCCTACTAAATTCTGTAATGACTGTTATCTCAGTTCCTATAATCAGAAAAAATATTACTAGAAATGTTTCAGCACAGGTGAACCTATTACCAGCATTACCAGTATTATCAGCTTTTTATTTTTTTAAGATTGAACATAGTTTAATTTAACTGACACAGCAGATGATTAAATATTAAATATTGTTTTCTTGTCCTAACTTGTTAACAAAACACCAAAAAATGCATATTCAGAGTTATGTATTTTATGCCATGGTTACTTGAAATTTCTTTTTCTCTCTTTTCATTTAACATTTTTATAGCCAAGCTGCGCAAGCAAGATTCAGTATACCAAATGCTATCAATGTTTACTCCCGCAGAGACCTCAAATCTACTCTCCAATTCACCTGAAATCTTGTTAGATTAAATCTTGACAGACTTCAGCAACTCTTCTGAGTTGTTGTAAAATCCATCAAAACTTCAAAAGCTTACAAAGATTGGAGCTCTTACATGACTCTGCTTTTTGGAAAAACTATGGTTTTATCTTAACCTATCTTGGAAAGATTTGTGGGTCCCATTTCTTCATTTGTTATATGATTAACTTTATAGCTCACTGGTCTGTTTACCTAAGAATTTGGGAATGACCACCAGGCCCTTGATTTCACTATTGCCATGTTGCCAAACCCTGTAAGATCTTGCAGGAACTCAAGAATTAAGTCACTAAGAAAACCCCTCACCCAGCCAGTGTAGCCTTCTTTTAGGAAAGATGGTGGAGATCCTTGGCTCAAATCTTAACATTTTTCTATGCAGAAGATCCAGATTTGATTCCTAGTATTTCCACCAAAGTGATACTATGGTAGATTAATGAGATGGAGAAGCACGTTCATTTGATACTTGGGGAAATGCTACCAGATTAGAGTCAAGATTTAAATTCTACTTCCTAATTCCTTTTAGAAAATGTCTCAAAACAGCAGTCAGCAGAACATGTCACCTAAACCTGTGAAGAGGACAGATAAAATTGAGGTGTGGAATCTTATCAGGTGGAATATTTCTACCTAAATCTGGTACTTGCTGTGTTTGATGTCAAGAACATCCAAAGACACAGTATATCCCCCTCTCTCTCCTTAAATATTCTGAAAATAACCCATTCCTTAGAACTCTTTCCCTGTCTACCTCTGCTTTTCTGGACAAGGATTTAAGAGGGGGAAACAAATATTTCCATCCTCTTTTCTCTGCATTTCTTCTGATGAAGAACATGGAAAGAGGACATTGCTCCAGCTGCAACATCCTTTGCACTCTTTCACGTAAGAGTCATTCCATTATATAGAACAGAAGGGAGAAAGTAGAATGGAGAAAGTAGAAACTGAAGGGTGAGTCGACCTGACATGTTACTTGGAAGTTATTTGGACTAATTCCCTCCAAGTAGATAGACATAGACATGTTTGTCACTTGAATCCACATCTAAGTGCTTGTGCCTTCCCATTGGAATCATCTATTTTCAAAAGCAGCTAATGGGACAAAATTATAGCATCTCTTCTTCATATATATCCTGAATCCAAGGATTTTCAGGTTTTATTGTCTCCAGTTCAGGCTGTTTTATCACTGACCGCCAAGCAATTGCTCTTCTTTAAAGGGATACTTTCTCGACAAGAGTTTATTCTGAAGGTCACCATTAGCTTATTGCATGCATACTTTGGGGAAATGACCCAGAATTCAGGGCAAAAGAACATTCAAGCATGTTATCACTAGTAAATTATGACTTGCCTGGAACAGTCTATGAATTAGCATTTCCACCATGAATCACATTAATGGCCATGAGATTAAACTTGACTACAATGAAAGCTAGGAAACCCAATTGTTAATCATGATAGAGATCTTCCTTTAACATCCAGCTTCCTTGAGTCTTCATTACACAACTTACTCTCCATTTATGGACAATAGGTCAGATTGTCTAAGTCTCACTGTCATAGATGAACCCTGCATTGTGCAAGCTAGGTCTGTGGAACTAACAGGAAGATGTGTGGGAGATGGACTGTATTTGCCAATTCATGTTTCATTAAGCAGCCTCTTTTGTGCAGTGATAAGAATAAATGTGTGGATCTGACTTCAGAACTCCAGGAGATCCTATATCATTCCAGACAAGGAATTGTCCAGTCTCTTATTAAAGGCCTCTAGGGATGGAGTTTCTACAACTTCTGAAGGCAAGGCATTCCATTAGTAATTGTTCTCCCTGTTAGGAAATTTCTTCTTAGTTCCAGGTAGCTTCTCTCCTTGACCAGTTTCCAATCATTGTTTCTTGCCTTGTCTTCTGATGTTTTGGAAAATAGGTTGACCCCTATCTTTTTTGTGACAGCCCCGCAAATACTGAAACATTGCCCAATTCCTGTAACCATTCTTCATATTTCATTTTCGCCTCCAGCCTCCTAGTCACCTTTGTTGCTCTTTTCTACACTCTTTCTAGAGTCTCAACATCTTTTTTATAATATGATGGCCAAAACTGGATGCAATATTCCAAGTGTGGTCTTTCTTTATGTACACTGAGAGCATATGCACCAAGACAAATTCCTTGTGTATCCAATCACACTTGGCCAATAAATAATTCTATTCTATTCTATTCTATTCTATTCTATTCTATTCTATTCTGTTCTGTTCTGTTCTGTTCTGTTCTATTCTATTCTATTCTATTCTATTCTATTCTATTCTATTCTATTCTATTCTAT
>BLBF01000002.1:15704999-15726843 GCA_015471245.1 Laticauda colubrina
CTTCTTCTTCTTCTTCTTCTGAAAAGTCAAGTGTAGGAGAGACCCTGATGACCATACAGAGGTATCTGGTGTTCTTGGTGATTATTTTATGGCCTATCTCTACTCTAAATGTTTCCTTTTTTTCTGTTCAGTAGAGATCTGGATATCCTTTTTAACGGCCCTGGTGTTTTTCAGTAGCTATATCTTAGCTGAACTAGAAAGGGTGTTTTTGAGACCCATTCAAAAAACTCCATCAACATTATTTCTGTGGTGATTCTTCACTGGATCCATTCATTTAATCTGATTAAAAGAATGACAGGTCTACCGCAATTACTTGGGCTCCTTCTTCAATCAAGTCATTAAAGGTAATCTTCCACTTACAACCATTTCTTCAGTGACCTTTTAAAGTTGCAACTGTTACAGGTGTTATGTCTACCTTATATGCAGCTCTATCATTCCTCTCTATTGTAATTGTTAGCTCTATCATTCTTCTCCAAAGGTGGTATTCAACTGGTTCTGATCCATCCTGGTGGACTGGTAGGGAAAATTTTGACTGCTTCAGAGAATTGGTAGGGAAAATTTTGACTGGCCCCTGCTTTTACCTCTCCAACCTCTCCTGTATTCTGTTGTTTATTAGCTCAGCTGATTTGCGTGGCAGAGCAGATTGCCGCACCTCAGCTGAGCCAGAAAAACAGCACAGCTCACCATCATTGATAAAGAGGGTGGTCTCTGCAATATATATTCCTTCCAGTGTTGAGGGTGGTGTTTGAGTACTGCACACAGAGGCACAAAGCGCACAATTGGCACACGTGAGAAGCAAGCCCTCCAAACCGGTAGGGATTTTTTTTTGAAACCCACCACTGTTCTTATCTGTTGTAATTGTTTCCTGTGTCACACTGTGATTTTAGGATTCACTTCTATTGTTCTTATGATGCATTTCCTGTTCCTGTGATATGACTGACTTTCTCTAGTAAAATGGCTTCTGCACAGTGATGGCCTGTAGTGAGCTTACTTGTTCTACATGAAACAACAACAGGGCTGGAAAAAAAGTTATTTATGGGTGGTTCTCAGACTTATAACCATCACAGCATCCCCATGGTCATATGATCAAAACTGGGCAGTTGACAACTGGCATGTATTTATAACAGTTCCGGCACCTTGGGGTCATGTGATTGTCATTTGTGAGATTTCTCGCTGACTTCCAACAAACAAAAGTCAATGTCAGAGACCAGATTTGTTTAACAAGCATGTGATTCAAGAGGTGGCTCACAAAGTTAGAACACTGGGCTGCTGATTGGGAAGCTCATGTTTGAGACCTGTTGCTGCCGTGAGATGGGGTGAACTCCCATCACACCCTCCAGCTCCTGCCTGTCATGCCCCTGTCGGAGACTGAATCCAAGGAGGAAGACAAACAGGTGTCAGGGAGTGGGAGTGTGGCTCCGTTGGATGTGGAGGAAACTGGGGAAGGGCAACGTCTGGCTGGGCAGAGCAGGGAAAAGGAAAAACAAGGGAGAGGGAGTTCAGAGGAAGACCCAGGCCCACCTCCTCTTCATCCAAGGGTATGTAGGGAGGAACAGAAAAGAGAGCAACGTGGGTTGCGTAGCTTACAGGGGAGGAAAGAGCCCTGATTCCCTTCATCAGGCACAGCTGGGAAGATAGTTTAAAAGAGAAGTATGCTGAGTGCAGCAGCTGATGGGAACAAACATGAGTTTATCTTGTTTTTACTTTGGTTATCTGCATTCCTGGCATCCTCCCAACCATGCCTTCACATCTGCAATTCCTTTTCCTGCCCTGCCAGATTAATTACCTCATATTGCCTTGATTGGACTTATAGTTACAGGTTTTGTTGAGCCTGTTTTGGACTTGATTCTCTGTAGCCCAAAAGCTGTTCCTGGGAGAGTTTTGCTCCAGCCCAGAAGGTAACCAGGACATTGGGAGCAAAGTTGGAATGAATAAAGAGACTCCTACTAATTATCTGACTGTCTTTGCCTTTGTGCCACGTCCTGGATCATCACACTGCTGACCCAGCAGTTCAAAAGCAAGTGACTGCAAATAGATTAATGAATACCACTTTGGTGGGCAACTTCACAGGGACATGACACATCCCCCAACATGGTGTCTCCCAGGCAATGATGATATAACTGGCAATAAAAGTGGGGAAAACATAAATATAATATGAGGAGAAAAATAAAAAATGTAGGACTTTTGTTTCAGAAAACTATTTTCTTTTCAAGCTTCATGTTTGTATCACTTCAGTAGTATGTCTCATTCTGCATCAAAACTATTCTGCAGACATGCCCTGGGAACAACATTTCTCCTGCTGTATGACCATTGCACTGATTTCATATCCCAGGCATGGACAACAGGGCTGTATCCCCTAGCTGTGCTAATCTTAAAAGTCCTCCCTTTTATTCCAGTTTCCCTCAAGATGTGCCCTATTTCATCGTGGGGGATGACGCCTTCTCCCTCAGAACCTACCTCATGAAGCCCTACACTTCCAGATGCCTCACCCGTGAAGAGAGGATCTTCAACTACAGGCTGTCCAGGGCAAGGCGGGTGGTGGAGAACGCCTTTGGCATCCTGGCCAACAGGTTCCAGGTACTTCTCATCACCATGCAGCATCGACCACAGACCGTGAGGAGGATCGTGGAAGCTTGCTGCATCCTGCACAATCTCATGCGCACCCGCTACCCAGTCTTGCAGAACAGGGTCGTGGACCTCCAACAAGGCAACGGGGACATGGAGCCTGGTGAATGGAGGCAAGGGTGAAACCTGATAGACTGTGGATGTGCAAGGCCCCAACAGAGCTTCACGTGAAGGGAAGAAGCAGCGCAACCTCCTGAGACACTGGTGCAACTCCCCAGCTGGAGCAGTGGAGTGGCAAGACAGGATGGTAGATGCTTAATGGATGCTTCCTTGAGCCTGTCTCATCACACTGATGAGATTGGGCCATGTATGTTGAGTGGGCCTACAATGAACAGGGCATTTAATAAAGAGTTCTTTTATGTTGATATGTGTGGATAAATGATTACATTATTATTGATAATAAAGGGCCATAGGTGTGGCACCTGGGAGGGTGGACCATAGAGTCCCACTATGTTTGCACTGGGGGTTTATCTATCCCACAGCTATTACCCATCCCAAAGGTATCCCTGCCCATCCCACAGCTATTACCCATCCCAAAGATATCCCTGCCCATCCCACAGTTATTACCCATCCCAAAGATATCCTTACCCATCCCACAAGCATGCAAAGGCTTAAACCATTTCTAAAAGTTTCCACCAAGACTTTATTTAACAAAATCAATGAAGCAAGTGTGTGAAGCAAAGAGAATCTTTATTAATAACTTGACCCAGGTCAAGTGTCCAAAGCAAAAATAAAGTCAACAAGTAGCCACCCAGTCTCTGGCATTCTTCTTAGTCACTCTGAGGTGTGCCCAGTCTCAGGGGTGAAGGGTCCAGGTGCTGTGGAGGTGGCTGCTTCTGGAGTGCTGGTCTGAGGCGTCATTGGGGTGCCTGGCCCCGAGAGGACAACAGGGGATGGTGTGTGGAGGAAGCTCTCAGAGAGCTGGCTCAGCCCCATGATGTTGAGAGCCCCTTCCTCCATGATGTGGGGTGTCAGCCCCAATACCGATGACAGATGTACTGAGGCCGGGCTTGGGTGTGGGGTGGAGGAAGGAGCAGTGTAGTGGGGCTGTCTGGCCTGCAGCTGGGTGAGGACTGGCGTTGGTGGCATCTGTGGCATGGATGGCATCGGTGGCATCAGTGGCGTCTGATGTACATGTGCCTGGACTGGGAAGGGCTGCTGCCTGTGCTGCTGGACCTCCTGGTAGCCGTAGCTTTGGTAGGAGAGGGCCTATGGAAAGCCTTGGCAGGGCAGTGACATCACCTGGGGTGGAGGAGCAGACCTGGACTGGGTGGGAGCAGGTTCATCTTGGTCTGGAGGGTTGTGAAGAAGATTGGTGATCCTGTCCTTCACCACCTGGTACTGGGGTTCTGCCATGTTCATGAGGGTCTGGTTGACATAGGTGAGGAAGGGCTTTTGGTTGGAGGATGGGGCGTTGGTGTGTACCAGCTGAGAGAGGAGATCTACGCTGCTCCTGATGGTGTCTCTTATCTCCAGCAGGACAGTGTGGTTCTGTCCCTCCAGTTTGCCCCTCTGCCTTTCTGTGGAGGTGGAGCTGGGGGTGGATGCGGGTTGGGCTGTGGTGGAAGTGCCGTCTCCTTTCTCCCACTGCATCAGGGGGTCCTCCACGCACTCTGCCACGGGTGGTACAGCTGTCGGGGGGGTCTCTGTCATGGCACGCTCCACAGATACCTGCCTGGAGACAGGAACTGACTCTCTGCCAGAAGAGGACTGGCTCTCAGCCGGCTGCCTGAGAGAGAGGGTAGACAGAGGGGCTGCTCCTCGGTGGCGGATCTCACCCTCCAGGAAGCTGCACCTGACCATGATGTAGGTCTCTCTGTCCGTTAGCTTAACTGTGGCCTGGCCAGATTTCTTGAGGTGCAGCTTCCCGTGCCAGGTGTGCATGTGCTTCCACCAGCCAAGGAGCACCTCTGAAGTGTAGCCCAGGCTCTCTGCCTTCTCTCTCCAAACAGCCTGCTTCCTTTTGGTGTCGCGATAGAGCCTGTGTCCCTTCCACCATAGATACTCGTTCTCTCTCAGCCACTCCAGCACCTCATCCTCATGTTCCTGTTCTATGTTGTATTGCCTCCTCTCCCGTTCTCGCCTCTGCCTCTTCCTCCCTTTGGCAGGGCCATATGGGCCCTCATCAGAAGGGCTTCAAGGTTGTAGGGGCTGCTCCTCCACACCACCATCACCACCAGCAGCAGCAACAGTAGCAGCAAAAGCAGGACCAGCAGGACCACCAGCACCAGCAGCACCAGGAGCACCAGGAGCAGGACCAGGAGCACCAGCAGGACCAGCAGGACCAGCAGGACCAGCAGGACCAGGAGCACCAGCAGGACTAGCAGGACCAGGAGCAGCGCCAGCAGAGTAAGCACCAGCAGAAGCACCACCGCCAGAAGCAGCATCAGCAGAGTAAGCACCAGCAGAAGCACCACCTCCAGAAGCAGCATCAGAAGCACCACCTCCAGAAGCAGCATCAGCAGAAGCCCCAGCCCCAGAAGAGTGAGCCCGGGCTGCAGAAGCCCCAGCAGAAGCAGAGTGAGGGCCAGAGGGTGGGAGGGTGGCCCTGTCCCTCTTGCCAGGGCTGGCAGCAGATGGCAGAGGCTTCCGTTTCTTCCCCATGGTTGTTGGGTTGCTGGCTGGCTGGCTGGCTGGCTGGCTGGCTGGCAAACTGTGTCTGGAAGCAGGTCTTTCCTCCGAATGGTGACCTGCTTGGGAGCTGCTTCCCTTTATAGCCGCGGGGCTGACGCAATGCATCCTCCCCGCATGCGCAGTGAACACTAGGCATCCTCTAGGCATCCGCTAGGCATCCGCTAGGCATCCCCTAGGCATCCCCTAGGCATCCCCTAGGCTTCCGCTCTGCATCCGCTTCATCTGCTCGGCATCCGCTCTGCATCCGCTTCATCCGCTTGGCGTCCGCTCTGCATCCGCTCTTTCCGTTCCTCATCCGCTTTGATGCGCTCCCCCGGAAACCTTGCAGATGTGCCATCTGCTCCCATCTGCTTCCATCCGCTAGGCTTCCATGGAGCATCCGCTTTCCATCCGCCCTACGTCCTCCCCCCGTCCATTCCTTCCCCCGTCCGCTCTGGTTATGCAAATTTTTGCCCCTTTTGTGAGCAGATGGAACATTTTTCTTGTCCGCTGTGTCCTTTTTACAAACGTTTTGCATCCGTCGGCCAGTGTGACAGGTCCTTAAACTCAATAGTAGGGAAAGAATCCCAAGATGAGCTAAGAACCAATTCTTTTTTCCCAAGAAGTCAGTTCACACAATCACCATCAATCTTTCTAGGTGGAAAGGATTATCTGCTTGATCAAGAAGATCCCTTCAGAAAGATTCCCCACAGAAGCCTGGAAAGATAAAAATGTGAAAAGTCATTCGTGCTGTGGCCAGTGCAAGAAGCCTTACAGAGATCCAAGGAAGAAGGTGGAAGTTAATATTAAATGAGGAGGAAATGAGACTTTTGAGGTCCCTTCTAGACCTATGTTGTAAGCCACATGCTAACAATGCACGCCAAACTCCAAAGAATCACCAAGCTGATTTAATTAAATAATAATGATAACAACTTCCTTTATGAAATCAATTGTGAAACTGGATTATTAAGTTCCAAGGAATGGGGTTTTTCCCAACACTGTTCATTTTACAGCAAACATAGTCAGAAATAAGCAAAGGGCTGTAATCTAAATAGCTCCACTTTTAGAATGGAATGTGTTAATCTGAGAACTTTGACAGGAATCAGATCTGTATGCAAAGTTGCTGGGAAATAGGAGCTCCTTTTATTCAGCTAACATGTCTGCTTTTCTACTTTAGGGTCTTTTACGCTTTCCATAGAGACATATTTGGATATGTTGACAAAGAAACTCCCTGGCTGGTGCTACAGTTAGAGAGCTTGTTTTGGGAAATCCAAGTTGATCATTCATTGATAATTTATATGGTTGATATAAACATCTGCAAAAGTGTTCAGTTGTGTAATCTTTAATAATTTTATATTAGAAGCTATTGTACAAATAGAGTCAAAAGCTTGCTAATTCAGGATACAATTAAGTAGCATTAAATGACTTAAATATCCAATGATATATAACATAAAAGATATTCAATATTTTATTATTAATTATCCTGAAAACTCCTTAAGTGTATTTTTGAGTAGAAGGAATATGATGGTTTGAAAGAGAATGTGGACTGTATCATACCAACAATAAAATTGTTAGGGACCAGTGAAATTATAAAATCATTTCAGGCAAATAAACATTTTTTTTTTTTAAATGATGCGTTTTTTGACCAATTCTTAACATTATTCTTATGCTTAATCTCCAAATCTCTGAACTTTGAGAGATCCTATGCTTTCTTGCTAAATACATTTTGATAAAAATTAATTGTCTAAAATATGGATTTTGCCTGCAATTTCCTTCAGAAGTGATTGATGTAATTTCTGTAGATATAAAATGCCTTAGTTGGTCGAGTGATTGCTTTACACATTATGTAAATCATGTTATTATTAAATGTCATTTGCAAAGGTCTGTCCTTCCCTCCCAACAAAAGTGAATGCCATTAAATTTGTCATTTCATTTGTGAAAATATATAAATATAAAATATGTTATTGACATTAATACACCTTTTTGTAACTTTCAAGTTTATTTCAAGTTAGTAAGGCAATTGAAAAAATATTTAACAAAATAACAGGGAAATCAAGGATATCCTGATTTATCCTTGCCTTCACCTTAAATTGTATAATAGTTTCGGATCTTTCCATCTCTAGTTTTCTTCTATTGTTCCATCATTTATTTCCAGAAAAATGAAAGTGTTAAGGGCAAAAAGAAGAAATAGCTAGTTAGTGCCTTCTGACTGCTTACAGTAGAGTATTAGATGTCCCTCTCCAAACAAGCAGGAAACAAAGAAACAGCTCAAAACAGCACAAAAAAGCCTATTAGCTAAGATGTTTCACTTTTATTTCTGATTAGAAGATCAACAGCATGTAACTTTTTGGAAGGAAGCTTGTAACCCTAATGACCCCAATAAGAATAGGATGAGGGTGAGAAAAAGGGATAAGGATGGATTTGGAGAAAGAGTTTTAGTTGGGATATGAGAAGTTTTCAGTAGAATAGACAGAATAGAATAGAATTCTTTATTGGCCAAGTGTGATTGGACACACAAGGAATTTGTCTTGGTGCAAATTCTCTCAGTGGGCATAAAAGAAAAGATACATTCATCAAGAGTCAAGAACCATAAGGTACAGCACTTAATAATAGTCATAGGGTACAATAAGCAATCAAATCACACCAGGAAACAGTCCATATAATTTTCATATTCAGAATTATATAAATAAGTTTTCTTATACCAGTAGATGCTGCTGGCTACAATTACTCCTTATTTTGATGAGAAGAAAATGATAAGAGGAAAACTGATGCTTTATGGGTAATGAAAATAAAATTCACAGATCAAAATAAAAACAGAGTAAGTTCTGGAAGTACTACCTGCAAGTACAACACATTCAGTGGTGGTATTCTACTGGTTTGGCTCAGTTCAACTGATTCACATCATTTGTGAATGAACCAGTTCGCTCCCACAATCACTTGTTGGGCCCTCCCACCTGCCCCAGCTCTATAATGACCTTTATTTCCTGCTTTTCAACCTCAGCTGCTTTGCCTGACACAGCCAATTGCCTCTTGTCAGCTGTTGAAGACACAGGGAGAGTTCAGGTTTGCAAGAGAAGGTTAGTAGCAAATCCTCTGTGCACATGCAAAGCATGCATTTGGCGTGCCCCCCAAGCCATGCCCACAGAACTGGTGCTAAAAAGAATTTCAAACCCACCACTGAATACATTGACTACACTAGAATTCAAAAATACATATATAGACTGGGTGAAACCAGGCTCAATAGCAGTAACTGTGAGAAGGATCTTGGAGTCTTAGTGGACAACCAGCTAAATATGAGACAGCAGTGTGCAGCAGCAGCCAAAAAAGCTAATGCAATCCTAAGCTGCATTAACAGAGGGATACAACCAAGATCAAGTGAGGTACTAATACCACCCTATAAAGCCTTTGTAAGACCACACTTAGAGTACTGCATCCAGTTGTGGTCAACAACATTTTAAAAAATATGTTGAGATTCTAGAAAAAGTGCAGAGAAGAGCAACCAGGATGATTAGGGGACTGGAGGCTAAAACATATGAAGAATGGTTACAGGAACTGGGCTTGGTTAGTCTAGTGAAGAGAAGGAACAGGGGAGACATGATAGAAGTGCTCCAATATTTGAGGAGTTGCCACAGAGAGGAAGGGGTCAAGCTATTTTCAAAAGCACCTGAAGTAATAATGGATGGAAACTGGTCAAGGAGAGATTCAACCGGGAAATAAGGAGAAACTTTCTGTCAGTGAGAACAATCAACCAATGGAACAGCTTGCCCTCGGAAGTTGTGGGAGTACCATCAGTTGACACCTTCAAGAAGAAATTGTACAGCCATTTGTCAGAAATGGTGTAGGGTCTCCCGCTTGGGCAGGGGTTGTACTAGATGACCTACAAGATCCCTTCCAACTCTGATTATCTGTTATCTGATCCTAAGTCAGACAGTTGGTAGCTGGCTCATATTTGTGACAATTGTAGTATTCAATTGAAACAGAATTGGCTGATCACTCACCTCCTGTTTAATAACTCACATCTCTTTCTAGCAAGTTATGTGGCATCTATCCTAGAGAACAGAGCTCCCCCCAACCCTTCTGGCTTTGCAAACCAGGGAGTGGTGGGGAGAATGAATGAATCCCTGTGAGTGGCAGGCATGAGTGTGTGCAGCTCCATTTGCTTGAGTGGCAGGTGCACACATGCAAAATGGAACATGTATACACATACTTGCTCGCTGTTCATGCAAGTGGCAATGTGCGCATATGCCCCCTCGCCCACCACTTCCACAGCCCAGTTCTGAAGGGTTTAGGACACAGGAGTGGGCCTCAACTGAGGATTTGGGGACCTCTGTCCTACAGGATGAACACAAAGGTTTGGTGCACTTTTTTTTTTTTTTTGGTGTTTGTCTATGTGTGTCAGGCGGAGCTCCATTCAAAATCCAGGAAAGAAATACTTAGACTCTTTAGTTTAGAGAAAAGATATCTTTTACTGAAAGTGAAGTGGTAGCAACTAAAGAATTCTGAATCTGAGAAATTAGGTGCGCAATTCACATATACAAAGTGATGGAAGTATCCCCACCCCCAGATGAAACTTCCAATTAGAAGTTGTGAGTATGATCATGTGGGCATCTACAGGTGATGATGAGGCCTCTGTCTGTTGACCTTGGCATACTTTGATAACGGGTTGCAGTTGCGCAGAGAAAAGAAAGCTAAGCGAGAAATAGAAACCTAACTCTATTGTATGCTCCCCCCCCCACTTTTATACAACAGAAGAATGTAACACCTCCAGCTCACTTCCCAGACTTGTCCCTACCTCCCCTCCCCCCTGTTTCTTATGACAGCCGAAAGATGCAAAGCGATAGTAGAAGATCTTGAAGGCTGACATTCGGCCCTCTTAGAAAAAGGGAAAAACATCAATCCTAAAAGGGAGAGAGGAGAAAATATAAAGACAATTATTAATCATTAAATAATTACAAAAACCCACAATCCTAAGGCTTATCAGGATACTTGGAACGAAATGCCTTGACCAACTTAGAGGCTTTAACGTCGGTTTCGTTAACCCATTCGGCTTGTGAAGAAGGGAAATGTTTCCAGGCTACAAGATACTGGAGTCGACCCCTCCATTTGCGAGAGTCCAGAATTTCTTTAACTTCAAAATGTTGTTCACCTTCAATCAGTGTTGGTATGGGAGGGTCAGCCTGGATGGGTCTTAAGTCAGAAGTATTTTCAGGTTTTAGCAAACTAACATGGAACACCGGATGAATTCGTTGAAGAGTTTTGGGTAAGTTCAGCTGGTCTGTTACAGGATTTATAATCCGTTCAATCATGAAAGGACCAACATATTTAGGACCAAGCTTTTTTGACTTTTGAGTGGTCTGCAGGTATCTGGTGGACAGGAAAACTTTGTCGCCCACTTTATATTCTTTCTGTGGAGATTTTTTCTTGTCCGCGAACTTCTTATGAGCTTGATGTGCCTCATCTAAGGCTTTGCGTGTCACTGGCCAGTTAAGTTGGAGTTGAGTTATCCATTCATCCAATGCATGGATGTTAGGCTTTTCATGAGGAAGTTCAGGTATGGGTATGAAATCTTGTCCCGAGGCCACTTTAAATGGAGTAAATCCAGTACTACTGTGTACGGAGTTGTTATATGCCACTTCGGCAAATGGTAGTAAGTAGGACCAGTTATCTGGTTGATAATTTATGTAACATCTAAGATACTGTTCTAACACTGCATTAGTTCTCTCACAGGCCCCATTGGTTTGAGGGTGGTGGGCGGAGCTTAAGCACTGGGCGGAGCCTATCAACTTCAGGAACTCTTTCCAAAAATTTGAGGTAAACAGGACCCCTTTGTCAGAGATTATGCGTTCCGGAACGCCATGTAACCTATAGATATGTGAAATAAACAGTTTAGCCAGCGTCTTAGCAGATGGAATCTTGGAACAAGGGATGCAATGTACTTGTTTGGAAAACAAATCGGTTACTACCCAGATGACCGTGTTTCCACCGCTTTCAGGTAATTCTAATATAAAGTCCATAGAGATTTCTTTCCAGGGGGCCATTGGTCTAGCTACATTTTGTAACAATCCTATTGGCTTACCAGGAGGTCTCTTTGCCGAAGCACAAACTGGACAACTAGCTACATAAGCTTCAATGTCCTTCTTTAAAGTAGGCCACCAGAATTGCCACTTAACCAGATGTAAAGTCTTCACAAATCCAAAGTGGCCAGCTGCTTTAGAATCATGTGCCTGTTGTAGTATTTGGGCCCTCAGCACCTGCGGCACATACAACTTGGTCCCCACCCAAGCCAAACCATTTCTAACTGTATAGTCGCTTGAATGAGCCAGGAACCATTCATCCAGTTTTAAAGCTTCTTTTAATTGTTCGGTTAGGTCATTCGATAAATCCACTTCTTGTTTCTTCTTTTGGACGCTGGTAATCACGGGGGTGGCTAGATGTTTGGTTGAGACAATTGGGCTTATCACCTCCTGGTGCATACTATTATATTGGGGTAGTCTAGAGAGAGCATCCGCCATGAAGTTCTTCCCCCCTGGAATGTACTTCAATGAGAAATTGAACCGCTTAAAGTACTGGGCCCAGCGAACTTGTTTAGGGGACAGCTTCCGGGGCGTTTCTAAGGCTTCCAAATTCTTATGATCAGTCCATACCTCAAATGGGTGTTTTGCTCCTTCCAGGAAATGTCTCCAGGTCAGCAAGGCCCAACGAACTGCAAAAGCTTCTTTCTCCCAGACGGCCCATCTTCTCTCTGTTTCAGACAGCTTACGGAAGGTATATGCACAAGGCTGTAAGGTCCCTTTCTCGTTGATTTGAAGTAACACTGCTCCAATAGCAACATCACTTGCATCGGCTTGAATCACGAAAGGAGTGTCCATATCCGGTGCTTCAGCACTGGTTCTGCAGCAAACAGTCGTTTTAGCTTTTCAAAAGCTGCTTGGCACTCCATGGACCATTCCAGCGGCTTTCCTGGCCTTGGCTTCACCTACCCTTTTTTAAAGAGATTTGTGATGGGCATTGCTATCTTAGCAAACGTCGGGATGAATTGCCGGTAAAAATTTGCAAATCCCAAAAAGCTTTGAAGTTGTTTTCTGGTGTGTGGTGGAGTCCATTCCAAAACGGCACGCACTTTCTCTGGATCCATTTCTATGCCTTCAGATGAAATGCGATATCCCAAATAGTCAATTTTGTCTTGGTGGAATTCACACTTTGACAATTTAGCATACAACTTAGCGGCACACAGTTTCTGTAGAACCGACCGCATTAGTTTCACATGTTCATCCAGAGTTTCTGTGTAGATAAGGATATCATCAAGATAAACCAGAACCCCCCTGTAACACTTGATTGATCATTTGCATGAATACAGCGGGGGGCCCTTGTAAACCAAAAGGAAGAACGTTGAAATGGAAGCAACCCAACGGGCAGTTAAAAGTGGTCTTCCACTCATCCCCTTCCTTAATTCGAATTCGGTAGTATGCTTCTCTCAAATCCAACTTCATGAAAATGTTCCCCTTCGCTAAATGGGCCAACATGTCCTTCATCAAAGGAAGGGGGTACACGTTTTCCACAGAAATAGGCATTCAAATTTCTGTAATCCACCACCAAGTGTTTGGAACCATCTTTCTTTTCACGGAACAACACTGGGGCCTCTACCCGGGGTCTAGCAGGTTGAATGAAACCACATTCCAGATTTTTATCTATAAACAATCTTAGCTCTTCCAATTCCCATGGGGTCATTGAGTACAACTTCGGTTTCGGGAGCTTCACCCCAGGCAAAATCTCAATAGCACAGTCTGTTGGCCGGTGAGGTGGAAGCTCATCCGAGGCCTTCTCACTGAACACTCCTTTTAAATCCCAATACTCTTTGGGAATTTTCTCCTCCCCTTTCACGGGCTCAGTACCTGTGGAAGCTATTTCAATTAGGTCCTCAGGCTTCGGCTGGGATCTGCCCTCATTTCCCAGTCACTGCTTGGTGCGTATGCGCAACAACCCCTTTCTCCAGTTAACCTGGGGGTTCCATTTCCGGAGCCAGGGCAATCCCAGTATTAATGGTTGCTCCATCCCAGGGACCACAATAAAATGCAGGGTCTCATCATGCTCTCCCATGATCATTTCTATAGGTTCCGTGACAAAACGTGCAGGGCAACCTCCAGCCACTGATCCATCTAGTTGGCAAAAGGAAATGGGCATCTTCAAAGGTTTCAGTTTGAGGCCCATTTTCTTCACTACTTCCGTGTTGATTATACATCTTGTGCACCCAGAGTCTAACAGGGCTAGCATTTCCCCTTCGACCCCTGAATTGGGTACCCTCAACTTCACCGGAATGGTCATAGGGCCCACGCTTGGACTTACCAGGAAGTCATCTTCCGAGTCGAAATCATCCTCCTCAGGGGTCACTGGGGTTTCTGATTCCTCTCTTGCGGGAGCGGCGACCTCTGCCATCTCTTTCGACTTTAGTGCTGCTTCACGAGGCTTCGCTGGGGAACTTTTCGGGTTTCTTCCCTTCTTTTGGCACCCCCTTTTGTCCCAGCTTGACTCTGCAGTTCACAGCCCGGTGACCTTCCTTTCCGCATCGAAAGCAGGCCGAGGGGTTGGGTCTTGCCGCCACTCCTCCCCTCTGAGGTTTGGGAACCTCTTGAGGACGTGGGGGGGAAGGCTTGCTCCACCCAGAATCTCCCCGCCGTTTGCTTCGGGTTAAATCAATCTCCACTTCTTCTGCCAGCAAGTGCCACATCTGCAAGTCATTGGGGTCTCTTCTAGCAGTGCATCTCTGGTACACATCTTCATTTAAACCATCTTTAAATGCTTCTATCAGGGCTTCCTGGGCCCAGCCTCAGATATGACCAGATAACTGTCTAAATTCTTGGGTTTAGTCAGCCACTGACCTCCGCCCCTGATTTATGGTCTTCATCTTAATCCGGGCCTTGCGCTCTGCCAATGGGTCCTCAAACCTAGCCCGCAGTGCAGTCATGAACAGGTTATAGTTCAGCAACTGGGGAGCATTATCATTATGCAGAGTCACCATCCACTCTGCAGTTGTTCCCTCCAGAGCCCTGGTAACGCATCTCACTTTGGCTGCCTCTGAGGGAAAATCCTCCCCGTATTCTTCCATGTAGCTCCAAACTTGGGCTAGGAAAAATTCCAAGGCTTTGGGATCTCCCCTGTATCTTACTTCTAACGGAGGCAGCTTAGGAGCTCTACGCCTTCTAGGAATCACACCTCCCGCTGAGGGCCCCGGGGCTGCTGCTGGATCGGGTTGATTTATGGGAGAGGGGGCTGCTCTGCTTCTTCTGGCTGGGGCTACTTCCCCTTCCCCTTCATACCTTTGTACAGCTTGGAGTTGTTCAAAGGCTTCATCGAGGAGTTTCCTGGCTTGATTCAGTGAGAGTTCTCTCTTTTCCTTCTCTTGCCATGACTCCTCTTTTCCACGCCGGCGGGTAGTTGTGACTCCGGGGGGGGTGTCCTTCTCCAGATCTTTCCAACCAACCCCCACCGACCATCTGGGCTTCACAGCTGGATCCTCTTCCAGACTGAGCTCTGCTAGCGATTGAGCTTCCTGTACCAGCAGAGAATCTTGCCCTCCAATGGCTCCCAGGTCTTCCTGATCACTAGTTGAAGATGACATGATGTCCAGGCCCCCTCGGAAGAAAATTGGGTATTCTCTCCGGGTGGGCTGGTAGAGCAGATTCAGAATAATGTCAGGCGGAGCTCCATTCAAAATCCAGGAAAGAAATACTTAGACTCTTTAGTTTAGAGAAAAGATATCTTTTACTGAAAGTGAAGTGGTAGCAACCAAAGAATTCTGAATCTGAGAAATTAGGCGCTCAATTCACATATACAAAGTGATGGAAGTATCCCCACCCCCAATAGTTCAGATGAAACTTCCAATTAGAAGTTGTGAGTATGATCATGTGGGCATCTTCAGGTAATGATGAGGCCTCTGTCCGTTGACCTTGGCATACTTTGATAACGGGTTGCAGTTGCGCAGAGAAAAGAAAGCTAAGTGAGAAATAGAAACCTAACTCTATTGTATGCTCCCCCCCCACTTTTATACAACAGAAGAATGTAACACCTCCAGCTCACTTCCCAGACTTGTCCCTACCTCCCCTCCCCCCTGTTTCTTATGACAGCTGAAAGATGCAAAGCGATAGTAGAAGATCTTGAAGGCTGACAATGTGTGTGTTGTCTGAGCTGTCAGACTATGCCTACTCTTCATCCTTTAATCCTTTTGAGTTCTTTTGTTGCCCTGCACAGGTGAACGGAGATGGCAAGCAGGTTACTGGAGTTGGGAAGGAATGGGGATTTTGCAGTATCCTTCCCCTGCCACACCAACCAAGCAACACTACACCCACCAAGCCACACCCATGGAACCTGTAGTAAAACAAATTTGAATACCCCACCACTGGGGTCAACCTATTCTCCAATGTACCCAAAGGCAGGACAAGAAGCAATGGGTGGAAACTAGAATAGAGTCGAGTCGAGTCGAGTCGAGTCGAGTCGAGTCGAGTAGGATAGGATAGGATAGGATAGGATAGGATAGGATAGAATAGAATAGAATAGAATAGAATAGAATAGAATAGAATAGAATTCTTTTATTGGCCAAGTGTGATTGGACACACAAGGAATTTGTCTTGGTGCAAATACTCTCAGTGTACATAAAAGAAAAGATACATTCATCAAGAGTCAAGAATCATAAGATACAACACTTAATGAAAGTCATAGGGTACAATAAGCAATCAGTTATACTAGAAACAGTCAATATAAATCGTAATTAGTAAAAACTAATCAAGGAGAGAAGCAACCTAGAACTAAGGATAAATTTCCTGATAGAACAGTGGAATGACTTGCCTCTGGAAGTGGTGGATGCTACAACACTGGAGGTTTTTAAGAAGATACTGGACAACTGTTTGTCTGATATGGTGTAGGGTTTCCTGCCTGAGCCAGGGGTTGGACCAGAAGACCTTCAAAGTCCCTTCCAACTCTGTCATTCTGAAGAAAGGGGAGAAAATGAGGTAGGTATTAGAATGGGAAAATAGGAAGCAGATAACCAGAGAAATCTGTATGCTGTTGGAAAAGAAACAACCCAACAAGGCAAAAAGGTACCTGATCTAATAAAACTTAAGCACATTAGTCCTATGGATTTTATAAAAACCAGTGTGTGCATGCTCCTTCCTAATGCAATTAGTCGTACAATGCAATTCAGCATGCTTTTACTTGGAGAGGAAAAACTTTCTTCCATCTGTTGCCAAGAAAACTGCATGGATGTGTCCATGAAATTATCAGGATTCAAGCATGAATTCTGGCCATCTTAACCTCTTTAAGCACCACGAATCCAAAGAGACTTGCTTCAAGTGAGATACCTCCTAAAGACACCTTAACTTTGGCTGAACTATATCTTCTTAACTAGAATGCTTACATATCCGGACTCGATTTCCAGTAAAAAGGAAAATGTTACACAGAAATGGATTCTTCTAATTTTATTTGTACTTAACAAAGGTCAGCAAAATCCAGGACGATGCAATGTGGCCTCCTGCCATGGACCATGACAGAATAACAGAGTTGGAAGGGACCTTGGGGGTCTTCTAGTCCAACTGCCTGCAAGATGAAGACCCCATACCATTTCAGGCAAATGGTTGTCCCAGTCTCTTCTTAAAAATTCCACTGTTGGAGCATACCCAACTTCTGGAGGCAAGATGTTCCACTGATTAATTGCTCTCACTGTCGGGAAATTTCTCCTGAGTTCTAGGTTGTTTCTGTCCTTGATTAATTTCCATCCACTGCTTTTTATTCTGCCTTCAAATGCTTTGGAGCAGGGGTCTCCAACCATGGCAACTTTAAGATTTGTGGACTTCAACTCCCAGAATTCCTCAGTTTTGCTTTGCTGGCTGAGGAATTCTGGGAGTTGAAGTCCACAAGTCTTAAAGTTGCCAAGGTTGGAGACTCCTGCTTTGGAGAATAGGTTGACCTCCCCTCTTCTTTGTGACAGCTTCTTAAATATTGGAACATTGCTACTACGCCACCCCTAATCCGTCTTTTCATTGAAATCGACATACCCAATTCCTGCAACTGTTCTTCATATATTTTAGCCTCCAGCCCCCTAATCATCTTTGTTACTCTTCTCTGCATGTTCTCCAGAATCTGAATGTCTTATTTATAGCATATAACCTTCCATGGCCTTTTGCACTGCAAAATAGGCTGCCCCATTCTGTTTCATGATAATGGTCAAGTTACTGTCCATTACCCTTATTCTTCATATGGACTACAGATAAAATGACTGACATCATTGTGGTGGCTCAGTGGTTAAGTGCAGCACTGCAGGCTACTTCTGCTGACTGCAGGCTGACTGCAATTTGGCAGTTCGAATCTCACCAGGCTCAAGGTTGACTCAGTCTTCCATCCTTCTGAGGTCGGTAAAATAAGGTCCCAGGTTGTTGGGAACCAAGATGCTGACGCTGTAAACCGTTTAGAGAGGGCTGTAAAGAATCGTGAAGCAATATGTAAGTTTAAATGCTATTGCTAAAAAAATAGCAGCCAACAATGCAGGATTGAAGCTAATAAGTTCAGCCCAGTGCACGCAGCATGGTAAGGAAGTGACAATTTTGACAAAGATCAAATGGGATTGCTCAGTGGGGAGAGAAACTCAGATTGGGAATTCTGAAGGTAAGTACCAGGTCAGGGAGACCTTCCTTAAAAACTAACAACTTTATTATGCCTTTTGCTGAAATGTGGCACTCTTAAGGTGACAAAAGAACCAGGTATCTCAGAACATTTACACCTAACTAATTTTGCCCTGAGCTAGAGGACCTTTTGACCTCTTCTAATCTTTCCAAAGCCAGTCTATTCAAAAGAATCTGTCCCTAAAGAGACCAAACTAGAAGCTTAAGATCTGGGCAGCTGAATTAAATCAAATGTTTGGCAAGTAATTTACTCAAAGCTCTCCGATCAGCTTGACTTTATTCCCCCTCCTCTCCTTTCGCATATCTTCTTCCCATTTGGCACTTGGGGGACCCTTAAGTGGTTTAACAGTCTTTTAAATAGTTTGGTTTGTTACATCCTGACCAAATTAACTGAGCTGTTTCAGGACGAGTCAGATAAGCTCCGGGCAAAGTAGAATTTCCCCAGGTGCCAGTCCAGAGTATAGAATAGAGTAACAGAGTAGGAAGGGACCTTGGAGGTCTTCTAGTCCAACCCTGTGCTTTAGCAGGAAACCCTACACCACTTCAGACAAATGGTTGTCCAGTCTGTTCTTAAAAACTTCCAGTGTTGGAGCGTTCACAACTTCTGGAGGTAAGTTACTCCACTGATTAATTGTTCTAATTGTCAGGAAATTTCTCCTTAGTTCTAAGTTGCTTCTCTCCTTGATGAGTTTCCATCTGTTGCTTCTTGTCCTGCCCTCAGGTGCTTTGGAGAATAGCTTGACTCCCTCTTCTTTGTGGCAGCCCCTGAGATATTGGAACACTGCTGTCATGTCACTTCTACTTCTTCTTTTCATCAAACTAGACGTAGAGTGGGGCACAGTCTTTCTCAGCTACTTCAACAAGCGAAGGGCAATACAGGTAGTCTTCAACGTTTGACCACAACCGAGCCCCAAATTTATGTTGCTAAGCGAGATGGTTGTTAAGTGAATGTTGGCCCATTTTACGATCTTTCTTGCCACAGTGGTTAAGTGAATCTGGCTTCCCCACTGAATTTGCTTGTCAGAAGGGCCCAAAAGGGGATCTGTCAGAGTATATTCATGAATTGGAATAGAGCACGGTAACAATCAGCCAGTGAATAGGCATAACAACTAAGTCAGCCAATGAGAACTGTTTTGGAAACTGAAACTAGAATTAGCCTAGGCTGGAAACTGAAACTAGAAATAGCCTAGGCATGGGTCTATATTAAGCTATGCAGCTCCGAAGCTATGTTAAGCTCTCTCTATCTAAACTGATGTCTGTTTCTGAGCTCCTGAGTTGCTACTGAAGTTCCTTGCAACATATTTCTGTCTGAGTTTGCTCCATGTTGGAGAAATCTACAACTGGTTTGTAAAATCTACTTATTATGTTTATAAAGATGTTAAATGAAGTATCAGCCATCTGTGTTTATTTTTCTGGCACTGAATTAACGCTGCAAAACTCTGAATAGGATCACATGACCCTGGGACCCTGCAACCATCATAAATATGAACCAGTTGCCAAAGAACTGGATCTGGATCCGATGCAGTAATGATCACGGGTGAAAAATGGTCATAAGTCACTTTTTCAGTACCATTGTAAACTTCAGACAATCACTAAAACAAATGGTTGTAAATCAAGGAGGTTTAGAGCAGGGATCTCCAACCTTAGCAACTTTAAGACTTGTGGACTTCAACTCCCAAAGCTGGCTGAGAAATTCTCGGAGTTGAAGTCCACAAGTCTTAAAGATGCTAAGGATGGAGACCTCTGGTTTAGAGTATCACAAAGCCAACCTTTCTCTGCAGACCATTGTAAAGTATGACATTAGGAAATGGAAACAAACTGGAACACAACCTCCACCCCAAAGAGTCCAATTTTACTTCCACTGATGTCAAAGGAAGAGATTTAAGCATTACAAATGCTTGAAAGCTGGACTCATCCTTGTGCCACTTCTAGTTTATCTTATTTTATTATTTATTTATTTATTTATTGTCAATTGTTTACAAGATAATAGGTATAAGTAAAAACACAGTTATGAATACATGGATACATATAAGAAAAAAAATAAAAGAAACAATAGGATAGGGATGGTAGGCACGTTGGTGTGCTTATGCATGCCCCCTATAGACCACTTAAGAAAGGGGTGAGGTCAAAAGTAGACAGTCTAAGGTTAAAGTTTTTGGGGTTTGGGGAAGAAACCACAGAGTCAGATAGAGTTTTCCAGACATTGACCACTCTGTTGCTGAAGTCGTATTTCCTGCAATCAAGTTTGGTGTGGTTTACCTTGAGTTTGTATCTATTGTTTGCTCTTGTATTGTTATGGTTGAAACTGAAGTATTCATTGACAGGTATGATTATATATATATATATATACTTAAATTGGACCGAAGGCGGCATAGTTCTAGGTTTTCTAGGTCTAGAATTTCGAGTCTGGTGGCATAAGGTATTCTGCTACGAGTAGAGGAGTGGAGAACTCTTCTATGAAATATTTCTGGACTTTCTCAACTGTGCCAATATCAGATACATAATGTGGGTTTCAGACTGATGAGCTGTATTCGAATATTGGTCCAGCAAATGTTTTGTATGCTCTAGTTATTAGTGTAATATTACTAGAGAAAAGGCTATGTAAGATTAGGTTAACAACTCTTTACGCCTTTTGGGCTATGTCGTTACAGTGGCCTCTAGCACTTAGGTCATTAGAGGTGAGTACTCCAAGATTCTTGACAGAGTTTGGATCATCAACAAGGTCTTGACTATTCAGCCTGTATTTTATTTTCTGACTTTTTTTGCCAGTATGTAGGACAGAGCATTTATTTGTTGGGATTTGAAGTTGCCATTTGCTTGACCATTCTGATACATAGTCGAGGTCTTTTTGAAGGATAGCAGTATTGTCTGTGGTGTTGAATAGCTTTACATCATCAGCGAAGAGAACGCAGTTGCTCTTAATATGATCACAGAGGTCATTGATGTAGCATATGAAGAGAGTTGGTCCTAGAACACTGCCTTGGGGGACACCACTCTTGACGGTACAGAATTTGATAGGACGCCCCTGATTTTGACCATTTGTTGTCTGTTTGACAGGAATGCTTCTATCCAATTATGTCGGTGTCCAGAGACACCGTAAGATTTTATTTTTAGGAGTAGTTTGTTGTGTACCACTGAATCAAAGGCTTTACAGAAGTCTATGTAGATTGCGTCTATTGCTTTGCCCTGATCGAGTTGTGTAGTCTGTATGTTTCTGAGTGTAAGAGTTGCAGATTACATGATAATTTTTTCCTGAAACCAAATTGTTTATTATAGAGTAGGTTGTTTGTTAATCTCCTGACTCAAATTTCAAGACTATATGCCCTATGGTGGAGAATCTGTGTTCCACCATTATATAAATATAGAACGATATTGCTGCATTCTGCTTTTTTTTTTTTTGCCATCTTCAAATTCTCTGGCTTTAGTTCTGCTGCATTTGTTCTCCTCTAGTAACTGTTTACAGACCTTTCTCATGAGTTTATCTCTGTAATCCAATCTAAATCATCTTTAAGTAAGTAATTTGTGATGACTGATTTTTTTTTTAATCTAATGAATCAACTCTCCCAGCTGAACTTTGTGATTATTCACTGAATGCCATCACTGGTCATTTAGACACCAATCTGGGAATTTAGGAAAGTATCTAGAGGGCACCATGAAGCTTAAAAACTAATAAATTAGCTTGTACCTAAATAAATGTGGGACACTTTAAGGAAGAACAAAACTCTTACAATGATGTTACTATTGTTATAATTTGCTGTAAAAAATTAGTTAATGCTCTGAAATTATTCTATCTATTTATCTATCCCTACTTATTATCAATATCTAACTATCTATATCTTTCTGTCTATATCTGTCTCTCTTTCTGTCTCTCTCTCTGTGTACCTATTTCTTTCTATCTATCTATCTATCTATCTATCTATCTATCTATCTATCTATCT
>BLBF01000002.1:15736716-15748871 GCA_015471245.1 Laticauda colubrina
AGAAGCCTGATGATGGCAGATGAGATTCTGCTGAAACGTTGCTACAACTTTAAAAGCACAACTACAATGACAAATATATATATATATACATACATATACATACATACACACACATATATATATGATTTATTGATTTGATTTGTCAATCGCTTACAAGGTAATAGGTGTAAGTATAAACCTGAGTAAGAACGCAGGAAATGGGTCCGAATAAAAGGGGGACAACAGGACAGGGACGGGAGGCACGAGGGTTCACTTATGCACGCCCCTTCAATCCCACGGTCCCAAGGACACAGCAACCGCCATAAGCAGGAGTCAGTCGCCAAGCATCCGAATGGTGATCCCGTGACCCGTGGAGGACGCTGCAACGGTCGTGAAGAGTGGAAAAAACGGCCAGCCGCCCCCCCCCCTTTTTTTTTCCCCCAGTGCCACGGTTAACCTTGAACGGTCGTAAGTCGAGGACTACCTGTATTTCATGCCCCGCGGTCCGGTACAGGAAGAGGGGCGTTGAGGCTGGTGGGAATTTGTTGGAGGGAGTTGGATTTATCACTTGGCATCCGGTGAAAGGCTGCAGAGAAGTGGAGACAGGCGGGGCCCGTTTGCTCGGGAGGTTGGGGGGGGGGAATCCATAGGGAAGTATAGGTCGCCGGCTCTCCCCTTTAGAGCAGGGGTTCCCCCAAACTTGGCAAGTTTTAAGACTTGTGGACTTCAACTCCTAGAATTCTGGGAATTGAAGTCTACAAACCTTAAAAGTTGCCAAGTTTGGAGACCTCTGCCTTAAGACTAAAAGTTGAGGAAGTTTTGAGTCATCTGGGAGACAGACAGGCCCGTTGATTGTGCCGTACTGGATCGCGACCCTCAAACCAGCGCTAGCCCAGAAAGCACCGGACTCGTGTTGGGGGACTGGAGAATCCCGATCCTTCGAGTGCCGCGGGCGCATTCGCCGTAGGATTGGGGCTGCGCCGGCCGCGTTGCAGAACCGCTAGGGCTTCAAGGGGAGCGATAGAGGGGTGGGTGGGTGGGTGGGTTGGAAATATCCCTAGAGGGAAGGGGGAGAAGCGGTGCAAGGCCGGGAAGGGCGAAGGCCGACGTGGCAGCCGCTCAGAAGCTCCGCTCGCCCGGGTAGGCGCGCTCTCCTCCCCCTCTGGAGGGAGGGAGGGAGGGAGGGGAAGGGGCCAGACCGGAGCTCAGCCTAAGAGAGGCGAGCTGGCCCCGCTGGGGCGACGCGATGCTTATCTGCATCGTCTGGATGGGAGCCACTGCATTGTTCCAGCCCCACCCACCGTTCCGGGAAAAGCTGGGCCGGGGCGCCCTTCCTTCTTGATGAAGGCTCGCGTGGGTGGATGGGGGGTGCGTGAGAGCGCACGTGGGAGCTGGCCAAGGGCGCTGGGTTCCCCACTTTCCACGAGTTTCCCCTGGGACCGCTCAGCAGATCCCTTCTGCCCTTGGTTCTGTGAGCGGCCGGCAGCCCACGGGGGAAAAAACAGCCTCTTCCCAAAGGTGCTTTTTTTTTTTTTCCCCCCAAGAAGCAAAAATGGGCTTTTCTGGTTGGTTTGTTTTTCTTTGAAGAGGTTTCTCTTCTCATCCAAGAAGCTTCTTCAGAGCTTAAGAAGCTTCTAGGATGAGAAGCCAAAGGTCTTCAAAGAAAAACCAGAAAGTCCAGTTGCCTCTTCAAAAAAAAGCACCTTTGGGACAACCATGGTTGACTGAGAGTCAGCCTTGAAAAATCCCGAAAAGTTGAAGAAAGGAAGGAAGGAAAGAGAAAGAGGAAAGAAAGGAAAGAAAGAAAGGAAGGAAGAAGACCAAAAAAAAAAAAAGAGGAAGGAAGGAAGGAGAGAAAGAAAAAGGGAGGGAGAGAGAGAAAGAAAAAGACAAGATGGAAGGAAGGAAGGAAAGAGAAAGAAAGGAAAGAAAAAAGACAAAAAAAAAAAGGAAGGAGAGAAAGAAAAAGGGAGGGAGAGAGAGAGAGAGAGAAAAGAGAAAGATAAGATGGAAGGAAGGAAGGAAAGAGAAAGAAAGAAAGAAATCTTCTTTGACCCCACGTGGCTGGAGAGCAAAGGATTAAATAAATAAATAATAAGCCTGGGAATGCCGAAGATGAGCTCATTGAACGGAACTTCCCGCCTCTCTTTATGACCCAACGCCGCACCCTCTCCCGATTGGCTCCGGTCATGTGGAAGGGGTTCCCCCGGCAGAAGGAGAAGGCTTGAAGTTTGAAAAGAGCTTTCAGAAGTGAGAACTGAAACCCTTTCTTTCAGCCCCTGAGTAGAAGGTTGCTGGAAAATAATAGGAACTTTTGTAGCCAGGGCGGTTTTCATACACAGAGAGAAAGGCTTTCCCGTTGAAGTAACGGTTATAAGGAAGGATGTATGTATGCCATCCATGGGTGTTTCAAATGCAAGGAGATTTTTTTTTTAAAAGATTTATCAGGGCTGCTTTATTAGGGAAAAAGAAAAAAAGGAATTCTTTGGAGCTTAATGAGCCTTATTCTTGATGTGGCTGGCCGGTGTCTACAATGCCCTGAAATGCTTCAGATTCTGAAATTAAATGATGTTATGTTCTTTGGAATTTCAAGTATTCAGGAAGAAGAGTGCAGAAAATTAAAGTAGGAGACTTGGACTGATTGTTCAGAATCTCAGTAGAAAGAATGGATTTTTCTAGTGGTTTAGAAAACAACAGATTCAGTATGTTGATTGATGGACTTGATCTAAGAATATTTTAGTGGGGGAAAGGCAGAATTGATGGTTCCCTTTAGTTGTGTTTTGGTGGGAAAATAGTCTTTCTTTTTTTTTTTTTCAGTGAAGAACAGGTAATCCTCAATTTAGTGATCATTCAAAATACAACAGCGCTGAAATAAAATTTCCGGTGTTGGAGCATCCACAACTTCTGGAGGCAAGTTGTTCCACTGGTTAATTGTTCTGTCAGGAAATTCTCCCTTAGTTGTAGGTTGCTTCTCTTCTTGATTGGTTTCCATCCATTGCTTCTTGTCCTGCTCTCAGGTGCTTCGGAGAATAGCTTGACACACACACACCCTCTTGTTTGTGGCAGCCCCAGAGATATAGGAAGACTGCTAGAAACAGTGGATGGAAACTAATCCAGGGGAGAAGCAACCTGGAATTAAGGAGAAACTTCCTAACAGTGAGAACAGTTGTAGGTGCTTCAGGGGTGGGATTCAACCGGTGTTGCTAACAGTTTGGTGATTACGTTTTACGCTGCACGCGCATGTGAAAAACCTTAAGCTGTGCCACCTGGACAGTTGAAAAGCGCTGTCCGCAGGTGAACAGCAATTTGAAAAGCCACTTTTTAAACTGCTTTTCCAACTGCAGCTGTGTCGTGCAAAGCAGCTGAGGTTGAAAAAGCAGGAAATAAAGGACATGTAAGAGCCCAGGTGGGTGGGTGGGCCAAACAGCAGCAGACACAGAACCAGTTTGGTGTTGCTGCTCTTCAGAGCTACCGGTTCTATAGAGCCAGGCAGAACCAGTAGCATCCCACCCCTGGGGTGCATATCACTGAAGGTTTTCAAAAAGAGACTGGACAGCAGCCACTTCACTCAAATAATATAGGGCAGTTATGGCTAACCTTTTCATCATCACGTGCCAAAAGTGCCCTCATCCATAATGTACGCATGACCCCCACCCCCTCCCATGCTTACCCTGCCCCCTGCGCATGCGTCTCCCATATGTGTCCCTCCCCCACGCATGCGTGACAGATAACCAACAATCAGCTGGCTGGCAGGGGGTGCATGCGTATGCGCAGTGGATCAGTTCTGGCTGACAGCTCGCGTGCCGGCAAGAATGGCTCTGTGTGCCATTTCCAACATGGATGCCATTGGTTCGCCATCACAAGTATTGGGTCTCCTGCTTGAGCAGGAGGTTGGATTAGAACAAGAACTTCAAAGATTTAAAGCTGGTCCCCAAGAACGAGACTAAACTGGTTTGCTTGATGTTAGTGCAAGGATGAGGATTGGGGTGGGATTCTACCAGTTCACACCTATTCACTAGAACTGATTGTTAGAAGGTATTACTGGACTAATCCTGTAAGGAAGGCAGGAAGGAAATATTCTGGTGTTGCTTACAGAAACTGCCTCTCCGTTAACCCTTATTACATTCTTGGCAGGACTAGGCTTCCTGTCTCAGGAACATCTCTGGATTTTTTTTTTTCCATCCTTTGCTGGAACTTTGCTTGTGTGGAGTGACCATTCAAAGTTACAATGGCACTGAAAAATTTGACTTATGACCATTTTTCACACTTATAACTGCTGCAGCATCCCCACAGTCATGAGAGGCCAGGCGAGGAGATGAGTGCCTCGATGTGAGTGATATTGAGTTGGCCACGCCCAGCCAATAATATGACCACCAAGCCACATGCACTACCTAAGCCATGCCCACAAAACCAGTTGTTAAAAAATTTGAATCCCACCCCTGATGAGGATGGTTCCTAATTATCCACAATTTATCAAACGGTTGTCACAGGACTAGCACTTCTGAATAGGTCATTCTTCCCAAGGACCTAGGATAGCTGAAAGATATTGTAATACACACCCTGTTCCAAGTAACCCAATATTTTTTTTTTGTTCCCGAGGAGTTGAGATTCTGTTCATTCCTGTCCTCGTTATTGTTATTGATAGTTTGCCATTCCTGAAAGCTGAGCTTAACTCTTCTTTAATTTGTACTTCAAACAGTGAACTGATGCCTCTCTCGACTGAGCCCTACAGTGAAGATCGTAGCATGTAAAATCTGGAAGTGATAAATGAGTTGAAGATGAAGTAGCAGGAAAGCCCTACAGATGTGACATAGCTGCTCAGTTTCTTCTTGTTTAACAGCATTGGCTGTTAAACTAAAAGGCGAGGAATGCTGACAGCTATTTTATGTTCAGAATGAATTAATGCTGCAAGTCATTTGTGCTTCAGAATTAGATTTACTTCTGCTACTGCCAAAAATAATAATAAAAACCTAGTTTATAACAATCATAATCTTAGCTTGCTTCCCATTTAATAGCAGTCAGCTAATATTTGTCATGGGAAAAGTGGGGATTGAGTGGCTATGTGCATAGATGCACATATCTGGAATTCATTATGTGATCTTCAGAGTAGGTTGATGGTTCCTATGAGCAAGACCTGCAAATTCAGGGATCATACCACCTACCTGCCCAGCGTTAACTTAGTCCCAGATTAACCATATGTTCTGGTTGCGGATGCCACAGCAAAGCATAATCTATAAAATATTCCCTCATTAACTTAAAGTATGGTTCCCTAATTTGTCATTTAGTATAATCATGCAAAATGCTGACATGGCATTGGTAGCCTCACATTGCAATGAACAAGTAAGTGCATTCATTCAATTTCGCAGCTACTAAGATTGTTGGCCAAGCAGGTACAAAAACAACCAAGGAAATTATTGAAGCTTGGAAAATAGGGCCCTTGTCAGACAACAGGAGTGCTGATTTACCATCAACTTAGCAGGTATTTAGGAGCTGAGGACTTGATAGTACAAGGAAACAACAGCCAATCCCTGGCCATCAATACACCAATCAACTGATAGGAAGGCATCACATAAATACAACACATAGAATAACCCAAAGCACACATTCAGGTTGAGAGAAGCTCCCTGAATTCTCCAGCATGAGTCTGAAAGTTTGGAATACTAAACCTCCAGTCCCAGTGACCGACCCAGATTGGATCTTGTAATGCTGACATGATCCATATAAGGAGGAGGGAGAATTGTAGGCAGAATTATGAAATATCATTAAGGAGGGATTCCTTCCTCTGTATAATAATTTTATTAAGAGTTATATTGAAAAAGATACAAATCAATACAAACTAAATAAAAATAGAAAGTGCAGAAAATAAAAAGTAGAAAAACAGAAAGATAACATCCTATTGGCTGATAAAACTTGTTCCTCTTTCTTTGAAACACAAGCATAGAGGCAGATACGCTTCAGGTTAACTTCTATGGGTAGGTCCATTGTTCAAAACTATCCTTCAGTATTTTCAATGTTAAAACGTTTTGCTTTATTTCCATCTTGGGCATCCTTTTTTTGAACTGTAACCATCTGGCAGATGGTACAGGATAATAAAAACATGGACAAATAGGCTGAAAAACAGCTTCTATCCTTGGGAAATAACTATTGAATTCTATTGTATTATGCAATATCAGGGGTTTTCAATTCAATGTAAAGACTGTGAAGGATGTGTATTTGTGTTTATTTTCATAATCATAATGTACACTGAAGATGGTATTTAATTTCATTGTATGAGATGCAATGACAATAAAGTAAAGTAAACTAAAGTAATGTAAAAAAAAGATTATTCTTTGTTTTAAGTCAGTGACAAAGTTTTCCCCTGAATTGGAGACAGCCAAAATTACATCTGTCAGGTTGATTGGAGTCATTTGAAATGGTGGACTTAATCAGGGGTGCCCTGAGCCTTTTTTCACATGACCATTTGACTCAAAACAAATAACCTTTCGATTCACCTTCAACCTTTTGCTTGTTATCATTGCTGTTTTACTTTGTACCATCCATGTGTCCTGAGCTTTGCAAGACTAAACCAACATCTTTGCATCTAAGGGGAAGGATGGCTCAGCAAGGAAGGGTGGGAAAATGGGTGTTGTTGTTACTTTTAAATGTCAGTTTGTTTATTTGCAGTTGGGGGAAGGTGGAATGCTTCTTATCAAGCATTGGTCCATGGCACAGCTCTCCACTGGGAGATGGGTCACATTTCAATCAGCTTAGCGTTATGAAGAAGAGCTCCACCTTTTTAGGTAAATAAAACAAGACCAGAGATAGAAATACTGTCTTAGTTCCCAAGTAAGGATAGTATGTATTTAGTGTGATTGATTTTACAAATGCATTATCTAGAAACTGATTTATATTACAAGGCTCAATCAATCAGAATAGAGACGAAAGGGACCTGGGAGGTCTTCTAGTCCAACCCCCTGTTCAAGAAAGAGACCCTATACCCGTGATGGTAAACCTATGGCACGCATGCCACAGGTGGCACGCAGAGCCATTTGTGTCGGCACACGAGCTGCAGGCAAACTTACCTCACTGCGCATGTGCGTGCCTCACAGCTGATTTTCAGTCAGTTTGAGGCCTTTTTCAGCCTCCCAAAGGCTCGAGGAGGCTTCTGCAGGCTTTGCAGGTCGAAAACTAGCCCCATTTTGTCACTTCCTGTTTTTCTGAAAATACCAGAAGTGATGAAACGGGGCTAGTTTTCAACCTGCAAAGCCTGCAGAAGCCTTCCTCAAGTCTCTGGGAAGCCGAAAAAGGCCTCAAGTCAACTGAAAATCAGCTGTGAGGTACAGTGCAGGTAAGCGGGCAGCGGGGGGTGGGTGGGGGGGGATTTCACAGGAGCCCAAAAAGGTTAGCCACCACTGCCCCATACCATTTCAGACAAAGGACTGTCCAGTCTCTCCTTAAAAACTTCCAATGTTGAAGCACCCACAAGTTAATTTTTAATCCACTGATCAATTGTTTTCACTGTTAGCAAGTTTCTCCTTAATTCCAGGTTGCTTTTCTCCTTGATTAATTTCCATCCATTGTTTCTTGTCTTGCCTTCTGGAAAATAAGTTGACCTCCTCTTCTTTGTGGCAGCCCCTCAAATATTGGAAGACTTTCTTTTCTCTAGACTAGCCATACCCAGTTCCTGCAACCATTCTTCATATGTTTAGGCTCCAGGCCTTTAATCATCTTAGTTGCTCTTCTTATCCTAGTTGCTCTTTCCAAAGTCTCAACATCTTTTTTGTAATATGGTGACCAAAACTGGACACAGTATTCCAGGTGTGGCCTTGCTAAGGCTTTATAAAGTGGTATTAATACTTCATGTGATTTTGATTCTATGCCTCTGTTTATACAACCAAGGATTGTGTTACCTTTTTATTGTCCGCTGCTGTACACTGCTCAGGAAGTTGTACACGAAATTCCCTGCTACAGTTTATTGGTGAAACAGGCTATGGTCTTGTTAGAGTTGCCAACAGAAAGGGAGGGGGAAAAGGGGTTTGAAAGAGCAGTGGGGCAGCTTGGAAATCAAAAGTACATTCCATAAATAGTTTTTCAAAGATAGTAACTAGATGACTGAAATTTCTGCCTTGCAAATATCTAACTGGAGAACATGATTGATGCCTCTTGGCTATGGAGGTGTCTCATTGGAGAATATGAATTATGATACAGCCAGGGGTGAGAAGAAAAAACAGAGTCAGATGACAATGAATGATGTCTCAGAGTTGACTATGCCCAGGCAAACACCCTGTCAGCTAACAGGACATGTTAATTCCCAATAAATCCTTTTGAAGTGTTGGAAGTGTGGCTCAGGACTCATGATTTAATTGGGGTAACTGCCAGAATCCTGACACTGAGAGTGAGTATCTGAGCTCAAGTCATCCAGTGGATTTCAACACCTGAGTGATGACTTAAATTTGGATTTCTCCCATCATAGGAAAATGGACAGGAAAATGCAACAGGGCAGATTCTCTGCTTCCTTTGAATTGCTGCCAGCCATCTTAATGAAATCCATCCAAGCTTTCCTCCTCATGGGTTACAATAGGAGGTATGTGCCACCTGTCAGCTCCAAATTTATACTAATCCATCCCATTGTGGGCACGGGAGGCCAGGGGTCCCAAATGGATTTTCACCACCCAAAGGAAACCCTATTCCTGGGCAGTGAAGTATCTGTAAAATTATTAATGGAAAGGCGTCACTGACCATATACTATTACAAGCATTCTCTGCAGCACAGATAGCCATCAACTTATGACTGTAATTCATCATAGACTATAGACTATAAAGTGGATAAGGCTAATTTATATTAAATTGAGGGGAATTAGATTTGAACCTGGTACTTTTTTGTCACATGACATTTCACTGGACTTACTGTTTGGACTGGGTTCAAAATGCAGTCATTAGGAGTTTTTTTTCAGCTCAAGGAAGTGGTGTTTTGAAACTGTCTACCTTCCAGGTATGAAAACAAAACATTATTAGTATTTGCAGCTCAGGGTTGAACTGTTGGGTTCCTGGTGTTCTCTGAGCTCGGCTATTTCCCTACAGATGTTTCATTACCAGGTGATGTTACATCATCTGAATGTGGAAGTTTGTTAGGTAAAGCAAGCTACTTTCTCATTTTTAGCCCTTTACTTCAAGTCTGAGGAAAACAAAGTCAATTGACATCTGATCATCTGACATCTAAAGATGACGGCTCCTTAGTGCTCTCTGAGCTTGGTTGTTTTCTTGTAGACATTTCATTACCCAAACTAGGTAACATCATCAGTGCTAGTAGGGAGTATTGTTTGGTCTCAATTTATATTCTGTCAGTATTGCCCTGCCAGTGTTGGAGATTCTTTGATTGGGTTGTTTACTGGTACCTTGTTTCGTAGTTCCTTGGTTGGGATATTGTTTACTTCTATATTACTGGTCTGATGTTAATTTTCATGTTAATCTATGCTCATCTGGGTGTTGATTGCTGGTAGGGAGGTTTTTGGGGTTTTTTTGTTCTCTTTTTTGCTTGTTGTCTTTTTTTGCATAGTATGTAGATGTTGTTTACATCTATGTGTCTGTTGATAGCCAATTTGTCAGAGTGCCAGGCTTCCAGGAATTCCCTAGCATTTTTTGGATTGGCTTCGTTAAAAGTTTCCCACTTTCAAGAAAACAATCAAGATCAGCAAGGACCCCTCATTTTAACCTTGAACTACAAGTATCTCCCTTTATTGGTACCTAAAGATGAAGAAATGAGTTTGGTGATGTCACAGACATAGTCCCTCATTAATTAATTGGAATTTATTTACTACCTGAAACCTGCCAGATTCTACACAGCTTCAGAACTTCCAATATAAAATATTATAGAAATCAATATTGAAAAATTACTTTAATACAATCCACAAAGTCTACAATTAAATCACAATCTAAATACTAAAAATAAGAGCTAAACGTACCCACTTGCCTGTGATGGCATGATGCAAGTACTAGAGAGTCCCATAATGTCACCATGTATGTTTTCTCATCTTGGCATTATGGGTAGGAATGGACAATCCAGGTATATGGAAACCAGGTGATAAGTCTTGATGAAGACGAAGCATCTTTAGAGCCATCATTGTTAGGGTGCGTGCATGTGGGGTTTACACTTTGTTTGTATATAGTAGGTTGCCCTGGCAGTGTGGGCCAGGGTATGATTTCCCCCGGGTCTGTTCCTTTATTAGGGAACTTTGGCTTATGGGTCTGTTGTTAATTTCTAGTCATAGACACATAGAAATAGCAATAGCACTTAGACTTATCTACCTGCTTCACAGTGCTCTCTCTAAGCAGTTTTACAGAGTCAGCATATCACCCCCAATAATCTGGATCCTCATTTTACTCACCTTGGAAGGATGGAAGGCTGAGTCAATCTTGACCCAGTGAGAATTGATCTGCCAAATTGTAGGCAGCTGGCAGTCAGCAGAAGTAGACTGCAGTACTGCATTCTAACCACTCCACCACCTTGGCTCTTGTAAATAAAGCACATTTGCTCGTTATTCAAAAGAGGCAATTAAAAAAGTTAAGAAGGAGACACAAAGGTCAGATCACATCCTCTCCAGTAACCATCACCCAGATAAGCAGAGATTCACATCCAGATAAACAGGGAGCAAACCCCATACTTAGTAGTACTTGGTGATATTATCTAGTTGGGTAATGAAACTTTTGCAAGAAAACCACCAAGCTCAGAGAGCATCAAGGACTCCACTGATAGATATCATTTTGTATCACTCAAGGCAGTATACCTAATAGCACTTAGACTTATATACCGCTTTATAGTACTTTACAGCCCTCTCTAGGTGGTTTACAGAGACAGCATATTGCCCCCAACAATCTGGGTCCTCATTTTACCCGCTTTGGAAGGATGGAAGTTTGAGTCAACCTTGAGCCTGGTGGGATTTGAACTGCCAAATTATAGGCAGCTGCTGCAGAGATAGTTTACAGTACTGCACTCTAACCACTGCACCACAGAGGCTCAATGCTTCTTCCTCCTACTTTCTCCATTTAAAACAATCCTGTGAGGTGGATTTGGGCTGAGCAAGAGATATAACGATAGATAGATAATCACTCAGCTGGTTTTTGTGCCTAAGGGAGGACTAGAACTCGTGATCTCTAGTCACAAGTTCCAGTCCAGCGCTTTAACCACTATACAAAACTAGCTCTATCATACGAAGCTTATAAAATCTTCTACCTCCTTCTAAACTCTACTCTTAAGCTCTTCTTCCTTCCCTTTATAATTCCTGAGTCCGCAGTCCACAAGGAAATCTTTTTCCTTTGAAGAGAGAGAGAGAGAGAGAGAGAGAGAGAGAGGGAAGGAGGGAGGGAGGGAGGGCGGGAGAGAGAGAAAGAGGGAGAAAGAGAGAGCACATTTTCTCCCTTGTGGCTGCCAGTTTCACATGGATTGTGAACCGCTGATGTTGAACATTGTATGGCTGTAATTAAGTAGTAGCTTTTTTTCCCATGCTTTTCAAAGAGATGATCCTTTGGTTTATATGAAGTCAGAGGGCGTAACTCTGAAATCAGATGTGGCCAGCAGATGGTGCGGTGAACATTATCAGCATATATATAGACACTGATAAATGTAAGGAAAATATGAATAATGTAACGGGGAGACAAAAAGAAGACCATGGTCAGCATCTCAACAGTCTTTTCAGGTAATATTCTGGGTTGTTTCCCATGTGAAAAAGTTCCATCTTGATGTTTGGTGCATGAATATATTACTTTTATTAAAGTCATGATTCTCAACTGAGAGATAGGAGAATTAAGTTTAATGGAAAGAAGGACTAGGGATCACATGATAGCAGTGTTTTAATATGTCAGGGGTTGCCACAAAGAAGAGGGAGTCAAACTATTCTCCAAAGCCCCTGAGGGCAGGACAAGAAGCAATGGATGGAAAATAATCAAGGAGAGAAACAACCTAGAACTAAGGAGATATTTCCTGACACTTAGAACAATTAATCAGTGGAACAATTTGCCTCAGAAGTTGTGAATCCTCCAACACTGGAAGTTTTTAACCAGATGTTGAGTAACCATTTATCTGAAATGGTGTAGGATTTCCTGCCTAAGCGGGGGGTTGGACTAGAAGACCTCCAAGGTCCCTTCCAACTGTATTATTCTATTCTATTCTATTCTATTCTATTCTATTCTATTCTATTCTAT
>BLBF01000002.1:15748881-15762328 GCA_015471245.1 Laticauda colubrina
CTATTCTATTCTATTCTATTCTATTCTATTCTATTCTGTGTATCATTGAATTGAAGGAGGTTTTTTTTTTTCAGGACATCCGCACAAATTGGATTGGAGTTGCAAGTAGTCCTTGACTTCCAACCGTTCATTTAGTGACTGTTCAGATTAGCAGTGGCACTGGGAAACAAAGTGACTTATACTGTTTTTTATACTTCAGATCGTTGGCGCATCTCCATGGTCACGTGATCAACATTTGGATGCTTGGCCACTGGCTCATATTTATGATGGTTACAGTGTCTAGGGTCATGCAGTTCCCTTTTGCGACATCCTGACAATAGGGAAGCTGGACTTACTTAACAACCGTGTTACTAGCTTAACAACAGCAGTGATTCACTTAATAACTATGGCAAGAAAGGTCATAAAATGGGACAAAATTCATTTAACAACTGTCTCGCTTAGCAACAGAAATTTTGGGCTCAATTGTCATAAATTGAGGACTATCTTGTGTTAATCTAATGTCTAGATCAAATACTAAAATCTCTCAAATACTGCATAGCGTTAAAGAGGTCATGGGTCTCACCAAAAGAGGACAAAAGATGAAGCAGACTTGGTTTGACCTGATTAATCTCCAGGGTTGCAAATAATTACAACAGTCCAAACTCAATGAATTACAATAATTCAGTATATTTATTTATTCATTGTTAAATTTATTTGCCCTCCATCTCGTTTTGAAGCAACTTGGCACAGCTTGTAGCACAAAAACATTAAAATAATTAGAAATAAATATTCCTAACACAATAAAACAAAAGTACCATCAAAGTATATATTACCAGAGTGGGGAAAACTGACTTACTCAGTATGCTTGAAACACTCCATTAGCTTAAGTTTCTTTGTCTTTAAACTGGACTTGGATCAAATAGCCTTTCAAAGAGGGAAAAACTTCAAAAGAATGTCCCTCAGGGAGGCAGGACCTATCATCCAAATGCAAGTGTCTCTGGCATGCAGTGCAACAGATGCATTTTAGAACTATTTGTAATGTTGCATATATGATCACACACAGGCAAAGACAGCCGGCGTCCAGTATCCTACCATTAAATTTTGCAGCACTTGTTCTTCTATTTACTTGGAACACCCATCAGTCCTGCAATTCCAAGCTATTGCATCAGAACACTTCCATATTGCAAATGTGACAGATAAAAGTATAACGTTTAATAAATATGAAGATATGAGGACTATTTATATGAAATAAATTTGAAGACTATAAGAATTTTTGAGAAAATTGATGGAAAATATGGAATGGAATGATATGAAATCAAATGTGAAAGATGAATATGTAACCCAGGTCATGTTTGTATGGAAATGTTAAAACCTGGAACTATGCTGTTCACTGAAAGAGATTTTTTGAAATATAAAAAATAAACAGCTCTTTAAAAAAAAGAAAAGAATACTTCCATAGTGTCACTTCAAGTGCATCAATTCAAATTTAAAGTTTAGGGCAGTTGGGGAAAAAAAGATTTGAGTGTAATCTGGATGAAAGAATAATTATTTCAATATTTAAAGCTGGGAATGCCAGGGAATTTATCAAATACGGTCCCCTTGGGTAGTGAATGAAGCATAGTTCATATAAAATATTAATTGGTTGGTTTTCTTAGCTGATATGTGCAAAAACTAAAGAAAGTCATGTTGCAATCCCCTTAATGTTTGAAATTCATATATCGAAGTAGGAATGAGAAATCCTCCTTTATTTTCATTTTCTCCCGTTGATTCATTATTTCTCCAGAGCAATTGAGACAAACTGCTTGAAGCAAAGTCAACGGGGAAGCCAGATTCACTTAACAACCATTTTACTAAACTGACAACTGCAGTAATTCTCTCAGCAAGAAAACCAAAAAGTGGCACAAAACTCACTTAACAACTATCTTGCTTAGCAACAGAAATGGGCTCAATTGTGGTCCTAAGTAAAGGACTAACTGTAAAGAGTTCTATTTCAGAAATGTACTCTGGTAAACAAAGCAAAAATAATGACCAACCTTTCTTAATAACCTAAAGGCAATGTAAGTATTGAGGAGAATACTTGTAGTTCAGGATTGAACTGTGGGGTCTTGGTGCTCTCTGAGCTGGGTGGTTTTCTTGCTAGCACTGATGATATTACCTAGTTTGGTAATGAAATGTCTGCAGGAAAACCACCCAACTCAGTACTAAGAAATCCACAATCAAAGTTGCCTTTAGACCAGGGATGGGATTCAACTGGTACTACTACCGGTCGGTGAGAGTGCTGCATGCGCTTGTACAGCATTTACAAAATGGCACCCGGATAGCTGACAAGCACTGTGCGTGGGTGGGCAGCATTTGAAAATCCTCTTCTTTCCTGCTTTTTCAACCTCAGCTCTGCTATGCAAAGCAGCTGAGGTTGAAAAAGCAGGAAATAAAGGACAGCCAAGAGCCCAGGTGGGTAGGTGGGACAAACAGATGTCCCAGCGAACCGGTTTTGTGTCTGCTGCTCTTCAGAGCTACCGGTTCTATAGAACTGGGCCAAACCGGACACATGTCACCCCTGCTTTTGACCAAGATATTTCCTCAAACAGATTCTGAAAAATATCCCAGACAAATAACTGGGGTGAGGGGGAATGTAGTAATAGTGCTTTGTCTGCTGGATCAAGAAATATTATTCGTGAGTGATCAAACATTTTGAATGCACATGTCCATATGATTTTTTCATCTTGTGGGAAATGGTTTTTGGACCAAAGACCCCATGAAGAAATATACTTTTAGCTTCCTCTTAAGCCATTCCCATCATACAATTTCCTTTGGCCTGGGAAAATTTTGGCAGAAAACACAATAGCAATGTAACACAACTCTAATCTGAATCAAATCCTAATGCTTATACAAGTACCCAAATTGAAATTCTTCTTAAATAATGGCTAGCAGAGATGCATGATTCCTAACATAAAGTAAACATTATAAATAAAGCAGGCTTTCCTTTTGAAACCTTTACATTTTGACTTTCATCCTGATTTGTCAAACCAGTTACTCAAGCCGGGTTGGTGGAACTTCATCAATAGATTTCATTGGATGTCTTAATGTTCAAGATGAGTTGATTTTGGGTGGTTTGCTACATGTTGTCCCTAGTCTTCTTGGGGAAAAAATCCCATCAGGAATGAAGTACTTTAAAACTATTATGTTCTGTTGCAGGTAACTTTCATTGATTGTGAGGGGGCATGCATAAGCACACCAACGTGCCTGCCCTATTGTTTCTTTTATTTTTCTTACATGTATCCATTTCCTGTATTCATAACTATGTTTATTCTTGTACCTATTTATCTTGTAAGCGATTGACAAATCAAATTAAAATAACAAATAAAAATGATCTGCAAGAGTTTTATAGCTCCAAGAAAATGAGGCTGGGACTTTAAAAAAAAAACTGTGTTTAAACATAGGATGAATCTATATGTAAACATAGAATGTGTAGTAAGAATGTCTATTAGAAATTTTAAATTATCTTAAAAATTTTAAAAAATCCAGACAATATTACTCAGGACTTTTCCTCAATAGAGTCTGGATGAATCTAGGGATAAATCATTTCAAATTCTATGGATTAATCATTTCAGATTCCATCTTTATATTTTAGTGTTCAGAGAAGATATGAGAAGTATGGTGGCGGGGGGGGGGGGGGAGAATGGTGAAAAAATACCTTGCTGTTCATCCAGTAGGGATTGTTAATCCTGATTTATTAAAGAAATTAAACTATGTCTAACACATGAGGGGTATTTCTGATTCTTGCTGTTCCTCACTAAAGCAGCAGTGTGATTTCAAGTAGAACTTTGAAATATTTGTTCAAGGTGACATGCAAACTTCTATCCGTTAACTCAGAAATGAGGATTGCTGAATTTATGTTCAGCTTTTTGCAATCTTTCTCCTTTTCCTTCTGTCCTGGCCACTTTTACAGAGGCATGATAGAGAACGTCATAACAAACTGCATCACTGTCTGGTTTGGTGGCAGCAGTGCCTCAGATAGAAAGTCCATACAGAGAGTGGTAAGGACAGTCGAGAAGATCATAGGAAGCTCACTTCCTGTTATTCAGGAGACTACTTATAAGCACTATGGACTTAGAGCTCAAAGCATTGTTAGAGACCCCACACACCCACTCCACAGTCTGTTTCTGGGGCTCCCCTTTGGGAAGAGGTTTCGAAGTATTTCTAGCAGGACTAACCAGTTCTGTAACAGCTTCTGTTCCCTATGCCATCTATCTGGTAAACTCACAAGATTCAGTTTTCTCACCATGTACAGGTATACACCTGAACTAGACTCTGTATTTATCTGTATTTATTTGTTCTCTTATACTATGTAGTGTCTATTGAAGGTAGTGACCCTTTGAGAGCTGTATGCCATGAAATTTCACTTTAATGTATGCTGATTAATCTACATTCAAAGTGACAATAAAGTTATAAAGTTAAAGTTAAGTTAATCTGACTTGTGAGTTAGTACACTGCCAACTGAATAATGGGGCTTATTTGGAGTAACTATGCATCAGATTCAGCTACCAGATCTTGTTTCATTCATTATATTACTCATTGCAAGGTCTCTTAGCATCTCATTTCTTGTTAGGTCTTGCATTTGGGTTAGGTCATGTGTCACATAGAGTTTATCATTACGGATTTTGGAGTCTGCTGGATTTTATTTCAAGTGTTGTAAGGGTTCACACTATATATAGCCAGTCCTATCTTGTTTCTTTTTTTGTTGTTGCTGTTTTAAGACCATCTATTAATAGTTCAAGCAGCATGGAGTAACAGAACCAAGAAAGTTGCTTTGTATATCAAGTGTTACTATAGCCAAGGAATGAGTGCAATGTTTTGGATTCTATTCCAAAAAATATTTTGGATCAAATCCAAAATTCTCACTCAGGGCACAAAGGATCAAGCTCAAATTATGATATTCTGGACATATTATGCAAAAAGTAGCCCTCTGAAGAAGTCTATAATTTTGGGAAAGGAAAGAGAAAAATAGATGATCAGTAGCCAGTGGATGGAGATATTTATAGCAGTGATAGGTTCACTGGTGCAAGATCTGAAGACCAGTTTGGGGAGCCAATTCCTAGAGAAAATCCATGTATATGTGTATTGTTAGATGCTTACACCAACCTGATAGAATGCAATCAACCTGTTTGCAACTCTTTAAAATAACTCAGTATTTTCCCAGGACCCATGTGGCTGCTACAGAGGGCTGTTATGAGGTTCCTAAAGAAGGTATGGGTGCTTTAAAGAGTTGCAGACTGGTGCTAAGATTATTCCACATGCTCTGAAGCACCTAGATATTTAGAAATACCTTCCCATTCCCCCCTAAGGACTTCTATACACATGCCTTTGGGAAATATTGAATCATCATAATCTTCTTCTTTTAATAAACCCATAATCCCTTGCGTGGTGGAGTCTGGGCAACTGAATGGAGCTGAGTGTTTACTGGCCGGATGCCCTTCATGTCACCAATGAGGAGTTTTATGCAGCAGATAAATTTTCATTGTGCCCAGAGAGAGAAATATCTGCCTCTACCTAGAATTGAACTCACAGCCTCCTGATTGTGAGGTGAGACTCCACCTCTAGGCCACTGCACCACTCCTTGAGAAATATTGTATCATCTGGAGTATTTCCTTTTGAAATCCTATTTTGACCTAAATTCCTGTATTTCCTCATGCATGTTTGGGCCACTGGTATGTTTAAAGGAAGATACACTGTTCTATGTACTTTAAGCCTGAGTTGTCATATTCACAAATATTGTCAACTGTTGAGCATGGAAAGGAAAGAAATAGACACCATCAACTGAAAGAAGTGCTACAGATTCGTCCTTGACTTATCATTAAGGATTCGTCCTTGACTTATCATTAAGCAGTTTGGTCATCAAGTGAAACATCATATGGCAACACCCGATTTTGCTGCCTTTTTTCCTGTGTTCATTATGTGATTCACTGTGGTCATTAAGTGAGATATCATGTCCCTGAAACTTGCAACATTCCCTGCCAGCTTCTCTATGTGGGATGATTGCCAACTGTCCAAATCATTATCAATTAACCAAGGGAATCCTGGAACAATCATGTAATTATATAGTAAGTCCCTTGTTTCTGCACTGTTGTAATTTTGAATGGTCAGTAAATGAATGGTTGTAAGTTAAGAAGTTCCTGTATGGTACTGTGCTAATAACTAGCTTTGCATTTTTTAACCAGGATAGATTCCTCATCAAAATGATTGCACTGCTGACAATCAGTTTACTCAGACAAATTGATTAATGTTGTGTTCAGTTTCTGAAATGACTCTTCTTTGCAAAGAGTTCTCTTTTATGACATGAAAATATTTCATAACATGAAAAGTATGTTCATGATACTTTGAGGGTTTTTTCTTTTCAACTTCCTGGTAGTGTTTTTGAATGTACAGTACTTTATTGTGGAATATGGCAGAAGATGGTACTGCTGATCTTAGTTTTCTATTTTAACATGTTCCAACACTTTGCAATTTCCCTTGTTGTCCTTGTTTTCTGATGTGAAAAAGCTGAATGGAAGAATTTGCCTTCCCTTAAGATTTAACTGAAACATCGAAAGCCAAGGAGCCTTCAGACATTAGAAGGATGACTGAACAAATTTTCAGGCCACCCCATTGATGACTAAGTTCATGAATGCCAAATTGTGCCCATGGGGATTTTATTTTTAAATCCTCCATCTTCGAAAACAGTTTCAAAGCAAGCTAAGCTCTCTTTCCCTGAATTGAAGGTGAATTGGTAGAAAATGTTATGAAGATGTTTTCCCTTTGTCAACCAAAGGAATTCTATGAAGTCCTGCATCAAAGAAAGACTCCCTCATAGTGCTTCCAGATATTTCAGTCAAAATTCCCACCATCCCTGATTATTGGCTAATGAGAGGCTAAGAGTGATGGTCCAATACCATCTGGAAGGCATCAGATTGTCCGAACTTAGAGGTCACCACTGTGGGGAAATAACCAAGGAGCAGAATAGGCCATAATACAGTTTATAGAAGCAAGAATTCATATAAATCAATTAAAGTAATCCTTGATGAAATGGGACTTTTAAAGTCTTTTAATACTGTTATTTTGGATTTCCCATTTTGCAATGTTAATTCCTTTCCCACAAGAAAATAAGGAGAGCAGAGCCAGTGTTCTGGTGTTATTGAGCATGGCCAATGGTTTGAATTGTCCAACAAATTGCACCTTACATGACCTGGGATTCATCTTCATGTCCTGCCTACCCCAGCACAAAGTAAACCCACTAAGACAGGAATCAACACACACCCCTGTTTTGGTAGCCACCAATACCTCTCCTTGTTCCATGGCAAAATTGTGTTTTCTGCTTTCCTTGAATTTCTGGTCACTTATCTCTTGGTCCATTGCATCCTGGGCTCCATACAGATTACTTCCCACCATCTTCTGAAGGGTCTTTTTCATAATGGAGAGATAAGATGCTTTATGAAATGTGTCCAGAGCCTTTGGTGACCCAAAACAAATGTGCTTCAGAATTGGTTACTTTTCTATTTCTTGTGAGAATAACTTCTCACATTGATAATAGTGATGTTTACCAAAACAAGAAATGTATACAGAGCTTCTCAGTCATCCTACTTATGATTGTCCCAAATGTGTTTTTTCAAGAAGCAACTGGATTTTCTTTGTTTTTCCTTGAAGTCATTTTGCTTCTCAGAACTGGAGAAGTTTCTTGGATGAGAAGTGAAACATCTTCAAGGAAAAACAAAGGAAGTCCAGTTATCTCTTGAAAAAGCACCTTTGAGACTAAACAAAGAAGGTCTCATAAAAGAGGCAAATTTCCAGTTATTTGTAACTAAAAAGAGAGGAAGTATGGAACAGCTTTAACACTCTAAATTGTGTGTGTTTGTGTGTTTGTGTATGACTTGTAAGTAGAATCCTCATTGGAAGACTTGTAACTTTAAGCCTCCTTTCAATAAATACTCCAATGAGCATCTTAGATTTTTGGTGTTTGGGTCAACTATTTCCATCTTAGACTGCAAAGCAGGAAGCTGACCCCTCAGTTGTTTTACTGGGTGACCCATTTAGTGCTTCTATTAAGCAATAGAGCAGAATTTACAATTCTCTTTTTGGTTTTTACAGATGCATTGTGAGAGGTTTATATGCATCCTGAGAATTCTTGGAACAACCCTCTTTGGAGTATCTCTTCTACTTGGAATTTCAGCTGCTTATATTGTGGGCTACCAGTTTATCCAAACAGACAACTATTATTTCTCCTTTGGACTCTATGGTGCTATTTTGGCATCCCACCTTATCATCCAAAGCTTATTTGCCTTTCTTGAGCACCGTAAAATGCGCCGATCTCTGGAGACACCAATCAAGCTGAACAAAACTGTTGCCCTTTGCATTGCTGCCTATCAAGAAGACCCAGACTACTTAAAAAAATGTTTACTTTCCGTGAAGAGGCTCACCTACCCTGGAATTAAGTTGATTATGGTAATCGATGGGAATTCTGAAGATGATGTTTACATGATGGACATTTTTAGTGAAATCATGGGCAGGGATAAATCTGCGACTTACATCTGGAGGAATAACTTTCATCAGAGAGGCCCCAACGAGACTGAAGAGTCCCACAGAGAAAGCATGCAACATGTCACTCAGCTGGTCCTGTCCAACAAGAGTGTCTGCATCATGCAAAAATGGGGTGGAAAAAGGGAAGTCATGTACACAGCCTTCAAAGCACTGGGGAGAAGTGTGGATTATGTGCAGGTAGGTCTATAACATTCTCCTTCATTGCCAAATAAAACAGGCATCCCAAGAAAGTCAGTCTTGTATATTTTGAGCTGCATGCAGCCCAACCCATCCTGCCCCTTATGCAAACAGTGTGCCTCTTTCTCTCTCCGTTGGAAAATAGCAGAGCCGTTGAAAAAGCTGAACTTCTTGAAATAGTTAAGATGATTAGATGGTACATAAGGAACAGTGATGAGGATTCAGGCAGGGAGGATGAAAGCTTGCCATCAGGTTCTGTGATGATGATAATTACTGAATTAATTTAGAAAGAGAGAGACTGGGGCATCTGATTCCACATTGCCTCAGTAGCTTCCCCGAAGGACTTTTTTTCAAGGTAGCAGAAGGTGACACAACTCTACCAGGTGTCTCACAAGCTGCATTATTCCCTGTTCCAGACAGCATGCCATGAACTGTGGTCAGGGAAGCGTTTCCGCCTGTAGTTGCTTGGATTTGTTTACGTTCCATTGCTAAGCTGGCATAGACCTCAACAGAGTCTGTGGCACTGTGAACAAACCCTGATTTGTTCCAGTGGGTTTCTAAAGAACTCCTATCCTAACCACCTGTTTGTGTTGATATTGCAAAGATGATTCTTTAGTTGCTCTTAAAGCTTAAACATTAGCAAACATGGCGGCCTAGCTCAAACCTCTACTTCAGCCAGTAGCTAAGTATTCGGTCAGCAAAAAAAAGCAAGGGGCATTCTCCCCTTTTCCATGGGCCTTATCGGTTGAGTTCACACAGCTCAGCTCAGCTATAATATGGGTTGTTATCAGTGGTAGGATTCAAAGATTTTTACCACCAGTTCAGTGGCCGTAGCTTGGTGGGTGTGCTTTGCACACATGCACATACTTTGCGTGCACACACACACCAAATGTGCACTTTGCACAGGCGCAGAAGCATTTGCATAGGCACAGAGGCATTCCAACTCATCTCCTGCAAGCCTGCACTCTCCTGGTTGCTTCTGCAGCTGCTGTGCAGCACTCTGCTGTGCCACACAGGTCAGCTGCATTTCAAAAGCAGGGGATAAAGGTGAGTATGGGAGTCTAGGCAGGTGGGTGGGCCCAACAGCAGAGTGGCGAAGATAACCAGTTTGGTCTCCACTGCTCATTGGCGCTACCGGCTCAGCAGAACCGGGTTGAAGCAGTAGAATACCACCACTGTTTGTTATAATATGGGTGTTAACATGCTGTGCAAAGTCAGTCAGAGCGCTTTTTAAATGTTGCTTTATTGTTTCATACTTGCCAACATTTTGAAATTCTGAAGAGGTAGATTTTGCGAGGGAGCGAAGCGACCAAGCCCAAGCATGCTTGTGCGCGAGGGGGGGAGGGTGTGGGAGGGGGGTGTCTCCCCTCCCACGGTGTGGACTTTTTTTGTTTTTCAATATCAAAATATGAGATTTGGTGCATGCTTTTTAATCTTTTAAAGGGTTCTTGATAAAAAACATAATCCATGTAAATCTATGAACTATTTGGTTTAATACAATCACGTACGTACACAGCCGGCTGGGATCATGCCACGCCGTATGCCGCATCGGCCGCACCATGCACACGTGAGCTACCAAAACATTACTATTATGCGTGGTTCTAACTACACCATAGAGATGTATACATCTCTATGAGCTACACGTACACGTGTACAGTAAGTCTTGCACGCACGTAGATATGATAGAGACTGGTGCGCCACTGCAGTGTGCATACATGACTTGTGTGCATATTAGAAGGCTGAATACGGCGTTTTTGAGGAACGAGTTCCTTGAAATTATTATTAGTATTCTAATTACTAGCTTATTTTAGGGAATCAATGCACAATGAAGGGAAAATATGACTTCCATTTCATTTTATGGTAGGTTTGCTACAAAATCGGTAGATCAGAAGAGAAAATCGGTAGCCGCTCAAAATCTCTAAAAAGCGGTAGTCTACCTCCCAAAGCGGTAGAGTTGGCAAGAATGTTGTTTAGTGGCTCCATAGTTAAGATGCTGTGACTGGTTGGATAGAAAGCCGGCAACCCAGGTTCGAGACCCAAGTGCCACATGACGGGGTGAGCTCCCATCCTCACCCAGCTCCTGCCAACCTCGCAGTGTGAAAGCATGCAAATGAAAATATATAAATAGGTACCACTTTGGGGGAAAGGTAACAATGCTCATGTTGGCCTCATGACCAGAGAAATTAATGAAATCGAGATGAGCACCATCTCCTATAGTTGACAACAACTAGGGGAATAAAATCCGCAGGGACTCCTATTGCTTAGTACGATGGGAACTCAACCCAATATGGTTTACTTGCTAAACCAGGTGTGCAGGTATTTTTCTTCATTAAACACTGCACGGCACATAAGTATCATTTGTTATAACAGGGGCATGCAATGGAAGTAGCCAGAGCAAAACTAAATTTGATTTCATTTCAGTTGCAATGCAGTGGCAATGAATCACAACTCATCAGAGACAATATGATCATTTTCTAGCTGTGCGCTTCCTCTTGACACTAAATATGGCAATTTGCTGTTTGCGATTTCTTGAGGACTGACACCAACATTTATGGAGGCCCTAATGTGGCCCTAAGGTCTCAAATTAAATACTTCACACTAATTGTGGTCTTTGAGCTACTGTACAGACACAGTATTTGGTTTGAGGCTGCCTTCGACTGGCTAGTCAGTTTAAAGATGAAAAACTGTAATAAGAAAGAATAGACTTTACTCCAGGTAATATGCAGTAAAATAGTGAAACTATGCCCAACTATAGGTAGTATATGGTCAACATAGTGAAAAATACCCCTATCAAGCAACCTGTCTACAGGTAATCTTTGACTTATAATAGTAACTTGACTTATTATCTTGGGGCTAATTATGATCTGGATTTAAAGTTCCAACCATTATCTCTTTTCCACAGTCACACAACCAAACTTTGGACGCTTAGTACAATGGCTACATTTATGGTTTTTTGCACCATCCCATGGAAATGTGACTGCATTTTATGACAGTTTTGCCAAAAACTAGCACTTATTTCCACTTTTGGGCAAAACCGTGTCCATAGCAAACCATCAGTTCTCTTAGTGATTATATTGATCCAGTTAACAACTGCTGCAAAAAAAAGGCCATTTTGTGACCAAGATGGCCAGATTCCAGTATGGTTGTAAGTTGAAGACTACCTGTATAACACATTAACTACATTTATAAATTTGGATCCTGTTTTTTTAGAATGAAATCACCATCAACAGACACTCTATGTAACACTAGGAGTCACTTTTTAAGAAAAATACCTCCAATATTTTTATAGGAGATGGGAAATATGAACCTACACTAAGAATCTTAGTATGTCAAGACTGCAGTTTGCTTTTGTAATTACTACTTTGCCTAGAATTAACATTTCTTCTGTCTGCATAGAAGTTTACTTCTCAATATTTACTGCTGAGAACACAAGCAGGAGGAAAACATTTTGCTCATTTCTTGCTTTTTGGCTTCTCAGAAAACATCTGATTGGCTACTATGGAAATAGAAGTGTGAATGGATAAGACTTTAGGCTGAGTTAGCAATTTTTTTTTCTCGGATATTTGATTTCCCTCACACCTTCCATCTGCTATCACAAGTAGAAGTTCAGATGCTCCACAGAACCAACCGGGGATAGTTTATATATTTTTTTATATATATATTTATACTCCACCTTTATTATTTTGATGTAACTGAAGGTGGTGGACATATTTAATACTACTACCCCTTATTTTCCTGTAAGGTTTGTTGGGCTGAGAGAGTAACTGGTCCAAAGCCATCCAGTTGGCTTTCGTGACTAAGGTGGGACTAGAACTCACAGTCTTCTGGTGATGGGTCCAAACTTCACCTAGCCAACTTTCAGGCCTAAAATGGAACTAGAACTCACCCTCTCCTAGTTTCTAGACTAGTGTCTTAACCACTGGATCAAACAGGTGGATGACCTAAAGGTGTGATACAAAATAGGCTACCAAATCTGGCTGATAAACACCCAAAATTCCAGACCATTGTTATCTAATATTAAGAATGCATTTCTCTCTGTCTCTATCTTTTTTTTCTTACTGTCTTTTTTTTTTCCAAGAAAAAAAAATCATCAAGCACATTTCTTTTTTAAAAAGATAACAATAATCCCAGCTAGGAGCTAAAGCTTAGTTCATTCTTTGAGCATCTCAGAGGCTCTCTTATGTGAACATATGGTTTTACGTCCCCAAAGAGAAACTCAAAGTTTTGGCAGCATCCGTGAAAATGGAAAGTTTGTAATCCTATAAAAACTTGTTAAGAAGCAAGGAGGCAAAGAGGGTTGGGTCAGGAAGATGGGGGGGGGGGGGGAGCCTAGAAATACAAACAAGACAAGTCCTTCAGCCAAGTTCTTTGGCTTCAGCCTCCACAGCTGCATTACCTCACTCAAGGCAAAAGCTTTATATTTAAAGCCTTGGTGATATTGTTCACTTAAAAATGAATTAAGCCAGGCCAACTCCCCAATTCTAAAAAACAAGCTTCAGGTGGCGATTATCTGTCAGCTGGGCTATATCTAGTAGACATCTCCACCCATGTAATATCCCTCAAAAATGAAGTGGCTGATGATGTGGGGGAAAGCTTATCCCCCCAACTATATTTTACTCATGCAAACTACTTGTATGTCAGTGTATTTGTATTCTTGATGCCCTCTTCTATCCATCTATCTATCTATCTATCTATCTATCTATCTATCTATCTATCTATC
>BLBF01000002.1:15762505-15773398 GCA_015471245.1 Laticauda colubrina
TATCTATCTATCTATCTATCTATCTATCTATCTATCTATCTATCTATCTATCTATCTATCATCTATCTAATCTATCTTCTCTATACATTATCTTTTTTTAGGAGCGTTGACCCAAAAATGTTATAAACATTAACATGGCCTTGTTAACATGTTTAATATCTGGAGCAGTGAAGGGTTGGACATTGAGCAAGAACACACAGTTACAGTTAATTTTTTGAAAAGAGCTGGCCATTGCATGAGGCAATCTAAGCTGTGATTGGTTATTGGGAGTGTAAAGGAGGACTTTCCTTGTTTCCCACCCTTTCTCCTCTGTGTGCTGTGTGATTTACCTCATGATGTTCTGGCTTTGTTGATTTACCTCATGTTGCTTCTGTTTGCCTGACTTTCTAGTCTGCTGTGTTATAAAATATATTTATTTATATACAACTATGTGTCAGTGTCTCTGACTCTATTTGGACACCAGTTGCATAATTCCCTGACAAGCCGGTCCTATTGCTGGACAAAATGAGATGGCCATTGCCAACAGCAAAAGAGAGAAAAGATGGCAGTCACTATTTGTACTTCCCAAAGTGAAGGTCATGGAGTCATTGTTAATGTCCAAGAAAAACATAGTTGCTCATCTGGATGACTCTTCTGCAAGGGATGGGGAGGAGACTGGGGGCAACGCAAGCAAGAGAGGTTAGTCAGTACATGACATCCCCTCAGAATAAGACCTGGTGCCTTTTTGGGTGGAAAAAAAATAAGACAGAGTCTTATTTTGGGGGAACCATGGTATTAAGCCACACAAACTTGAAATTTGGCAGTAACTCCATAATTTAGAATTATTTAGAATTCAGATATAATTTCAGTTTTATTTTATTTTTTACACATGGGATATTTTCTCCCCATGAGTCACCAATTTTCATCTAACTTTAATGATTTGATTATGATGAATCACAGACATTGAGGCCCTTTTGGGAAAGGAGATGCAGTATGAATGGCTAGAGTATTATGTTTGCTTGGCTTGAAAACAGTATATTCTTTCTTTTTTTTAACAACTGAAACTTTTGGGCAACTTCATTTATGTATTGAAAGTTTATCCAATGTTCTTCCAAAGGAAGAAGGCTGGTTTTAACAACACTGATTTTAATTTTGAGTTTAATTGTGCTAATTTGATTAGCATGTTCAATATTGTGCATATTCGTTTAATTAACTTAAGTTGCCTTAAGTTGCCATTCAGTTCCTGAATGGATTCTCTCAAAATATTGAAGATCCAGCTTGCTCTGAGAATATGAACCATTTTCTCCCTTTACTTTATTCTGCCTTGATCTTTGAATCGTTTTGTATGAAATTCCTCCTTTATAATTTTGACCACCAATGGGAGTCTGTTGAGTATGCTAGAAGCAGCACATGTACTAGAAGATTGTCAGGGATGCTTCAACTCTACAGAGTATTGTTAAGGTGTGCAAACATTGTTATTATTAAGGTATTGTTAAGGTGTGCAAACAATTCTTGAGCTTGAAACAGGCCCTCTGATATTCAACCAAAATGCTCAAGATAACCCTTCTTGAATCTATTTTGGTTTTAAGCTCAGAATTTAAATTCAAAATTTAAATTCAAAAGTGTTTTGTGCATTTCTAGGGCTGAACATAGAAGAGATGAGAGTAATCCCATTTAGACTATACTGACATGAGGATAGATCCTCCAGAAAACTATGGATTAAAGTCAAAGTTGCAACAGTTCAAAAAATGTGTTCGCTAAACTGCTTGCTTACTGAATTAACCCATTCTCTCAGTTTACACAGTACTGTAAACCATAAACCAGTCAGAGAGGTTGGGTTTACACAGCACTTTAACGCACACATACCTCCAGCAAGATTAAAAATAAACCAAATTTCACATAGCCACTAAATCTTTATTTAAACCAAGCTATGCAAAGTGTGCTGTATATACAACACAAATACTAGTTGTATTCACAACAGCCATGCTCAAAAGAGCTATCTATTTCACATTTTCAGGAGGCTAAAAATATAACCCCTTCCCAGTCCATTGGAAACGTGAGCATATAATCAGGAAATAAAATAACATGCACTCTAAACATAAGAGTGAAACAGACTTTTATTAATGTTTAGAAGTGTGGAGCCCCATGAATTGAGAGTTCAAAGAGAGCTGGATGGCGGAATCCAAGGTATATATTTCACATGAATAGCTAAACCTCCTGTGAGTGAAAAGGGCTATCATATTTCTTCCCAGATCCTCTGCCAATTTTTTTTGAAGCATCTGTAAGTTCACTCATCATTCATTCCCCCTTAGGACAATGGGAAACATTTGTACTGGGGCACCAAATGCAATCTTTTTCCCCCCCTCTTGAGCAAGATCAGGAAAAGTGCAAAGCACCCACCATGTAGTGTTTCTGTATCCCTGTTCTATATACGATGATATAAGATATAAGATACAAGATGGTTATATAAGATAAGATGAGATGAAAAAACAAGATAAGATATTCCTTTTTGTCACTTTTTTCTATGAACACACTGGCACACATTAAAAAATGAAATTCCGATGCCCGCTCTTAAAAGAATATATATATATATATATATATACAGTGTGTGTGTGTGTGTGTGTGAAATTGAATGGCATTCAGCAAATTAAGCATAATTTTCAAGAACAACCTCCCCAGTGGTAGGATTCAATTTTCTTTTCCTACTGGTTCTGTGGGCATGGCTTGGTAGGAGTGGCAGGGGAAAGATACCATAAAAGTCAGAGGTGATATTTGCCGGTTCTCCGAATTAATCAAAATTTCTGCTACCGGTTCTCCAGAACTGGTCAAAACCTGCTGAATACTACCGCTGAAACTCCCTCTATACCTGAATAGAAAAGTTTTTGATCAGTGTGTTACCTGCTCTAAAATAGGCCAGTGAAACATGGACACTAACCTCACAATCAGTACAAAAACTAGGAGTGGCACCAAGAGGAAAGATACATGCTCAGCATCAGGGGTGGGATACGACAGGGTTAACAACTGGTTTGGGATTTATGATGTGCTTCCCTGCACTGTGAGCAGAGAAGCAGCCTTTGAAATAGCCCTCTTTTCCTGCTTTTTTAACTGCAGCTGTGCCTCGTTTGGCAGCTGAAGTTGAAAAATCAGGAAATAAAGATTAGCTAAGAGCCCAGGTGGGTGGGTGGGCAAAAACATCAGCAGACATAGAACCGATTCTATATCTGCTGCTCTTCAGAGCTACCACTTCTACAGAGATGGACAGAACCAGTAGAAACCCACCCCTGCTCAGCATTACAAGACAAGATACAAAGATCTGCAGATGGATTAGAGAATAAAGAAATGTATATGTTATCATCAAGAGAGTAAAAGAAATGAAACAGAAATGGGCTGGCCACATAGCAAGAAGAACTGATGATAGGAGGACCAAGTAATCATGGAATAGATCCCACTTGAAAAAAAAGGGTCCATGAAAGAAACCTAAAACATCCCTGGCGTAAACTGTTTCAAATCTTTCCCTCAAAACGATGCTATAGAGCACTGCACACTGGAACAACTAGACACAAGGACAGTTTTTTCCCAAACGCCATCACTCTGCTAAACAAATAATTCCCTCAACACTGTCCAATTATTTACAAAGTCTGCACTACTTTTACTATTAATCTTCTCACCACTCCTTATCACCCATCCCCTCCCACTTCTAACTCTATGACTGTAACTTTGTCGCTTGTATCCTTACAATCTATATTGACTGTTTCCAAGTATGATTTGATTGCTTATTTGTACCCTATGACTATCATTAAGTGTCATACCTTATGATTCTTGACTCTTGACGAATGTATCTTTTCTTTTATGTACACTGAGAGCATCTGCACCAAGACAAATTCCTTGTGTGTCCAATCACACTTGGCCAATAAAGAATTTTAATTTTAATTCTAATTCTATTCTATTTCACAAGTCTCTTTGTCCAATACTCCAAGACACAGTGGTACATTTTACATTGTGGTGTACTTGTTCTGCATTTCCAATTCATTGCTAAAGAATTCCCAGTATTGGATATAATCATCAGTATTGGATATAAAGTATTGGATATAATCATTGTGGGATTTCCTGGGAAACCCAGTGAGAAAATATCATCAACAGGCAAGCATTATTATTTGACTATGCAATTGCTTGTAGTTCTTTTTTTTTTCCTTCAACAATCTTGTCCCTGATCTCTTAATTTTTTATGTGCTTTTTTTTAATGGATAGGTATGTGATTCAGACACGATGCTCGATCCAGCTTCTTCGGTGGAAATGGTGAAGGTTTTAGAAGAAGATCCAATGGTTGGTGGTGTTGGGGGAGACGTACAGGTGAATACAGTAATCTTACTGACTTTAGGATGACATTTTTTGTGCTTTCTTTGTAACTGCTTGAACAAGTCTCTGCAGTTTACTTGGCAAGATTTCAGAACCAGTTTGTCCTGGTCTCCTTCCTGTGTCAGCATGACTGGCCCAATATCCCTCAGCTGGTTTTGTGCCTAAAGTGGGATTAGAACTAGTAGGCAGACTCCATTATGGTAATAAATCAAGGACTGCCTGTCCATCAGAAAAAGGTGACATATAAATTTGTTGAATATACTACTAACATAGTAGTTATTGATCTGATCAGTTAGAGAAGATTGAATTTGAACTCCCTTAATCAGAATGACAAAAAGCAAAGCAAAGCAATCGATTCAAACTAAAATATTAGGTCTTTGGAACTCTTGGCTTAATTTACTATTTATTTTATTTATTTATTTGATTTGTCAAATGCTTACAATATAATAGAAATAAGAATAAACATAAGTATAAATACATGAAATAGGTACAAATAATTGGGGACAATAGGACAGGGATGGTAGGCACGATTGTGCGCTTATGCACGCCCCTTACAGAGCTCTTAGGAATGGTGTGAGGTCAATAGAAGCTAGTTTGAGGATAAAGGAGTGGGAGTTTGAGAATGTGACAATAAAAGCAGGTAGTGCATTCCAGGCACTGACCACTCTGTTGCTGAAATCGTACTTCCTGCAATCAAGTTTGAAGCAGTTAACATTGAGTTTGTATTTGTTGTGTGCTTTTGTGTTGTTGTGGTTAAAGCTGAAATAGTCATGAACTGGTAAGACATTATAACTTATAAGAGGTTATACTATACTATTAAGACTGCCTTCTATGGCAGCAAAAGCAATAAAAACTTTTGGGACATCCTAAAATCTTGAGAAATGTTATTATACAGTTGTTATTCTTATGTGTATAAGAGCGGATGAATGAAAACAATAAATGGGGAACCTTCCATGTTACAATATTAAAAATAACATTGATAGCTTTGTCAAGGATAATCTTGTTGTCTTTGTCTCAGGAACTAATCTTTAACCTTCTCTTGCAGATTTTGAACAAGTACGATTCATGGATCTCCTTTCTCAGCAGTGTCAGGTACTGGATGGCATTTAATATTGAACGAGCGTGCCAGTCCTACTTTGGTTGTGTACAGTGTATCAGTGGACCCTTAGGAATGTACAGAAACTCCTTACTCCACGAATTTGTGGAAGATTGGTATAATCAAGAATTCATGGGCTCTCAGTGTAGCTTTGGAGACGATCGACATCTCACCAACAGAGTCCTGAGCCTGGGCTATGCGACAAAGTACACTGCTCGATCAAAGTGCCTTACGGAGACACCCATCGAATATCTCAGATGGTTGAACCAGCAGACCCGTTGGAGTAAGTCCTACTTCCGCGAGTGGTTGTACAATGCCATGTGGTTCCACAAGCACCACTTGTGGATGACCTATGAGGCAGTCATCACAGGGTTCTTTCCATTTTTTCTCATTGCCACTGTCATACAACTTTTTTACCGGGGGAAACTGTGGAACATACTTCTCTTCCTGTTGACTGTTCAACTTGTTGGCCTCATCAAGTCTTCCTTTGCAAGCTGCCTTAGAGGGAACATTGTCATGGTGTTTATGTCCCTTTACTCAGTGTTGTACATGTCAAGTTTACTTCCCGCCAAGATGTTTGCAATCGCCACCATAAACAAGGCAGGATGGGGCACATCTGGCCGAAAAACTATCGTGGTCAATTTCATAGGACTCATCCCCGTGTCTGTTTGGTTTACAATCCTTCTTGGCGGGGTTATTTTCACTATTTTCAAGGAAACTAGAAAGCCATTTTCCGAATCAAAACAGACAGTGCTGATCATTGGCACAATACTTTATGCCTGCTACTGGGTGATGCTTTTGACTTTATATTTAGCTCTTATCACTAAATGTGGCCGGCGGAAGAAGGAACAACAATACGACATGGTGCTTGATGTGTGATTTTACCAGCATGGACATTTTCTTCTTGTTGTTGTTTCATCTTTGCTGCCCTTAGCAAAGTTATTTTTTTCCCCAAGAAACATGAAAATAAACCTTTTCAGAATTGGTGGCACTGAATTTGACATCGCTAAGGGAAAAAGATTACTGCTGCTTGGACTTGAACATTAACGAAGCATGCCAAAGCAAAAGAGAAAAAAACAAAAAAAAACAAACAAAAAAAATATGATTGTGCCTTTTTTTTGGTAGGGGGAGGAGGATAAAAATCATGGATTCAACCCATTCCTGTGGGTGGTCTCTGAAAATGCACTTTCTTCTATCACACGTATGTCCGAAAGTGTTAATGTCCTATATACCTCATTATTCACTCTGATATGGACAGACACAGAAGAAAGGGAGTTTTGGAGACACAGGCAAAGAATTTGATGACCCCTTGCAACCATAATTTATAAAGTTCTTTGCATTGTTCTGTGATTTTTTTTTTATTTAGAATGATGTGACACGTGTGTGTGTGTGTTGTGTGTGTGTGTGTGTGTGTAAATGTGAAACTGTCAAATGCAATTCCAAAGTTAATTTTTATAAGAGTGGATGACCCAGTTGTATTTTTATATCATTGTAATAATTTGTCTTTGTTTACCTTTTACACCATTTTTTTTAAAAAAGCTCGTATTTTATATTACTGCCAAAAATATTTTCTTCCCACCCTACTTAACAGCCTTCTTTTCTAAATAGGTGTTGAAGAATTGTTACTTTAAAATAAAAGGTTTAAAAATGAGAAAAACCCTTGCCCACAATGTGAAAATGGATGCTCTGTGTTTTTTTTTTTTTAAGAATTAAAAAACTTAACTTCTATATTTTTCAATGGATGAATGGCTATTTCTGTTACAGCATATATAAACATGTGTGACTTGCTTTAATTTTATTAGGAAAAAGCAATCTGATTCTCAGTTTATGGGGACAGAAAAACAGTGAGGGAAACTTCTAAAAAGGTCTTCTACATCAGTCCACCAAGTGTTGTTTTCATATGAATCTCATCCCTTGCTCTCTGTTCCATGAGCCTCGGTGAAACCAATCCATCTGATGATAGCGCATCACACTGCTGCAAGCCACGCCCCTTCTGTAGAGGCATTCTGACATCACTTGCATGGACAAAAGGGGCGGGGCTTATATTGCAATAATTCTTTCATTGTTTTGATAAGAACAGCCAGAACCGTAGCTCTCCATGTCTAACATCCCAGTTTTCTTACAATAACTTTATTATTTGTTACATCTGCCCTATATTCTCCTGGGGATTCTTTTCTCTGAGTGACTATGCACAACTCTTTGTGTTCATTGTGGGTTGTACTGAAGGACATTCTGCCCCATTAAGGCTAAAGGGATAGATAATGTGCAATTGTTTTCCCCTCCCAGAAGTAACAGAATAACAGAGTTAGAAGGGACTTTGGAGATTTTCTAGTCTAGCCCCATGTTCAAGCAGGAAACTACATACCATTTCAGACAAAAGGTTGTCCAATCTCTTCTTAAAAACCACCAGTGATGGAGCCACCCACAACTTCTGGAGGCAGGCCGTTCCCCTGGTTAATTGCTCTCACTGTCAGGAAATTTCTCCTTAGTTCTAGGCTGTTTCTCTCGTTGGTTAGTTTCCATCCATTGCTTCTTGTCCTGCCTTCAGGTGCTCTGGATATTACAAAACAGTATATATTTCAGATGAATAAATCCCATAAGCTCTGTTTCACCAAAATCAGTGCGGATCTTTGGGAGCTGCAGTGGAGCAGTGGTTAAAGTGCAGTATTGCAGACTAACTCTGCCCACTGCCAGGAATTCGATCCTGACCGGAGGCTGACTCAGCCTTCCATCCTTTCAAGGTCAATAGAATGACTCACATTGTTGAGGGCAATATGCTGACTCTGAAAACCACTTAGTGAGTGCTGTAAAGAACTATGAAGAGGTATATAAGTCTAAATGCTATTGCTTTGCTATCTTGGAGCAAGGTAATTTACAAATCTAGCTGTGAACACATGACATAGTCCAAGATACCTTTTTTGAGTATCTATTTGAGTACCTATTAAGGTACTCAATCATGTAGCAGTTTGATAGCCAGGGCCCAATATTCTTGCTTCCTGTGTTACACAGAAATATTTAAAAGGTGCAGAAATTTCATTAAAATAAAACCAAAAAATTCACAAACCACAGCAACATTAAATCAATATTAATAAAAATGATTTTTTTAAAAAAATTCACATAAGAAATGGATCTAAAAGGAATTTGAAGATCATTTTTCAATCCAAATGATCCCAGTTTGGAAACTGAAAAAGGAGTTTTAAGGTAATTCCTTACTTCCCAAGTTTTTAAACACATTAACTAGATCTAAAATTAGGTTAGTCACATATTAACCCAATATCTCATCTCAAATATTTTCCATCCAGGATTCTCAGTCGTGGCAATTGGCTGTCAGGGTGACTGGAAACTTCAATCTTGCCAATCAGAAGAATGCCAGCTTATGAAAGATGATTTAAATAAGTCTAATGACCCATTGATTTCAATACAGAGATGTGATTAATAATATAATTTAATAAGTGTTTACTATAAAACCCTGAATGTGATTTACTCCAAGGTAACATGAGCACACTAGATGTAACTCTGTGAAATGAATAAGCATGGACACAGGCTGTAGTAATTCCATCTATTCCAAGTTCATCCATACCAGCCTTTTCCTCACATGTTGACCATTTGAAGATGTGTAAACTTAAAGCTTCTTGAATTCCCCAAACAGCTTCTTGACTTCTGAGGGTTGAAGTCTTAAAATGGTTAACATTGAGAAACACTGATGTTCACATTTGCATACAAAGTTTGTTTTACTTATGCCTGTAAGTATGGTTCTAGTTTAGAAAAATAATTTTTTGGGGCCTAATGCCTACGAGGTGGGCAAAATCATATAATACTATTTTTCAAAGGATATTTACTGAAGTATTATCAGCCCCACACTGGTTTGCAAGTCTAGTTTCTTAACTGGATTGTGGAAAATACATTCATCTGATTTCAGACACCTCTTCAACCATCTTTTATTAAGATAAAGGCTTGCTTCTTTCTCTGCCATAAAATGATGTGCAACACACTTCCCTTTTATTTGTCTGTGATATGGAGACAAGCATGCTGGCTTGCAAATTTATTTTTAATATACGCTTCAGCTGGGCACAGGGAAACCCCTTTTAGCAACTGAATGGATCAGTATTATTTAAAAAAAAAAGGAAACAAAGCAAATAAACAACATAAGTGGGGGGAAAAAAGAAACTTGATTTTGCCTTTTAACTATTTATATTGTATAAATTAAAGCTTTGGGGTAATAACGTTTGAGTGTCAAATAATTCATTTCCTTTTATTAATTTTTTTTGAATTTATTGCCTGTATTTATTCTAGCAATAATTCAATGCATTTCAAATATAGGTTGTTTAGTACAATTTTTACTTAATAAATAAAATATTTTTGTACAACTGTGAGTGTATTACATTTTTCCCCCTACAACAGTGTCTCTGCATAGAATCTTAATTTAATTGTGGAAGTCAGCACCAAAAGGCAATCTCTGCTTGGGTGATCAACAGTGCAAATGCTTATGTGGATACATATTTCCATTTTGGTGTGTGCATACCTGGTCCCTTTTCTAACTATAATACAGAGTAATTTTAAGGGCAACAATTTTATCTGCAGGTGTGTGTGTGTGGGAGAGAGAGAGAGAGAGAGAGAGAGAGAGAGAGAGAGAGAGAGAGAGAGAGAGAGAGAGAGAGAGAGAGAGAGAGAGAGAGAGAGATCTTTACCCCATTTTCAAATACATAGGCTATTGTACTGAAATAAATATTTGCTCTGCAAACATTAGTTAAAGATAGTTTTATTGCAGGTAAGAAACATCTCCTTTAAAAATAAGCAACAAACCATGCATGGCTAAGGCATTTGTTTATTTAACACATTTTCCAATTCCAGTTCCAATTCTAGTAATGAGATGAATTATAATAATTATTATACTTGGTCCCTTTTCTAACTATAATACAGAGTACTTTTAAGTTCACCAAGTGTGTGTGTGTATGTGTGTGTGTGTGTTGGGGTAGGAGAGAGAGAGAGAGAGAGAGAGAAAGATGCTTTGGCTGTATTCTCATCATACCTCAATCACCTGAAGGTAAAAAAAAAAAAAAAGAAAGAAAAGGAAGATTTCTCAAACATTCATTCAAATACATAATGTTTTTGACTGTCATTTTTTATTGTTTTCTCAATTTTTCTACCAGTGAAATAGGAGTCAGGAAAACCCTATGGCTACTTATTTCTGACAAAATAAAACAAATCTGGCCCCATTCTGTTAAAACCTTGCTGAGAAATAAATTACCAAGGAATCTCTGGATTTCCTAAACTGCCCAAGCCTTATGGAAATACTAGTGGTGAATTCCTTGGGGAACAAGCTACTCAACCCTTCATTTTTTGTTGGGGAAACAAGATAAATTCAAGATGGCAGATGCAATGGTGGAATCAAAGCTCTGCATGTTTTTATATCTATATATCTATATCTATATCTATATCTATATCTATATCTATATCTATAT
>BLBF01000002.1:15773408-15808584 GCA_015471245.1 Laticauda colubrina
TCTATATCTATATCTATATCTATATCTATATCTATATCTATATCTATGTTATCATGCACATAAAAACAAGCTGAGGTTCAATCTTACTGTTGTGGCTACCATTTTGGCTTTTATTTTATTTATTTTTAGCCTACCGTTCAGACACCTTTATGGGGAAGCAAAATTACTTTAAATTCTGAGTAAGCTAAACTGGCTACAGATAGTCTTGACTTATAATTATAATTGGAGCTACACATTTTTGTTGCTAAACGAGCCAGTGGTTAGGTGAGTTTTGCCCCTTTTTATGACTTCCTGCCATATTTGTTTAGTGAATCCATGCAGTTGTTAAGTTATTAACACGGTTGTTAATTGAATCTGGCTTTCCCATTGACTTTGTTTGCCAGAAGGTTGCAAAAGATGTTCCCAAGATCCGGGGACAGTGCAGTGGTCATAAATACAGGCCAGTTGCCAAGTGTCCAAATTTTGATCAGGTGACCATGGTGTTCTGACCTAGGCTTCACAAAATCACAAAGCAGAAGCAGACTCCTTGTCTCGACAAAACCCTTTTTATTACGGTATTCTTCTCATTCACATCCAGAAAAATCCCGGCAAATGATGCTTCAAGAGTGATTTACAGCTACAGACCTTTATCACGTTTGGAGAGTTGCCAGGCCGATAGCTTCCAAGGGCAAGGCTGTACCAGAAAATACTTGGTAAGGAGTCACGAACTAATCTTCACCCTAATTAAATGAACTAATTGTCTCCTGCAAACACCACTCGCCCCTCCCCCGCCCCCATCCACCTGAGCCTTTACTCCCAAATCCACCCTTGTTTCTTAACTGTTCCCTTCTTCTGGCAGCTCGGTGGATGTGCAATCAGGAATAGGCTCCAGCTGTTCTTCTGCCCCACTGATGTTTGACTCCGAAAGCAGCTGATAACTGTCAGACGGCCCTGGCTGCATCTCTGCATCTGACACAGAGCACTCATCAGAACCTTCCCCAGACTCCAGGAGTGGCCCATGTTCTCATTATCTGAGTCTGCCGCCAGCTCTGCTGGTCACTAGCAGGCTACAACACATGGGGATGCTGCAATGACTGCAATAGTCATGTCATTTTTTTCAGTCCAATTGTAACTTTCAATGGTCACTAAATGAACAGTTGTAAGTCAAGAACTACCTGTATATTTGATCTAGGTTCTCCATCTTTCACACTTGTTTAACAGTGAATATTTCTAAATCACATTGGGGTTTATGCTTACCCACACCGCTCACCTTTTCAAATATTTCCAAAACATGGGAACAACTAGAAAGTAGCAAGGAATGGATTCAGAACAATCTCCAGACTGTCTTTAGTATTTATAATTTTTTTTGGTAACAACTTCTTAAGGTTATATCCAAGAGAACCATATCCAAGTTTTGTGTATGGCAAGCACAGACTCAATTTCTTGGCTTCTATGATATAATTCCTCCACATATTGGTCGTGTGGTGCTTTTTGAGGGGGATATTCAAATATTCACTTTCAAAAATGTAATATTAGTTAATTCACCCTGACATATAGACACCCATTGTTTAACATCAATTTTGTTTTTGGGAAGGCTTTAACTCAGAGAATATATCTCTGATTATCGTCCTTTGGCTCATCTCTAAATGCTAAGCAGGGTTTGACATGGTTAGTACTTGGAGGGGCACCCACCAGGAAACCCCAAGGCAGTAGATCAAAATGGAAAGTTCCACTTCCCCCCAAATTTAAAGGAAATCAGTGGCAAACTGCTTCTTGTTAAATAATCCATCCGAATCTGAATTAAACTTGGGGATTTTAGGTTTTTATAATTCAGAAATGGACAAGAAATAACCACCCTAAATGATCGGTCTTGTAAGCCAGTTTGACACATCAGAAACAACCATTGTGTAATGCAGCCCCAATTTTGTAGCTTGAGAAGTCAAAATATGTAATTGATGGTTGGAAAAGTTTTTCAGATTCTTTAATGCAAAAGGACTCTGGAGAAACAGAATATAGCATAGGAGAAATAATATCCCACCCCAGCAATTATTAGTTGCCCAAACTCATCCAAGATACCATAACTTGTAAATCTGTGCATATGGATGTTTATAATTTCTGTGTCATTTTGAAGGAAACTTAGGTAAAACAAACAAATATATTTCCTATGTTATTAAAAAAAGACTTTCAAATATGGGGAGGGGAGCACACTTAGCCAACATTCTTCTGCAAGGCAACTAATTTCTAAAAATCTTCTTGAAAACTAATCTTTGAAGCAAATTTACATGTAGCTACTATACTATTCAATTGCCTGCATTTCAAATTCTGGATTGGAAGCTCTTCGAAGCAAAATTGTATAAATAAAATCTTTTCCATCTGCTGCTGTCATTATTTTTAAAAGAAATTCTCTCTCTCTCTCCCCCCCCCTTCTCTCTCTCCCTCTCTCTCTGTGTGTGTGTGTGTGTGTGTGTGGTGAGAGAGAGAGAGAGAGAGAGGGAGGGAGAGAGAGAGATCTTTATCCCTTTACAAATACTTAGGCTACTGTCCTGAAATAAATATTTGTTTTGCAAACACTCATTAAAGATAGTTTTATTGTAAGTTAAAAAAAATCTCCTTTAAAAATAAGCAAGAAACCATGCATAGCTAAGGCATTTGTTTATATGACACGTTTTCTAATTCCAGTTCTAGTAATGAGATGAATTATAATAATTATTATAATAAGAAAGAAATCAATGGTTTATTTAAAAACATCTAAGCAAAATCTATCTTCTTTAAGGACTGTTTAAAATATTTCAGGCTATCTTGATGGGAGTTTGTCAAATCCAGCTTTTTCTGGATGCCTCAGAAACTTCTAGCATGAAACATGTCAATGCATGTATTTCAAAAGAAGGTGTTTATTTTGAACCTAACCTGTATTTAACCCAGCATAGGATATATACTCTGCTTCTTCCAGCTGGGATCATCTCTTGAGCTGTCTCATAAAAACCCCTGGGGAGGGGGGGGGGTGACCAGGAGGAAAGACATTTTGGTCTGTGAGGTGGAGCACCAAATGGTGTTTCCTTTCCCAATTCACAGGATACAGTGAATCCATGAAGGCACTTTAGAAAGAAAATCTCACACCCTCTAACAATGAAAAGGGAGGAAGAGGAGGAGGAGGAGGAGGAGGAGACAGAAGAGAAAGAAATTGTGGTGAAGATAGTGAACAATCCATCAGAATAGAGCTGGAAGGGACATTGAAGGTCTTCTAGTCCAGCCTCCTGCTCAAGCAGGAGATCCTATACCACTGGTGTCAAACTCACTGCATCATGTTGCCGTTATGTGACATTTCACAAAGAAGTTAAAATCCTGAAGAACACCCAAACACAAACTGATATGTTTCTGAACCAAAATAAGTTATAATTGTAGTTTTGAAGAAACAAATATGGATAATTATCATTGCAGGAACTACAAGTAGAAGGGTCAGTGAGAAAGAATAGGAAAGACCTTCAGAGGTCGAGCAAATATATTGGTGTCAATAGAGGTTAGTGTGTTGGGTGCCCTATTAAAATATTTGGAAACACAAATCGCAATGACAAAAGAGTAATCATATAATGGACTCAGTGCACGCAATGTAGTTTCCCATATTTATGTCCTGAGGTTGAACACGAGTACATGAATCATATGGTTTGCATGCCAATATCACAATGCAAATTTCATTGTTTGCCTGCCTGTTCCCTCTCACTCTGTAACACCTATGTCAGGGACCACTCTAAACTGCAGGTACATAAACTCCTAACAATTGTATGAACAGAGTCATCCAGATAACCAAGCTGCTTAACTTGAGTTCCTACTGCAGACTAATCTCAATTCTCAAGTGAATGTTGTTATGTACATTCAATATCCCAAATAACCCAATATGGAAAATCATGATAATAAATTTCAGTCCAAGTGTAAGTTTCACTATATCCATTGTGATAACCCCAGAGGTGGTATTCAGTAGGTTCTGACCAGTTCTGGAGAACCAGTAGCGGAAATTTTGAGTAGTTCGAAGGACTGGCAAATACCACCTGTGACTCGAGAGTTTACAGTATCCTTCCCCTGCCATGCCCACCAAGCCATGCCCACAGAACTGGTGATAAAAAATTTTTGAATCCCACCACTGGATGACCCAGAGTGTGGCACAAAGGCAAAGACAGTCAGATAATCAGTAGGAGTCCCTTTATTAGCTCCAACTTTGCCCCCAATGTCCTGGTTACCTTCTGGCTGGAGAAAAACTCTCCCAGGAACAGCTTTTGGCTGCAAAGAATCAAGTCCAAAACACGGTCAACAAAAACTGCAACTCTAAGTCCAATCAAGGGAAGATGAGGTAATTATTCCAACAGGGCAGGAGCAAGAATTCCAGATGTGAAGACATGGCAATAACTCAACACAGTTGGGAAGACACCAGGAACACACATAAGCAAAGTCACCACAAGATAAACTCACTTTTGCTTCCATCAGCTGCTGCATTCATCATGCATCTCTTTTAAACTCGCATGCCCAGGTGTAGTTAACAAAGGGAATCAGGGCCCTTTCCTCCGCCATCAGCCATGTAACCCACATTGCTCTCTTCTCCGTTCCTCCCTGCGTGCCCTAAGATGAAGAGGAGGTGGGCATGGGTCTTCCTCTGAACTCCCTCTCCCTCTCCCCTGCTCTGCTTTGCCCTTCCCCAGTTTCCTTCACAGCCAATGGAACCACACTCCCATGCCCTGTCAGCTGTTCATCTTCCTCCTCAGATTCTGACTCCAGCAGGGGCATGACAGCTGTCCAGTTTACCTGTGTTATCAAGTGTCAAGCAAGGGGGTGGAGATAGACCCAGTGAAGGTGAAAGCCATCTTAGATTGGCAGTCCCCTTGAACCTATAAGCAACTACAAAGTTTTCTGGAGTTTGATAACTTCTGTTGGCATTTCATCCCATCGTATGCAAAGATAGCCTTGCCAATCAAGGCTATCTTTGCAAATGATGGGATGAATTGCCAATAGAAGTTAGTGAATCCCAGGAAGCTTTCATGATCCAGGCTGATGGCAGCAACATGACCAAAGGGGCTGTCCTCCAAAAGGATAAGGAGGGAAACCTACAGTCATATACATACACCTCCCCAAAGGAGGGAAACCTACAGGCATGCACATACACCTCCCCAAAACAAAACAAATCAAACAAAACAAACAACAAATATTTGAATAAACTGGGAGAAAATCCTTCCTTAGGAATTGTAGTATTGTTGTAGAATTGTAGTAGCTTAATTTATTAAAGATCAGCTTCTTCCATGCCATAATCCAGGAACTTTTGCCCTGTTTTCTGTTGCATACAATCATCTCTTACTGATAGTCCTCAACTTACTACAATTTGTTTGGTGACCATTTAAAATTACAACTGTTCTGTATAACTTCGAAGGTTCCAAGTAGTTAATTCTGATTGGCCAAAAAAGGCCAGTAGTGGATTGGTTCATTAGGAACCAATCCAAGAAGCTGCTCAAAGGCAGCAAGATTAAATGAGTGTTATTGGCTACAAGCCGGCAGGCAAGCCTCTATATAAAGGGCTGCTGCGGCTTGCCAATGTTCCGTTACTGTTGCTATTAACTGAATAAAGACATGTTAGTTGGAACCCGGTCTCTTGCGCTTCTTTACCGGACGGAACACTGGCGACGAAGGTGGGATCGTCTTGAAGCTGAGACCAAGCACGCGGTGAGAGAACAAACCACGCTAGACGAGATGGCTGGTAATAACGTGCCTCCCGCACCATTTAACCCCAATGAAGAAGATTGGGAGTCTTGTATTGATCGCTTCCTGATGTTTCTGGAGAGCAATGAAATGGAAGACATTTCCGATCAGCGAAAGAGGGCTGTCTTCCCAACACATTGTGGGCCAGCCGTATTTAAGATGGCAAAGGCATTGGCGAAGCCCAGAGATGTGAAACAAATGACCTGGTCTGAGCTTAACCGAATGCTGAAAGCTCACTACGCGTCAGTTGTCTTGAACCTCATCAAGAGACATGAATTCTATAAGAGAGACCAGAGGGAAGACAAAACCATTGCTGATTTCGTGGCAGCTCTGCACCATATTGGAGGAGCCTGTGAATTCCAAAATATGGATGAGGCAATGCGAGATCATGTCATGTTAGGTCTTAAGGACTCTACCCTACAAAGCAAGCTCTTAAACAGACCTAACATAATGGTGGCAGAGGTAATCGCAGAAGCAACTGCCGTGGAAACCACAAAGAAATCAGTGGCCACAATGAAGATGATGAACGCCAGTGCTGACATGACAGCCTCTCCAAAGGAAAGAAACTCCGGCTGAGGAAGGAAGCAAGCTGCCACAACCATACACCACGAAGACCTAGACGAATCATCAGACTTTGACAAAGATGACAATGAGGTCCACCGCCTTTACACAAACTAAAAAAGGCGTGAAAGGAAGAAAAATTGGTGCTGGTTGCAGTGGAAACCACCCCCGAGCCAAGTGCAGGTTCCTTGAGGCTATCTGTCGGGTTTTCAAAAAGAGGGGACATATCGAAAGAGTCTGCCAAAATCAAAGAAACAGCAGCCCTAGCAGATGCGGTAATTCCCTACCAAGAATTGACTCGAGGCAAGCCGACAGAAAATGGGAGCGCAGCAAGGGAACCAACAATCGAGAAAACACACATCAGACTGTCACTATAGGAAGCGCACAGATGGAAAGCGGGAAAAAGGTCAGAATTGTAGTGTCCATTGAAGGAAGCCCTTGTGAGATGGAGGTCGACTCACGATCTTTTCTGTCGATGGTGTCATGGAATACAATTAGACGTCTAATCCCAAACATCAGACAAAACAAACTCAAAAAACAAAAATTAATTCTCAAAGATTACCAGGGAAATAGGATTCCCGTGGTAGGTCTGGGGCACTTCAAATTAACTTACAAACAACACACTGAAGTCCTGCCAATGACTATAGTCGACCGAGACCGTCCCAGCCTTCTGGGCATCGAATGGTTCATGCCATTGGGCATCGGGATGACTGGAGTGAGCCGAATAGTTGTGAGCTATTGGGAAGAGAACCTGCTACACGAATTCCAGGACGTCTTCGATGGAACTCTAGGCGGGTACCGGGGAGCCCCAATATCCTTTAGCCTAGATCCTCAAATAGCACCGAGAAGACTAAAAGCCAGACAGGTCCCCTTTGCATTAAAATCCAAAATAGATGAGCAATTAAATAAATTGACTGCACAAGGGTCATAGAACCAATTGACCACGCAAGGTGGGAGACTCCAATAGTAACACCTGTAAAACCAGATGGGTCTGTGCGTGTCTGTGGAGATTACAAGACTACCCTGAACCATGCGCTACAGCAAAGCACATACCCGGTACCAGTTGTGCAGCACTTACTGCACTCACTTGGGGGAGGAAAAATTTTCGCTAAACTCGATTTGGCCCAGTCGTATCAGCAACTTCCAGTAGACCCCTTAACAGCCAAGGCACAAACAATAGTAAAACATAGAGGGGCATTCAAATGTAACAGACTTCAATTTGGAGTGAGTGTTGCCCCAGGCGTCTTCCAAAGCCTCATGGAATGCCTATTAAATGGAATAAAATGGGTCGTTCCATACTTTGATGACGTCCTAATTTCAGTGAAAAACATGACCCAATTAGAAGCAAGACTAAGAGAAGTGCTAACAAAATTTAGAGAATCTGGCCTGAAAGTTAAAAAAGAAAAATGCTGCCTGGCCACTGACCGCGTCAAATTTTTAAGATATTTGATTGACGAACAAGGTAACCACCCAACAGAAAAAAAAGTCAAAGCAATTAAAGACGTACCCAGACCTAGAAATAAAACGGACTTACAGGCATTCTTAGGTCTGATCAATTTTTATAATGTATTCCTCCCCCACAAAGCAATGATGGCAGAACCATTGCACCAGTTGCTAGATAAAAAAACTGTTTGGACTTGGGGTCACAAAGAACAAAGAGCCTTTCAAAATATAAAAGACTTGTTAACCTCAGACACCGTTCTTATTCAGTTTAGTAATACTCCACCCTTGATGGTCACCTGCGATGCCTCACCATTCGGAGTCGGTGCCATCCTGAGCCACCAATTACCTGACGGGAGAGAGGCACCTGTCGCTTTTTATTCAAAAACACTATCCAGAGTGGAACGCAACTATAGCCAACTAGACAGAGAAGCCCTGGCAATCGTCGCTGGAGTAAAACGCTTTCATGAACACCTATACGGTAGATCATTCTCCATTGTTACTGACCATAAACCATTACTAGGGATTTTGGTTGGGAATGAACCCACACCAAACATTCTATCCCCACGGATGAATAGGTGGTCAGAATTCCTGGCCGCCTATTCACACACATTGCTGCATCAACCCGGGAAACAAATCGCCCATGCAGACGCATTAAGCCGAACACCATTACCAGTCTTAGAGGATGACCCAGCTCCAGCCACTGCCACCCTACAACTAGAAACCTGCCCTGAACTTCCATTGACTGCGGATGATGTTGCCAGAGCCATGGCGAAAGACTCCTTGACTGCCTGTGTTTTGACTTGGGTAGGTAAAGGCTGGCTGGAAGGCCAAAAGACTGAAAACTTTAAACCTTTTCAGACTAGACAAACTGAACTGTCAATACAAAAGGGGTGTTTGTTGTGGGGAGATCGGGTGATGATTCCATCCAAACTTCAAGAAGAGGTGTTAGGCATGTTACATGAGGGCCACCCAGGCATAGTTAAAATGAAAAGCCTGGCCATGAGCTATGTCTGGTGGCCTGGCTTAGACAAGGACATTGAACGCTGGGTTGCAACATGCCACAAGTGTCAGAGAACTAGACCCACCCCACCACAAGCGCCCATATGGGACTGGGAGACCCCATGAGGCCCTTGGTCTCGAATCCATATTGATTTTGTGGGACCAACTAGGGGCAATACATTTTTAATAGTTGTAGATGCATATTCAAATTGGCTCGAAGTCATCTTAATGTCATCCACAACAACCGACGCTGTTATAAAACAGCTAAACAAATTATTTGCAACTCACGGGTTACCTGACTTGTTGGTATCGGACAATGGGCCACAACTAACAGCAATACAATTCGAACAATACTTAGCCTCTTTGGGTATATGGCATGCACTAACTGCGCCGGCCCACCCGGCGGCGAATGGTAGGGCTGAGCAAATGGTCCAGTTCACAAAAGAAGGCCATGAGAAAATGGACCATGGTGATGTCCAAGACAAGCTTGTCCAACTGCTTACTTACACTACAACACATCACTCCCAGTAGCACAACTAACAAGAGCCCGGCAGAATTGTTAATGGGGAGAAAACTCAGATCCCATTTAGATAGGTTGCACCCCAATTATACTTGCGAGAAACCCCCCGATTCTTCCAGCCAATACAGCACTTTCGAAATCGGCGACCTGGTCTATGCAAAGAATTTTACCGGGGACACTCTTTGGCTTCCAGCCACAATCACACAAGTAACAGGGCCCCAGTCCAACTGACTAACCATGGACAATGGAAGAGAGTGGAAGCAGCACATAGACCAGCTTCATTCCCACAACATCGAGTGCAAAACAACCCTGCAACCTCAAATAATAAATTTCAATGAAAACAAAACCAAGGAGGGCGGGGAGAAATACAAATAAATAAAAAAGAGTGTGAAAATGAACCATTAAAACCGCAACCAGAAAATCTAACCAAGCAAAAAAAGAGCACTTATGGTTAGATGAGACCATCAGAAGAAGTACTAGCGAAAGGGAAGCCGACCTGGAAGGTGCCAGCCAGGCCAGCTCAACCAGCCCAGTTGAACCGGGAGGGAGCAGCAGAACCACTTCGACTGGCCTGAGAAACACAGGCGGGAGCGGCAGTGCTGACTCACCCTTCCAGGCGGTTCCATGGAGAAAAGCCGGAGAGACAGAGATCCCAACCAAACCGTTTGAAGTTCTAGACGAGAATGAGCCGCACAGGTCAACTAGGACCAGAAAAAGCCCCACCTACCTGCGCGAATATGTCACTCACGTAGGACTGAACTAAAGGGGGAGGGGTGTTCTGTATAACTTGGAAGGTTCCAAGTAGTTAATTCCGATTGGCCAAAAAGGCCAGTCGTGGATTGGTTCATTAGGAACCAATCCAAGAAGCTGCTCAAAGGCGGCAAGATTAAATAAATAAATATAGAATAAAGACTTGTTAGTTGGAACCCGGTCTCTCGTGCTTCTTTTCCGGACGGAACAACAACAGCACTGAAAAAAGGGACTTGTGACCACTTTTGACACTTATGACCCACGGTCACATGATCAAAGTTCAGATGCATGGCAACTGGCATGTATTTATGACAGCTGCAGTGTCCCAGAGTCATGGGATAACCTTTTGTGACCTTTGGACAAGCAATGACCCACCAGTGCAAGGAGGCAAGGAATGTTGAGGGTTCCATCCCATCTGGCAGGACCCAGAAGAAGGGCCTTCTCCATGGTGGCTCCCTCTCTCTGGAACATCAGTCCCTCAGACAATAGACTTTCCCTCACTCTCTTTCAGACAGGGGTGGGCTGCTGGGGGTTTGCAGGGGTTTGGGAGAGCCCCTAGCTAAGATTCTGTGCAGTTTGGATAAATCCCCCCACCCCCCCAATCTCACCCCTGGCTGGCCCTGCTCAACGTGCCCCTGCTCTCCTCAGAGTCCCAGTGTGGCCAGTTTTGGATGCAGGTAAGTGCAGGGCATGCACGGAGGCTTGGGGAGGGCATAACTCCCCCCCCCGAAGTTTGGGAAGGCTGTAAATGGGCCTATTTCTGGCTTCCATAGAACCTCCAGAGCCCGGAGAGGCCATTTTCAGCCTCCTGGAGGCTCAAGGAAAGCCTCCAGAACCCAGGGAGGGCAAAAATGCCCCCACCACATCATGGTTCAGGAGGCCAACTTGGCCATGCACACCCAGCAACTGGATAGATCACCCTTTGCTAAAACTTTTGAAGCCCATCCCTGCTTTCAGAAGGCCCTGAAGACATGGTTCTGTCAGCAGGTCTGAGGAATCCAGAGTGGGATGGAGCCCATGAAATGATTTGTATGAAAGTGTGTTGTCGCCGGGATAGAGGGTAAGTTGGGAGGCTATTATTTTATTATTTTCTTCTTCTCATTTTTAAATTATTTTTATTTCTTTGATATGGCTTTTATACCTGTGTAAGCCACCTTGAGCATGAATTTTCTAAAATAAATAAATGTCAAAGGGAGAGCCAGATTCACCACCAACAACCATGTTACTAACTTAAATAACGGCAAGGGTTCAGTTATAACAATTGTGACCAGAAAAGTCATAAAATGGGGAAAACTATTCACAAGCTGTAACAACTGCCTCTCAGCCAGCAACATAAAATGTTGGGGTCAACTGTATTCTAAGTCAAGGACTACCCGTAGTGCTTAAAACTCAAATTCTTAACAGGTTCCTTTTCAACTTTTTCTATCTTCCACACACCTATATATATCTTTTATCTTTTGCTGGAGCTTTTCTTTTTGCAGATTCCTTGTCTTGCTTCCTGTCCCACAATGGAAGACAGCCCTGGCAACTTCAAGTGTCAATGAGTTCTGTCATTCCCACCCCTGACGGAACACATCTATTTCCTCTTTGATGTGCCTGACCTCTGTTGACCCAGCAGTGGCCTCTGCTTCTGAACTCAGGTTTCCCCAGGGGCAATCAATTAGTTTGACAATAGACTCCTTACAAACTGCTTGACCTATCCTCCAGCAGGAAGAAGAGCAGAGATAAGGACTTCAAGGGGGAGAGAGTCGGAAGGACATACTTGTAATTAATGTGAAGGCCGTTTCATATTTCAGAAGCTGCCTTTGCTATGGTCCTACCAAACGGCTTGGTGAAATTATTTCACCCAGCATTGTGGGCAACACCATCTATATAAATAGACAATTTGTCTATGGAGATTCTCAGTCATCCAAGTCATGGTTGTCCCAAAGTTGCTTGTTCAAGAGGCAACTGTATGTTCTGTTTTTTCTTTGAAGACATTTCGCTTCTCATCTAAGAAGCTTCTTCAGCTCTGACCACCATCCTCTCTGAGCTGAAGAAGCTTCTTGGATGAGAAGTGAAACATCTTCAAAGAAAAACCCAGAAAGTCTAGTTGTCTCTTGAAAAAGCACCTTTAGTATATAGATAACATGCTTTGCCAAATGGGCAGTTTTCCAAAGTCACAGGTAGTCCTCAACCTACAGTCATTCATTCAGTGGCCAATCAAAGTTGCAACAGCACTGAAAAAGTGACTTATGACCATTTTTCACAGTTACAACCTTTGCAGCATCTCCATGATCATGTGATCAAAATTCATCAGCGTCATCTGAGTAGTGCAAATGGGCGTAGAGCCTTCTTGGAACTGTTAAAAGGACTTTGCTGTAGACCGGAGATAGGCAATGTCTTTGGAAAGTTGTAAGCAGAGAAGAGAGGATGGTTGTCCTTGGGAGCTTAGCAGTGAGAGAACCAGGAATGGTAGAACACTATTAGGCATCACCTCTGAGATATGAGTCAGCCTTCTGACTTGCATGACATTGGCTCCTTCTGATGCCCTGGTTTGTCATTGGTGGACATCGAAGGCATTGCCATGAAGATGAGGCATGGTTCCACTGGTGGGATTCAATTTTTTTTTTTACTACTGGATCTGTGGGCATGGCTTGGTGGGTGTGGCAGGGGAAGGATACTGTAAAATCTCCATTCCTCCCCAATCCTGAGGGAAGGTTACTGCAAAATCCCTATTACCTCCCCACCCCACTAACCTGCTTTCCAGCTCTGTTCTCCTGTGCAGGGCAACAAAAGAAGACCCAGCCAATCAGCTGGGACTCAGGAGGCAGAGAATAGATGGGGGTGCAGCCAGTCAGATGAGGTATTTGCTGGTTCTCCAAACTACTCAAAATTTCCACTATCCGTTCTCCAGAACTGGTCAGAACCTGATGAATACCACCTCTGCATGGTTCTTGTTTTTTGCAATGGTATATTATAGGTAGTCCTTGACTTACAAATACTATTGAGCCCAAAATTTATGTTGCTAATCAAGACATTTGTTAAATGAATCTTGCCCCTTCTACAACTTTTCTTGCCACAGTTAAATGAATCACTACAGTAGTTCAGTTGTTGTTAACTCTTCAGTTTTGTTGACAACCCAGTTGTTAAGTGAATCTGGCTTAACCATTGGCTTTGCTTGCCAGGAACCGACACTACAAACATCATAAATATAAGTCAACTGCCAAGCTTCTGAGTTTAGATCACATGACCGTGGGAATGCCATAGTCATAATTGTGAAAAATGGTCATAAGTCACTTTTTTCAGGGCCATTGAAACTTTGCACATTTTTTGGAACTGCTGTAAGTCAAGGACTAGCTGTATTCTTCTGATTTTAGCTGGACAGCTATAGAACACATCATATTTTGTAGCATAGTTGCAAATGTAGGATTTATATGTATATATCCCTCTCCTCTCCCTGTGAACGTCAAAACTCTTCCACTTTTAAAACAAACTGAGCCAGATGCCACAAAATTAGTGTTCTTAAAACATACCTGTGGGAGACCAATGGGAAAACTCAGACAACATTACAGACTGAACCATCCAAACAGTTAAGCCCTTGTATACCCTAGCATTTTCTTTCCCTGACTTGGGGAAAATAAGACGACTCTTTTTTCCAACAACAGTCTATTTGGTACTTTAAAAACAGCTATTTTAAAATAACAAGTCAGTATTTGCCTGCTTGAGGTATAGGAAGACAGGAGGAAATCTTGCTAGAAAGGCAAATGAATGCAGAATCGATTCTGTGATGTCATAAAGACACCGCTCTTTCATTTCACAGGAGTGCTATACATTCAAATGTCTGGTATGGAGAGATTTGTGCCACCAAACATGAAAAAGCACAGATTTTAAATTCTTTAGAACAGCTCATAAACTTAGTTCATTCTAGACTCAACCAAGTGGGAAATGACTGGATTAAGGCACTCTAGCCTGTATGAAATATTGTACTATTTATAGTCTTGCTCCGACCAAGATGTCCCTAAATGACCAGGACTTCAAACATCACACAAAATTAATGCAGTATCAGTGTTTTCCTCAACTTCGTGTTTGAAAAGATGGTGTCTTTATAATCCAGTTCAGGTTCTGGAGTGGGGTTTTAAGAGACAAATAATTGACCTAAAGAAGGCAGTAATTAAAACATTTCAATGTTTATTATATTGATGCAAATATCACCAAGGTGTAATGGGAGTGTCAACCATCCCAACATGCTAGCCAGCATGTGAAACTCCTGAGACAATTTTTTTTCTCAAGTGTATACTTTACTGAAAAGCCATGTAGATAACAGAAGTGGAAAAGCCATTTCTAACATTTTTTGCAAAAAGCATAAGATAAAAGTCCCATTTTCCTGCTCTGGTCCATCCATTGTCCTCTGTCCACCAGTCGGTTGCACCTCTCTGGAAGTGGACTTTGAAGAAGCAAGATAGGAAGAGCAATGATGCTTTTGAAATTTGATGTTGGAGAAGACTCCTGAAAAATTGGGAAGGGTCATGAGAAGAAGCAAATGGATCATCAAACATATCAACCAAGCATTCTCACTTAGGATGACCAACCACAAATTATTCTATTTCAGACACATGATGTGAAGACTTAGCTCTCTGGAAAAGCTCTAATGCTGGGACAGATGAAAGGAAAATGAAGAAGAGGATGACCAACTACAAGATGGATGGACTCGGTTACAATGGGAGTGCCATTGGAAGAGCTGAAGGACCAGGTTTGGGACAGATCAGTGGTGGGATTCAATTTTTTTTACTACCGGTTCGGTGGGCGTGGCTAGGTGAGCATGGTAGGGGAAGTATACTGTAAAATCTCCAATCAGAGGTGGTATTTGCCAGTTCTCCGAACTATTCGAAATTTCCGCAGAACTGGTTCCCCAGATCTGGACAAAACCTGCTGAATACCACCTGTGGGACAGATCATCATGGGAAAAAAAAATCTATCTGTGTGGTTGCTATTAATCAACAACAACTTGATGGCAGATAATTAATCAATCAAACTCTGTAACAATGACAAATAGTGGTGATGTGGATATTAATATGCTTAGAATTTTATACAGATTTCTTGCTGTTTCTCAGTGAACTTAGTTCTATGCTGTTGTTCAGCCACTAAGATATGTCTGATTCTTCATGACACTATAGACCAGGAGTGTCAAACTCACGTTGTCATGGCATCATCATGTGACGTATCACGACTTTTTCCCCTTTGCTAAACTGGACGTGGGTGTGGGCAGCTTGTGACACATCTGGCCCACGGGCTGTGAGTTTGACAGCCCTGCTGTTGATCATATTATGCCAGGACCCCCTGCCCTCCACTATTCCCTGGAGTTTTCCCAAATTCATGTTCATTGTATAGATGACACTATCTAACCATTTCATCCATTGCTGTCCCCTTCTCCATTTGCCTTCAGTCTTTCACAACAAACAGGCTCTTTCCCAAGGAGTCCTCTCTTCTCATGTGGTAGTTAAAGCATTTGAGCTTCAGCTTCAGGATCTGTCCTTCCAAAGGACAGTCAGGGTTGATTTTCTTTAGGACTGACAGATTGGATCTCCTTGCAAGGATTCTCTAGAGTCTTCTCCAACATCCCAACTTGAAAGTGGTCCAAAGATTTAATTAATTGTTGCAACAATGTATTTTAAATGTTATGATAATTGTAAACTGGAATCTTATCTTCTTATGATTATAACTTTGTTGCTGGTATCTTATGATTTATATTGTTTTATTTAATATCCTAGTATGATTTTGGTTGACTGCTTATTTAGGATCCTATCACTAAATCTTATGATTTATGATGAATGTATTTTTTACAATGACTATGATCTTGATTTATCACTTGTTGCTTGTATGTATACTGAGAGCTTATGCAACTGAGACAAATTCCTTTTGTGTTCAATCACACTTAGCTAATAAAGAATTTTATTCTATTCTGTTCTGTTCTGTTCATTCCATTCCATTCCACTCCATTCTATTTTATTGATCTTATCCATTGTACCCGTTTCTATCTTCTTTTTAAAGGTAGCTATTTATTCTATTTCTTTAAATGCTTTTATAAATAAAGGAGAACAAGAACACAAAAATGTCATTAATTGCCTTTATAATCCCATTGAATTCGAGAGTTATTCTAAAATTAGCAATCTGTGCAGGTTAAAACATTTGAGAGGAAGACAGCCCTATAAGAAATAATTGGAAAACAGAGGGTGCTGAAGCATCAGTTCAGAATGGCAGTTAAGAAGCAAGTCTCTAATTAAGCAAGATTTAGCCTGAAACATGATTTGGAGAACTTGCAGGTTTTATGCTGACAGTTGCATTTTTAGCTGATGCGTGAAATTAAGTCAGACGGTCAAATTGCAGAGCGGGGAAAAGCTGGCCAAGGAATCAAGAGGTCTTGGGCTGTCAGGGTGTGCTTGACAGAGAACAGTCTGTACACTTTCAGAATAAAGAACCATCTGATGCAAGGAGAGTAGCAATGTAAATGTCAGCTGGTGCTCCATTCAAAATCCAAGAAAGAAATACTTAGACTCTTTTAATCAGAGAAAAGATATCTTCTACTAGAAATCAAGTGGTAGCAACAAAAGATTCTGAATCTGAGAAAATGGGCTCGTAAATCACATATACAAAGTAATGGCAATGTTCCTACCCCCAATAGTTCAATTGGCTCATCCAATTAAAAGTTGTGTATATCGTCATGTAGGCATCTCCAGGTGGTGATGAGGCTTCTGTCCGCTGACCTTGACATAGTTTGATAAAGGGTTGCAGCTGCGCATAGCATAGGATAGAAACCTAAGCAAGAATGTACCCCTCTCCCAGCTTATACAGTTCTGGTTTGTAATACCTCCAGCTCATTTCCCATAATCATTCTCCCCTCCTCCCCCCGTTACTTATGACAGCCAAAAGAAGCAAAGCAAAGGGAGAAAAATCTTGAAGGCTGACATTTGGCCCTCCTAGAAAAGAGACATTAGTCCTAAAAAAGATAAAAATAGAAGGTAATAGAAAACATACATGTAACAGCAACATACTAATTTTTAGGATTTATCAGGATATTTAATACGAAATGCCTTGATAAGTGTAGGAGCTCTAACATCCTTCTCATTCACCCACTCAGCCTGGGAAGGAGGAAAATGTTTCCAAGCAACCAAATACTGGAGTCAACCCCTTTGTTTTCGAGAATCCAAAATTTCTTTAACTTCAAAATGTTGTTCACCTTCAATTAGCAATGGTACAGGGGGATCAACCTGAGCTGGTCTCAAGTTGGAAGTATGTTCAGGTTTTAACAAACTAACATGGAAAACAGGAAGGATCCATGGAAGAGTTTTTGGTAATTTCAGTTGGACTGCCACAGGGTTCACAATTCGTTCAATTGAGAAAGGTCCAACATACTTCGGTCCAGGCTTTTTTGACTTTTGTGTAGTCTGCAAATATCTGGTGGATAAAAAGACCTTGTCACCCACTTGATATGGTTTTTGTGGAGTTCTCTTTTTATCTGCAATTTTTTTATGAGCCTGATGAGCATCATCTAATGCTTTATGGGTAACCAGCCAGGTAAGCTGGAGTCCATTCATCCAATGACTGAATGTTAGGTTTCTCTCGTGGAAGCTCAGGTATGGGTACAAAGTCTTGTCCTGAAGCTACTTTAAATGGAGTAAACCCAGTACTACTATGTACCGAATTATTATATGCCACCTCAGCGAATGGCAATAGGTCAGCCCAATTATCTTTCTGATAATTTATATAACATCGAAGATATTGTTCCAATACTGAGTTAGTTCTCTCACAAGCCCCATTGGTTTGTGGGTGGTGGGCAGAGCTTAAGCCCTGGGCAGAGCCCAATAACTTCAGGAACTCCTTCCAAAAGTTTGAGGTAAACTGGACACCCCTGTCTGAGATTATGCTTTCAGGAACACCATGTAACCTGTAGATATGTAAAATAAACAGTTTAGCCAACGTTTTTGCAGATGGGATTTTCGGACAAGGTATGAAATGTACCTGTTTGGAAAACAAATCAGTTACTACCCAAATAACTGTATTCCCCCCACTTTCAGGTAACTCCACTATAAAATCCATAGAGATTTCCTTCCATGGAGCCATTGATCTTGCCACATTTTGTAATAAGCTTGCTGGTTTACCAGGAGGCCATTTGGATGAGGCACAGATCAGACAACTAACTACTTTTGTAGACAACTAGCTACAAGTCTCAATGTCCTTTTTCAAGGTAGGCCACCAAAATTGCCTTTTAACCAAGTGTAAGGTTTTCATGAATCCAGAATGACCAGCGGCTTTAGAGTCATGAGCTTGCTGTAATATTTGGTTTCTCAGCATGACTGGCACATATAATTTGGCCCCCACCCATGCCAATCCATCTCTAACCATACAGTTATTTGAATGAGCAAGGAACCAATCATCAAGTTTTAGAGCTTCTCTTAACTGTGCAGTCAAATCATTTGATAAATCAACCTCCCTCTTTTTCTGGGCTCTGGTAATCACTGGAGCTGCCAACTGTTTGGTTGGGACAATCGGCTGTACCACTTCTTGGCGAGCACTATTATATTGAGGTAATTCAGATAAAGCATCCGCCATAAAGTTCTTCCTCCCTGGAATGTACTTCAATGAAAAATTAAAGCGCTTAAAGTACTGCGCCCAGCGAACTTGCTTGGGAGACAACTTCTGAGGCATTTTCAAAGCCTCCAAATTTTTATGATCTGTCCACACCTCAAATTGGTGTTTTGTCCCTTCTAAGAAATGCCTCCAGGTTAACAGAGCCCAACGAGCTTCTTTTTTCCCAGATGGCCCATCTTCTTTTGGTTTCCATTAGTTTATGGGAAATATATGCACATGGTTGCAGAGTCCCCGTCTCATTTGCTTGTAGCAACACCGCCCCGACTGCTACGACACTCGTATTGATTTGGATTATAAAAGGAGCATCCATGTCCGGGTGCTTGAGTACTGGTTCATCAGCAAACAGTCATTTCAGCTTCTCAAAAGTGGCTTGACATTCCATGGACCACTCCAGGGGTTTACTAGGCTTCAGTTTCATCTCCCCTTTGGTTTTTAGGAGATTTGTGATAGGCATTGCAATCTTCGCAAAAGCAGGGATAAATTGACAGTAAAAATTAGTGAATCCCAATAAACTTTGAAGTTGTTTCCTGGTGTGAGGAGGGACCCATTCCAAAATGGCACAAACCTTCCCCAGATCCATTTCTATGCCATCATGTGAGATGCAATAACCTAAATAGTCAATTTTTTCCTGGTGGAATTCACACTTGGACAACTTTGCATACAGCTCAGCAGCTCAAAGTTTTTCCAGAACTGACTGCACTAGTTTCACATGTTCATCATGACTCTCCATGTAGATAAGAATATCATCAAGATAAACCAACACCCCTTTGTATAGATGTTCATGTAACACCTGATTGATCATTTGCATGAATACTGCAGGGCCCCCCTGAAAGCCAAATGGAAGAACGTTGAATTGGAAACAACCCATTGGGCAGTTAAAAGCAGTTTTCCATTCATCTCCTTCCTTAATTCAAACCTGATAGTATGCTTCTCTCAAGTTGAGTTTTGTAAAATTTTTCTCTTTGGCCAAGTGGGCCAACATATCCTTCATCAAGGGGAGGCAGTACACGTTCTCCACTGAAATAGTGTTCAGGTTTCTATAGTCAACACATAAATGAAGGGAGCTATCTTTCTTTTCATAGAACAATACTGGGGCTGCTACCCGGGGTCTAGCGGGTTGGATGAAAACACATTCCAAATTTTTATCGATAAATGATCGCAGCTCTTCTAGCTCCTGCGGTGTCAGCGAGTATAGTTTTGGTTTTGGGAGTTTCACCCCGGGGAGAATTTCAATACTGCAATCTGTTGAACAATGGGGGCAAAGCTCATCCAAGGCCTTTTCACTGAATACCTCCTTTAAGTCCCAATATTCCTCTGGAATTTTCTCCTCCCCTTTCAGGTTCTCAGTGCCAGTGGAAGCCAGTTCAGTGGGATTCTTGAGTTTCAGTTGAGATTGCCCCTCCCCTTCTGGGTGCTGGTCAGTATGTATGTGCAATGACCCTCTCCTCCAATCAACATGGGGTTCCATTTCCGGAGCCAGGACAACCCCAGTATTAGGGGCCCCTCCATCCCAGGAGCCACAATAAAACATAAAGTCTCTCTATGCTTCCCCATTGCCATTTCTATTGGTTCCATTATGAAATGTGCTGGGCCACCCCCAGCTACCGATCCATCCAATTGGCAAAAGGCTATGGGTGTTTTTAAAGTCTTCAGCCTTAAGCCCATTTTCTCCACTACCTCCGAGCTGATTACACACCTTGTGCACCCAGAGTCTAACAAGGCCAGCATTTCCCCTTTGGCTCCTGACATGGGTACCCTTAATCTCACTGGAATGGTCATAGGGCCCTTGTTTGGACTTACCAGTGAGTCGTCTTCTGATTTGGATTTACTCTCTTCAGAAGAGGTTGGAGTTCCCAGATCCTCTCCTTTCGGAGGGGCGATCTTGACAACCTCCTCTGCTATACGCGCCGTTTTGTGAGGCTTTGCTGGTTTTTTTCAGGTTTTCTTCCTCCTCCTGGCGCCCCCCCTTGGTTCTAGCTTGGCCTGGCAATCTGCAGCCCAGTGACCTTCCTTCCCACATTGGAAGCAAGCAATGGTCTTGGGTTTTGCTGCCATTCCTCCCTTTTGAGGTTTTAAGGCTTCTCGAGGGCTGGTGGGGGAAGATTTGCTCCAACCAAACACCCCCCCCCCCCCAGCATCTGTTTCAGGTCAGATCAATTTCCACCTCCACTGCCAGCACGTACTACAGTTGCAGCTGACTGGGGTCTCTTCTGGTAATACAGCTTTGATATAAATCTTCATTCAACCCATCTTTAAAAGTTCTATCAGGGCTCCCTGGGACCAGCTTCGAATATGACACACCAGCTCTTTAAATTCCTGGGTGTAGTCAGCCATTGATCTCCATCCCTGATTTATGGTCTTCATCCTAATTCTGGCCTTACGTTCAGCAAGTCGGTCTTCAAACCTGTCCCGCAATGCAGTCATGAATAGGTCATAATTCATCAGCTGAGGGGCATTATTATTATGCAAAGTCACCATCCACTTTGCAGTTGTTCCCTCCAGAGCCCTGGTAACACATATAACTTTGACTGTTTCTGAGGAAAAAGCCCCTCCATATTCCTCCATATGGCTCCAGACTTGTGCCAGGAAGAATCCTAACTCCTTGAGATCCCCCCCATATTTTACTTCCAACGGGGGCACCTTTGGAGTTCTTCTTCTGGCAATTACTCCTCCTGCTGGGGGGCCCTGGGCTGCTGTTGCCTGTTATGCTAGCCCAGGTTGATTTATGGGGGTGGCTGCTCTGATTCTTCTGGCTGGGGCTGCCTCCCCCTCCTCTCCCTCATACCTTTGATCAGTTTGAGGTTCTCCAATAGCTTCATTTAAAAGATGCATGGCTTGAGTTAGTAAAAAATTCTTTATTTCCTTCTCTTGCCATAGCTCCTCTCTTCCACGCTGATGGGTAGTGGTCACTCCTGGAGGAGGCTTTTCCTCAGGATACTTCCAACCGACTCCCAGGGACAATTTGGGTTTTACAGCTGGTTTTCCCCCAAGATTTAGTTCTGCTAACCAGTTGGCTTCCCCTGCTTCCTCTAGCAGCAGAGAATCTTGTCCTCCAGTCGCTCCCAGATCTTCTTGGTCGCTGGCTGGATTTGACATTGTGTTCAGACCCCCTTGGAAGAAAATTTATTTCTTCTCCGGGTGGGCTGGTAATGTGGAGATTCAGAATAATGTCAGCTGATGCTCCATTCAAAATCCAAGAAAGAAATACTTAGACTCTTTTAATCAGAGAAAAGAAATCTTTTACTGGAAGTCAAGTGGTAGCAACAAAAAAATTCTGAATCTGAGAAAATGGGCATGTAAATCACATATACAAAGTAATGGCAACGTTCCCACCCCCAATAGTTCAATTGGCTCATCCAATTAAAAGTTGTGTATATCATCATGTGGGCATCTCCAGGTGGTGATGAGGCTTCTGTCCGTTGACCTTGACATAGCTTGAGAAAGGGTTGCAGCTGCGCATAGCATAGGATGTATGCTAAGCAAGAATGTACCCCCCCTCCCAGCTTATACAGTTCTGGTTTGTAACACCTCCAGCTCACTTCCCATAATCATTCCCCCCCTCCTCCCCCCGTTACTTATGACAGCCAAAAGAAGCAAAGCAAAGGGAGAAAAATCTTGAAGGCTGACAGTAAACCATTCAGAATGAGCACATGTAGAGCAGAACAACAGAAAACAGCTGGAAGGTACCTTGGAGGTCCTCTAGTCCAACCCCCTGCCTAGGCAGGAATCCCTATACCCTTTCAGACAAATGATTGTCCAGTCTCTTCTTAAAAACCTCCAGTGTTGGAGTATTCACAACTTCTGGAGCCAAGTCATTCCACTGTTTAATTGTTCTAACTGTTCTCCTTATTTCCATGTTGCTTCTACCCTTGATTAAGGCTAAGTCACACTGGCCGACGGATGCAAAACATATACAAAAAGGACACCGAGGATGAGCAAAATTTCGGGGCTCCATCCATTGTTATCCGCTCTCAAAAGTGGTGAAAATTTGCATAAACAGAATGGAAAGGAATGGAAAGGAACGGACGGGGGTAGTACGTAGCGAGGATGGGAAGCGGATGTTCGTAGGAAGCCTAGCGGATGGAAGCGGATGGAAGCAGATGACACAACCGCAGGGCTTCCGGGGGAGAATAGCGAAGTGGATGCATAGCAGAAGGAGCAGATGCGTAGCGGATGACGCGGATGCATCACAAATGCCTAGAGGATGCATAGTGGATGTGTAGCAGATGTGTAGCAGTGCATAGCAGATGCATAGAGGATGCAAAGCATTCACTGCACATGCGGGGAGGATGAATTGCATCAGCTCCGCGGATATAAAAGGATGCAGCTCGCAAGCAGTCACCATTCAGAGGAAAGACCTGCTGCCAGAGACATCTTGAAAGAATACTATGGTTCGTCAGTCAGGGAAGAAGAGGAAGCCTGTGCCTACTCCTGTCCGCCCTGGCAAGAAGGATAGAACCACCATCCCACCCACTGGCACTGACTCTGAAGCTGCTGGTGCTTCTGCTGCTGCTGCTGCTGCTGGTGTTGCTGCTGCTGGTGCTTCTCCTGCTGGTGCTGCTGGTGCTTCTCCTGCTGCTGTTGCTGCTACTGGTGCTGCTGGTGCTGGTGCTGCTGGTGCTGCTGGTGCTTCTCCTGCTGGTGCTGCTGGTGCTTCTCCTGCTGCTGCTAGTGCTGCTGCTGTGGTGGACCAGCCCCAAGGCCCTCAAAGCCCTGCTGCTGAAGGCCCTGAAGCCCCTGCCAGAGGGAGGAAGAAGCAAGGCAAGGAGAAGGGAGAGAGGAAACAGTAGTCCATTTCCGAGGACCATGAGGAAGAGGTGCTGGAACAGCTGAGGGAGAACGAGTGCTTGTGGAGAAAGGGCCACAGACTCTAACGTGACACCAAGAGAAAGCAGGAAGCATGGAGAAACAAGGCAGAGAGCCTGGGCTGCACTGCAGATGTCCTCCTGAGATGGTGGAAGCACATGCACACCTGGTATGGCAAGCTGCACCTGAAGAAATCCAGGCAGGCCGCTGTCAAGCTCACTGACCAGGAGATGTACGTCATGGCCAAGTGCAGCTTCCTGGAGGGTGAGGTCCGCCACTGAGGAGCAGCCCCTCTGACACCCCTCTCCCTCAGACAGCCCACAGACAGCCAGTCCTCTTCCAGCCAGGAGACAGCTACTGTGTCCAGGCAGGTGTCTTTGGAGGGCCCCACGGCAGAGACCCCCCGACAGCTGCACTCCCCATGCCAGAGGACGTGGAGGATCCCCTGTCTCAAATGGAGCAAGAAGAAGCAGCAGCCAGAGACCAACCCACACCCACCCCCAGCTCCACCTCCACAGAAAGCAGGCAGAGAGGCAGACTGGAGGGTCAGAGCCACACTGTCCTCTTGAAGATCAGGGACACAATCAAAACCAGCACAGATCTTCTCTCTCAGCTGGTCCACAGTGACATACCATCCTCGAACCGCAAGCCCTTCATCACGTATGTGAGCCAGACCCTCATGGACATGCCCGAGGCCGAGTACCAGGTGATGAAAGAGAAGTTCACAGCACTGCTGCACCAACCTCCAGGCCCAGCTGAACCTGCTCCGACCCAGTCCAGGACTGCTCCTCCACCCCAGGCAATGTCACAGCCCTTCCACGGCATTCAACAGCCCCTCACCTACCAAGGCTATGAATACCAGGACTTCCCACAGCAGAGGCAGCCCTTCCCAGTCCAGGCCCAGGTACATCGCATGCCACTGATGCCTCACCTGACCCAGCTGCAGACCAGAGAGCCCCACTACACTCCTCCTTCCTCCACCCCACAGCCAAGCCCCTCAAAAGAAAATCTGTCATCAGTCTTGTGCCTGACATCCCAGGTCCTTGAGGAAGGGCCTCTCAAACTCACGGAACTGAGTCAGCTCTCTGAGAGCTTCGTGAACACACCATCCCCTGTTGTACTCTCAGGACCAAGCACTCCAATGGCACCTCAGACCAGCACTCCAGCTACAGCCACCTCCACAGTCCCTGGCCACTCGACAGCTGAGACCATGGACATGCCTCAGAGTGACTGAGAATAGTGCCAGAGACTGAGTTGTTACCTGTTCACTTTATCTTTGTTTAAGACACTTTACTTGGTTCATTTTGCTTTTTTAATAAAGTCATACAGTTTACTTAAGACAGTTATTAATAAAGGTTATCTTTGCTTCACACACTTGGTTCATTTTATTTACTTAATAAAGTGTTGGTGAAAACTTTGAAAAAATGGTTAAGCCTTTGCATGCTTGTGGCATAGGTAAGGATAGTTGTGGGATGGGTAAGAATAGCTGTGGGATGGGTAAGGATAGCTGTGGGATAGATAAACCTCCAGTGCAAGAATAGTGGGACTGTATGGTCCACCCTCCCAGCTGCCACACATATGGCCCTTTTTATCAATAACAATTTATTCATTTATCAACACATTTCAAAATAAACAAAGCTCTTTATTAATGCCCTATTCATTGTAGGGCCACTCAACATACATGGCACAATCTCATCAGTATGATGAGACAGGCTCAAGGAAGCATCCATTAAGCATCTACCATCCTGTCTTGCCACTCCGCTGCTCCAGCTGGGGAGTTGCATCAGTGTTTCAGGAGGTTGCGCTGCTTCTTCCCTTCAAGTGAAGCTCTGTTGGGGCCTTGTACATCCACAGTGTCTATCAGGTTTCACCCTTGCCTCCATTCACCAAGCTCCATGTCCCCATTCCCTTGTTGACGGTCCACAAGTCTGTTCTGCAACACTGGGTAGGGGGTGCGCATGAGATTGTGCAGGATGCAGCAAGCTTCCACGATGCTCCTCACAGTCTGTAGGTGATGCTGCATGGTGGTGAGAAGTACCTGGAACCTGTTGGCCAGGATGCCAAAGGTGTTCTCCACCACCCGTCTTGCCCTGGACAGCCTGTAGTTAAAGATCCTCTCTTCACGAGTGAGGTATCTAGAACTGTAGGGCTTCATTAGGTAGATTGTGAGGGAGAAGGCGTCATCACCCATGATGAAGTAGGGCACATCTTGTGTGTCATTGGGTAGGGGGTCTGGATCTGGAAAACCCATGATGAGGTTGCATTCCAGCCCATCCTTGAGGTCACTGGTGTTGTATACCTGGCTATCTGAAGCTGACCCGTTGCCTGAAGCATCGATGTACATGAATTTGTAGTCAGCATCAACCATGGCAAAGAGGATGATACTGAAGAAGCCCTTGTAGTTGAAATAAGAGGACCCTGAGTTGGCTGGAGCTTTGCAGGCCACGTGCTTCCCATCTATGGCTCCAACGGTGTAGGGAAAGTTCCACCTCTGATACTACTGCTCTGCAGCTTTCTTCCAGCCTTCTTCAGTGGAGGGGCACTGGAGGAGCTCCTCCACGTATTCTTTGATGATGGCCTGCACCACTTCTCTGACCACTTTGCTGATGGTTTTGTGTGGCACCCTCCAGGCATACTGCATGTTTCTGTATGTGGTTCCAGAGGCCAAGTGGCGCAGAGTCAGTGCCACCTTCAATCCAGGGTCCAGGCTGGGATGGAAGTTGGCGCTTGGCTTGGTCAACCTGGGTCTCAGACGCTCAACAAGTTCATCAAACATGGCTGGTGGCATCCTCATGAAGTACTGGAATGCACGAGGGTCTTCATTCCTCAGCTCCACCATCAGCTTGTCATACAGTCCAAACTCCACTCTTCTCCCGATCCATTGTCGGACCCACACAGCTCTTGGACGTCTCCTTCTTCTCCTTGCGTAGAAAAGGTGAAACAGTCTGAACTGGGTTTGGTTCTGGTGTTGAATGATGGCAGCTACCATAAGGAGTGTGTTATGATCCATGGTGGAGATCAATGGATGATGTGGAAGAGCAAGACCAAGGGTGAAGAGGTCTGTACACCAAGGCTGCTGGACTGATAGTGAAATCCAGGTGATTTCGTCCCCCTTTTTATAGGAAATATCGGTTTTTCGCTAGGTGTCCTTCCACATACTCTAGGCATACTCCAGACATCCTAAGTATCCGAGATACGTCCCATATACAAACATTTTATCCATTTTAATGCTTTATATACGAGATGCATCCGCTTACATCCTTTCTATTTCCATGCTACTAACGCTGTGTGGACGTTCTGTGTACCTTTCGCTTCCTGCCTCTTTCCGTTTTCAGCTGCAGCGGATGGCTTCTTTCCGTCTTCAGCTTCAGCTGCAGTTGAGGGGATGGCCAGAGGATGCCGAGAGGATACAGCGGACATGTAACGGATGACAATGGACGTAGAATGTTTGTTGCCCATAAGTGTTGTGTGTGTACATTGTACACGGTGGAAAGTTCATCCACTCAAAAAGTTTTGTGCACCTCAAAACTTTTTGAGCGGATGAAATAGCAGTAGACGGATGTTTGACGGATTGAGCATATGAAACACGTATGCAGTGAGTACACAACGGATGCATCGCGTTTTCCAACGGATGGCAAGCTTTTTTGTCCGTTTTACATCCTCTTTGCATCCGTTGGTGCAGTGGAACATGGGCTTTAATTTCAACCTAAGGAAGGACTCATTGGAGAATAGCCTAATGCTGGGAAGGGTTGAGGGCAAGAGAAGAAGGGACGACAGAGAATGAGGTGGCTGGATGGAGTCACTGAAGAAGTCAGCGTGAGCTTAAATGGACTCTGGAGGATGGTAGAAGACAGGAAGGCCTGGAGGATCGTTGTCCATGAGATTGCTGTGGGTCGGACTTGACTTCACAACTAACAACAACAAATCCAGATTGAGTTATCCTTGGCATAATATTTCTATCTACTTGATCTACAAGAACAAATGGCTACAAAGTGAAGAAGGCAATGACCAGGTGACCTAGTCACTTAAATGCCAGAAAAGCTCAAATGCTCAGATGCCTTAAGGATGTTTTGTTTTCAGCCTACATCTTTAAACAAAGAATATGTTTCTACTAATAGATGTGAGCTAGGATCTCAGTGACCATTGAAAAATAAAAGCCTTACATCTAGTTGATTGAACTTGAGCATGTTTGGTGTCCTTTCTTTTTCTGTCTTCCCTATCTAACACTGCTTCTAGAGGTGATTGAGATAGACATTCACTCCTGTTATGGTCATAGGTACTGAAGGAAGATTGGACATATGGATGACTTGGTAGCAGTAGGTTGGATCTAGATTTGGTCTCTGCTTTTGTGTTTTCATCCCTTCTCTCTTTTCATCTTCTTTCTTCAACCAATCTGACTCTCCCTTTTATCTTGTTTTGACTCTGATTATTTATCTCCAATTCCACTGTGCTCTTTTTTTCATCTCCTATGTCCCAAAGGTGCTTTCTCAAAAGGCAGTTGGACTTCCTTTGTTTTTCCTTGAAGACATTTCACTTCTTCTCTCATCTTCAAACTGAAGAAGCTTTTTGGATGAGAAACGAAACACCTTCAAGAAAAAACAAAACCCAGTTGCCTTTTGAAAAAGAACATTTGGGACAACAACCATGATCTGGATCATTGAGAATCTCCCACAGGCATTTCACCTTCTATGTTTTATGCTTTACTGGCTCTTTTCAGATACATTAGAAGACTGAAATTCTCAGAACTGTCCTTCACATGTTTTCCCAATTTCCTACCTTTTTCCACTTTGCATTTTCATTCTTTGTAAGAAGATTTGAAATCCAAGGGAGAAAGTGGAGAATTGTCCAAAACAAATATTCATCTAAATCTGGGGTGGAAAAGTCTCTGAAGATCTAGACCTACATGGCTCCTCTACTAAAGCCTTGGGAGTAGAACCCAGAGGTGATATTCAACAGGTTCTGATCAATTCTGGAGAACCAGTAGGAGAAATTTTGAGTAGTTTGGAGAACCGGCAAACACCACTTCTGACTGGCCCGGCCACCATTTATTCTCTGCCTCCCGAGTCCTGGCTGATTGGCTGGGTCTTCTTTGGTTGCCCTGCACAGGAGAACAGAGCTGGAAAGCAGGTTAGTGGGATGGGAAGAAAATTAAGATTTTACAGTAACCTTCCCCTGCCTCACCCACCAAACCATGCTATGCCCACAGAGCCAGTAGTAAAAAAATTTGAATCCCACCACTGGTGGAACCCCACCACTACCCCCAAACTCTTCCTATAGTAGCTGCTGAATTGCAATTTTTAATGTGTGAGAATGCAAAGGCATTGGAAGAAACCATGTTGAGCCATATGGTTTGTAAAAACAGGGAGATGCATGAAGGTTAACAGAATGTTTAGTTTTGCCCACTGATTGTATTATGACCTACAAACAAAAAGGGATGCCTGGACAAAATTCTCTTTTGAAACTCCTACTGTTCGTGGTTTTGTAGTTTGCCAGTTCTCCGACTGTGGTCTTGCAGCTGCTCTATTCTTTAACTTTGGGATAATCCAGAAACCTTTTTTAAAAAAGCAGGATATGTTCTATTGTCCATTCATTATGGATTCTCCTTTTTCTCAAGGGGTGAGTTTTATTCCAGGTTTTTATTGATGTTAGATATTTGGTTTTCATCTCTGGACTTGCATCTGGAAGGACAGAAAAGGTTGTCTTCAGTTTTCTTTCTCTAAAAATCTTTCATATCCTTAATATTCCATCTAAATCCCACCCAATCACCACAATCTGGCCTCGTTTATCTAATATGCTTCTTTATGATTGCAAGTATTGATCAGGTTTCCCAATGGGAAGTTCCTGTGGGTTCATGGATCATGTTACTAATACACTGTTCAAAAAAATAAAGGGAACACTTAAACAACACAATGTAACTCCAAGTCAATCGCACTTCTATGAAATCAAACTGCCTACTTAGGTAGCAACACTGATTGACAATCAATTTCACATGCTGTTGTGCAAATGGAATAGACAACAGGTGGAAAGCAGAGGCAGGTAGCAAGACATCCCCAATAAAGGAGAGGTTCTGCAGGTGGTGACTACAGACCACTTCTCAGTTCCTATGTTTTCTGGTTGATGGTTTGGTCACTTTTGAATGCTGGCGTTGCTTTCACTCTAGTGGTAGCATGAGACGGAGTCTACAACCCACACAAGTGGCTCAGGTAGTGCAGCTCATCCAGGATGGCACATCAATGCAAGCTTTGGCAAGAAGGTTTGCTGTCAGCGTAGTGTCCAGAGCATGGAGGCGCAACCAGGAGACAGGCCAGTACATCAGAAGACATGGAGAGCAATGGGTTGCTTAAAGTTGTAGAGTTTCTAAATAACATGTCTTCCAAAAGGAGTCATAAACTTGTTGTTGACTTATCCCATTGGTGAGGGCTGTCACACAATCCATAAAACTAAACAAATGGGCAACCATTTGTCTGAAATAGTATAGGGTCTTGTGCTTGAGTAGGGGGTTGGAGTAGAAGATTCCAAGGTTCCTTCCAACTCTGTTATTCTTTACAGCATGTTACATGCTGCATGTTACAGCATGTAACAATTAGTCTAACAATTAGTCCTAAAATTGGGACTAATTGTAACAGCATGTTACAATTAGTCCTCTGCTTATAAAACCATTCATTTAGCAACCTGAATAAGTTTTAAAGTCTCTGAAAAAAGTGACTGATAAATGGTCCTCACACAAAACTGTTGCAGTCAGTTTTGCAGTCAGGTCCTCACACAAAACTGTTGCAGTCACATGACCTCACAGTCATGTGATCAAAATTCAGGGGTTTAGCAACCATCATTTATTTACAATAGTTGCATTTCAGGATCACTTGATCACCTTTTGTGATTTTTCAAAACTACTTGGGTACGTGAACAAACAACATCCTTAAGTAAACCATAGCCAAGAAAACCAGCATTAATACTTGCCAACATATCATGAACTAGTGGTCCCTGGGATTTAAAATTATGAGTTTGGTGGTCCCTGAGGTCAAAAAGGTTGGCGATCCCTGAACTAGAGCTACCATTATCAGGTTGCAAAAATTCAGACCATCTTGAGATAGCAGCAGAGACATTTTTGCTGGCATATAATGATTATTGCATTTTTTTAAAAAAAAATTTTTGGCAAACCAGATATGGTATCCTTAATACTGTATTTCTGGAAATTAAGACCTGATCTTACATTTTTGCTCCAAAAGACTTGTTAGGGCTTATTTTCAGGGGATGTCTTATTTTATAATTCAATACATCCATCAGGTCTTGCAATGGACATACTAAATGCATCTGTCTGGCTGATGATATTAACTGGGCTTATTTTTGGTGCAGGGCTTAAATTACAAGCATCCTGAAAAATCATGCTGGGGTTTATTTTTGGGAAAATACAGTATAAACAACAAGTTTGGTTATGCTGCAGAGGAACGCTACATCCAAGATTTTTATTTACTTCAGGCCAATATATGCAGCCTAAAACAATCCTCAAGGGTTCAAGATCTGCAATTCGGCCAAATCATGTTTTCTTTTTTAAAATGAACATCTATGTAGCAACCCATTCAGGAATCCTCTTGTTTATGGGTGAGGATGCCTAGTAGTATCACCACCCTTGAGCCTAGAATGAGTACTAAAATTTTTACCTGAATCTTTGCTCCCTAGCAGCCTCACAACACTTGGTTAAAAGCAGATAACAGATTACGGATAATCAGAGTTGGAAGGGACCTTGTAGGTCATCTAGTCCACCCCCTGCCTAAGCAGGAGACCCTACACCATTTCTGACAGAAATCTCTTCTTGAAAGTCTCAAGTGGATGTAGTACTCTAGGTGTGGTCTTACTAAAACTTTATAGAGTGGTATTAGTACCTCCCTTGATCTTGATTGTATCCCTCTGTTAATGCAGTCCTAAATTGCATTAGCTTTTTTGGCTGCTGCTGCACATTGCTGGCTCATATTTAGCTGGTTGTCCACTAAAACTCCAAGATCCCTCTCACAGTTACGGCTATTGAGCCTGGTTTCAGTGTACTATATGTGTAGTAGCCAGTCTATATGTGTACTTTTGGTTTTTCTTCGCTAATTGTAGGACTTTACTTTTCTCTACATTGAATTTCATTTTGTTAAATATGTCCCAGTGTTCTAGTCTGCCAACAGCTTTGAATCGAGAAACCCATCACAGGAAGGCTAGTCATCTGGCTAGTCATTTACCTGACTCAAAAACAGTAATTGTGAGAGGGACCTTGGAGTCCTAATGGATGATCAATTAAACATGAGCCAGCAGTGTGCAGCAGCAGCCAAAAAAGGTTAATACAATATTTTGTTGTATAAACAGAGGCATAGAATCAAAATCACTTGAAATGTAAGTACCACTTTATAAATCCTTAGTGAGACCACACCTGGAATACTGCATCCAGTTTTGGTTACCACATTACAAAAAAAGGTGTTGAGGCTTTGGAAAAAGTGCAGAGAAGAGCAACTGGGAGATGAGTTAAAGGCCTGAAGACTAAAACATATCAAAATGGTTTCAGGAATTGGGTATGGCTAGTCTAGGGAAAAGAAGGACTAGGAGTGTCATGATAACAGTAACCAGCATTTGAGAGAACAACTTATTTTCTACAGTACCAGAGGGCAGGACAAGAAACAATGGATGGAAATCGATCAAGGAGAGAAGCAACCTAGAACTAAGGAGAAAGTTCCAAACATTAGAACAATTAACCAGTGGAACAGCTTCCCTTCAGAAGTTGTGATTGTGCTTTATTATCACTGGAGGTTTTAAAAAAAGACTTGTCTGAAATGGTATAGGGTCTCCTGCTTGAGCAGAGAGTTGGACTAGAAGACCTTCAAGGTCCCTTTCAGTTTTGTTCTGATGGATTGATTGCTCTCTTACAAAGACAGGAGCCAACAGCAACCCCCTTTCTAATCCTTGACTCTTTTGTTGGGTTGCATCCTCAGCCATCTCCTTTAATCTCATCTATCTTTTATGACACCTGTCTTTTCTTCAGCAACAGCAGGTCAAATTCTGGAATACCAATAAATGCATTTGATAGCATACAAGTCACCCATCCCTTGATCATCCAAAAATGTTCAAGGGCTCTGGATGTACCTTCATAATCATCTTTATCCCACAGAAGTGAGGTATTCTCATTGCAACAGAGCAACTTTAGAGATGCTTAACAGCCTTGAAGCAAACATTTATGCTCAGGAAAGTTAAATTTCCCAGAGGATACACACACACACACAAATTGCATTGGCCTTCTCAAATGGTAGGCATCCAAAAAGCATTGTGCTTTGAGCAGTATAGTTGTCTCTTGTCTCCTCTATCACTTAGATGCTTCGGCAACTTCCCTCTTTGTCAAAGGTGAATTATGTATCAATTGATAGATTATCACAGGGCCAGTGGCGCAATGGATAACGCATCTGACTACGGATCAGAAGATTGCAGGTTCGATTCCTGCCTGGCTCAACTTTTCTTTCCTGAATAGCAATATTTGCTTCTAGCCATGGATATCTGAATAGCAATATTTCTTCCTCCAAACTCCGTCAAAGTGTGTCCATTCCAGCCAGCTATTTTTTTTCTTACCTTCTGCTTCTTTTCTTTGGAAAGAAGACAGCTGTAACTGCCTCAGCCAGAGGGAAAGCATCATCTAATTGTTGCAAAGCTGTAGTTCAATCAAAAATTAGATGGTTTATTTACTTATTTGATTTTTATCTCACCTTTATTGCTTTCTAAATAACTCAAGGCAACTCTCATGAGTTCTTTTAGGTTGTTGTTGTTGTTGTTAGTTGCAAAGTTGTGTTCAACCCACACAACCCCATGGACAACATTCCTTCAGGCCTTCCTGTCCTCTACCATCTTCTGGAATCCATTTTAATGGGCTCCAAAACCCCAGAGAGCCCCATAGTCCTATAGCTGGGCTGACTAGGCAGAGGTATTAAAGAAACAGGGCACAGCAGTCCAGGTGCTGGCCATTATGCAGGCAGCCTTTCCTCTCACAGGGGCAAGTATTCCTAATATTCCTTCCCCCTCCTATTTTTCCAACAAAAAAATAACCTTGTGAGGTGACTTGGGATGAGAGAGAGTTACTGGCTAAAAGTCACCAACCAGGTTTCATGCCTAAATTGGAACTAGAACTTACGGTCTCCTAATAATTGGCCCAAAGTCACTTTCATGTCTAAATTGAAACTAGAATTCACAGTCTCCTGATTTCTAGATGAGCACCTTAACCACGATGTCAAACTGTTTTAACATGTTCTTACTTATAGTTTATTTTAGAATAGTGGAGAATGAGCCCCTTTGGGCCATATTTCAGCATCAAAGTAGAGGATCAGAAAATGGCAAGTTTCAGTCTTACTTGGGTTTGGTCAAGTATCACTATTCTAGAAAATGACAGGGGAAGTTGCAAATGATAATAAATAGGGTTAATTTCCTACTGAAATGAAAGTTGTAAGAATGTCAACTTTGAAATGCCTTACAAAGAAACCTAATCCCATTTTGTCCATTACTCCTTTTTTCTACTCCTTCCCTTGAATCAACTCGTTGGGTCTAACTTTTAGTCTTGCATTTGGAAAAGTTGTAACTTTGGGTTCCTTTTAGATAGTAAGATTCCCATCTTTCTATTACAGACTTTAGACACAAGGCTACATAACTAGACATGGGATTACATAACTAGAATGAAAAGAAGGACTGGGGAGACATGATATCCAATATCTCAGAAGTTGCCAGAAAGAGTCGAGCTATTCTCCAAAGCACATGAGGGCAGGACAAGAAGCAATGGGTGGAAGTTAATCAAGAAGAGAAGCAACCTAGAACTAAGTCTTGAGAAATTTCCTGACAGTTAGAACAATTAATCAGTGGAACAACTTGCCTCTAGAAGTTGTGAATGCTCCAAAACTGGAAATTTTAAAAAAGATGTTGGATAACCATTTGTCTGACGTGGTATAGGGTTTCCTGCCTAAGCAGGGGGTTGGACTAGAAGACTTCCAGGGTCCCTTCCAACTCTGTTATTCTATGTTCTACATTAGCAACCTGCAAATTATAAAGGTGAATTTCATTTCCCAAACTATATAGCAATGTGTAAAAAGAATCCTGTATATAGTATTAATGAGAGAAGAATTCTGAATGATGACCCACATTAAAGATCAGAGAATAGGGTCCAAGAATTATTTGGAACCCAGTAGAGACATGTAATACTAGCCAAGTTACAACATATCATATGGCTACATTCCATATGTATATAGATTAATCTACTTTTGTTTAGATTTATCTGAATTCTGTTTACTGTTTTTAAAAAGCTTCATGTGAGAATCAGACATCTGCTCACTTATATTCAAGCAGACAGTGGAAAATGTTTCAGAGAGAATTTAATTTAATTTAAATTAATTTATTTACCAAATATGTGTATCCACCCTCTCAGCAAAAGTGACTCTGAGTACTGTACAGTTGGATAAAAATTTTCTTAATATTAACGCGCACACACACACACACACACACACACACACACATATATATATATATATATATTTGTTTTCTGAGGTTTTCGCGGGTATTTGTATGTGGATCTTTGGTTATTCGGGTTTTCTTCCGCATAGAATTGGAAGTATCTAGGCAACGTTTCGATGTAGTCTCATTCATCATCTTCAGGCTTGTTTCTTCAGCTCTGTGCTTCTCAGAGTAATGTGAGCTTGCAGCTGCTTCTTCCTTTTAACTGCTAGTGGGGGTGTGACTTGATTGGGTGGGGGTTTG
>BLBF01000002.1:15840824-15858835 GCA_015471245.1 Laticauda colubrina
AGACAGACAGACAGACAGACAGACAGACAGACAGACAGACAGACAGACAGACAGATGCTTTTTTCCCATTGAAAATGTTTCACTTCTCATCCAGGAAGCTCCTTCAGTTCTAAGTGACTGGTGAGGAATGGAAACTTTTAGATGACGGCAGAAAAACTCCAGTTGCCTTTTAGAAAAATCACCTTTGGGACTCTTACCTGACTGTTCCCCAAGTAGTATTAAACCCACAGCCATACCTTCAGCCAATTCACTTTGCTATTCAGGAGCTGTGTTTAATATTTGAGAACCTGGAGGACCTCAATGAGTAGAGGAGAATTACAAAGTGGACCAAGCTACCAGTCAGGATTTTTTTTATTCTGTTGTTAAATATCAATAAGATTGTTTTAGGAATCATGTTACACTTTTCACGTCTCATTCTATCTCAAACTATATTGTCCTTTTTTGACAACTGCTCTCTAATAGTTTTCTTCTATGTCTCTCTGGGAAATCACTGCATCCATTTATTATTCCAAGCTTACACAAAACTCCATTTATATATTTTTAAAACCTTTGGTGGAAATTTGGGTGGGTGGGGGAGTTATGTGTTAACTGATAACAGATAATCGAAGTTGGGAGGGACCTTGTAGGTCATCTAGTCCAATCCCTCACCCAAGCAAGAGACCCTACACCATTTCTGATAGATGGGTGTCCAATCTCTTCTTGAAAGTCTCAAATGATGGCACTCCCACAACTTCCGAGGGCAACTTCTGTTCCATTGGTTGATTGTTCTCACTGTCAGAAAGTTTCTCCTTTTTTCCAGGTTAAATCTCTCCTTGTTCAGTTTCCATCCATTATTCCTTGTCGACAAGCACTTTGAAAAATAGCTTGACCCCTTCCTCTCTGTGGCAGCCTCTCCAATATTGGAAGACTGCTATCATGTCTCCCCTGGTCCTTCTCTTCACTAGACTAGCTATGCCCAGTTCCTGTAACCATTCTTTATATGTTTTAGCCTCCAGTCCCCTAATCATCCTGGTTGCTCTTCTCTGTCTTTTTTCTCGAATCTCAACATCTTTTTTGGAATGTGGTGAGCAAAACTGGGTGCAGTATTCTAGGTGTGGTCTTACTAAGGCTTTATAGAATACGACTCTTCTTTTTATTCTCAACTCTTATTTCAACTCCTCATGGTGATATCCATCAAACAGAAGTGGTTTACTGCTGTTTTCTTCCCAGATGTCCTAATCTCATCAACAGCCACAGAATACTTAAGTACCTCTCTCTTCCTAGGGAGGAGTTTTCTCCCAGAAGACTTTCTGGCTCCAAAACTGTTGTGTTTTCACAGATCTTGAAAGACCTGGCTCTTTCAACAATTCTTGGGTCAAGATGGATTCAGTTCTCCTCCCCAACATGATTGGTTGATTGCTAACAGAAAAGAGAGTTGAAGGGGACTTTGGAGGTCTTCTAGTCCAAACTCCTGGTCAAGCAGGAAACACTATACCACTTCAGACAAATTGTTGTCCAATCTCTTCTTTAAAACCTCCAATTCTGTAGCATCCACAACTTCTGGGGGCAAGTTGTTCCATTGATTAATTGTTCTAACTGTCATGAAATTTATCCTTAGTTCTAGGTTGGTTCTTTCTTTGATTAGTTTCCATCCATTGCTTCTTGTCCTGCCTTCAGGTGCTTTGGAAATTACGTTGACCCCCTCTTCTTTGTGGCAGCCCCTCAAATATTGGATGACTGTTATTACAACACCCTTATCCTTCTTTTCATTAAGTAGACATATCTAATTACTGCAACCATTTTTCAGATATATTTAGCCTCCACCCCCTTAATCATCTTTGTTGCTCTTCTTTGCACTCTTTCTTGAATCTCAACACTTTTTTAAAAAAATTGTGTTGACCAAAGCTGGATGCTGTATTCCAAAGTAATATAGCAAGACCACAGTAAGGCTGTGGTCTTACCAGAGCATTATAAAGTGGTATTAACTGTTCAAATGATCTTGATTTGGGGTTTTTGATATGTTCTTCCCTAAAGTCCTATTAAATGCTATTACTGATATTATTTATGGAGTGGGTTTTGTGTTGTTGTTTTTTTTAAATCTTAATGTGTAAGTTATCTAGAGTTGTGTTTGTGGCTGTGTCGGCATCAGAGGTGGCATTCAGCAGGTTTTGACCAGTTCTGGGGAACCAGTAGAGGAAATTTTGAGTAGTTTAGAGAACCGGCAAATACCACCTCTGAGTGGCCCCATCCCCATCTATTCTCTGCCTACTGAGTCCCAGCTAATTGGCTGGGTCTTCATTTGTTGCCCTACACAGGAGAATGGAGCTGGAAAGTAGGTTAGTGGGGTGGGGAGGGGATTGAGATTTTACAGTATCCTTCCCCTGCCACACCCACCAAGCCACGGTCACCAAGCCACACCACGCCCACCAAGCTATGCCCACAGAACAGGTAGTAAAAATTTGAATCCCACCACTGGTTGGCATGCATATTTATTAAATACATAAAAAATAAATCCAAATACTATGGTGTCAAGAACACATTTTACCTTCTTAAAATCGCATTGAAATTTAACTTTAGCTCCATATCCTGAAGATACAAAGCCTCAATAGAGAAGCCATTGCTATAGCAGCAGGAAAATCTTGGCTTCTAGCTGGCTGGCCCATTTTTCCAGAATTGGTGTCCTGGTATTGAAATAACCCCGCTGTGATTTTTGCTAACTGCTTTCTCCATGACATTTTAGCTTCATCTCTGTGCTGAATTACAGAGACCCAGTGAAAAAGCCAAGCAGATGCCATGTTGTTTGACAGATTGTGAGGAACAGAATTTATATGTATATTTTTTAAAAGAATCCTATTTATTTGTGGTAGCTTCCTTAAATTGGCCTTGACATCTCTTGGTGCCTTATGAATATTTAAGAAGATGTTTCACTTCACAAATCATCAGGGTCCAGCAACATTTAACAGATTCCAGAAACAGGTGATCCTAATAAAATGACCATACCATTTAAGCATTCTCTCATCTGGACTTCATTTTCCACAACTCTTAATGGCCAGACAAATATTTGGAAGGCACATAGTTGGGGAAGACTGATATAATCACTTCAGTTATCCCAAGCTATACAGGTTTCTGTGCTAATCAACGATATAGCTCTTTGCGCGGGGATTGGTTAAATATGTGCTGCAGAGACTCCTGTTTTACTATTGATATTGTAATTACTCTGATGAAGATTCTGGTCCATTTACCATTCACTGCAAGCATTTTCTTGGCATTGGTTTTCTTCCTTGATTTAAAGGCGAAGACCTGGTTTATATATCCACTGTATATACCTCCTAATTAGTGGAATGTGAGTAACTGTGTGGATGACTCCCAAAGCAGCTGGGATGCTTTGGGAGTCGTCCTTACAGTTATTCACATCCCACCAATCCCTAGATTGCACAGGAGATGAGAGATCCTTAGTGCTCTCTGAGCTTGGTTGTTTTCTTGCAGACTTTCATTCCCCAAATTAGGTAACATCATCAGTGTGGTTTTATCTGACCTGCCCATTTTTCCAGAATTGGTGCCCTGATATTGATCATGCACCAATGATGTTACCAACCAAGCTTGGAGAGTGCCAAGTCCCCTCATTTCAATCTTGAACTGCAAATATTCTCTTTTATTGACTGTACAGCATAGGGTGGACATGCTCAATGCAAAACTGAGCATTGGAAAATATGTATATGGACATTCTCAGTCATCCAGGTCATAGTTATCCAAAAGGTGCTTTTTCAAGAGACAACTGGACTTTATGGGAAAGATCACAGTGTCAGGATTCCAGGAGTTTCCCCAATTAAATCATGAGTCTCGAGCCAAACTTCCAAAACTTCAAAAGGATTTATTGGGAGTTAACATCTCTGGCACTGCCTGGGTATAGCCAACTCTGAGACACATCATTCATTGTTACCCTTAACCCTGGTTTTACCCCACCCCTTGGGTATATCATGATTCATATTCTCCAATGGGACACATCCATAGCCATGAGTCATCAAACATGTTCTCCAGTTAGAATTTTGCACAGAAACTTCAGTCACCTAGTTACTATCTTTGAAAACAATTTATGGAATGCACTTTCAATTTCCAAGCTGCCCCACTGTTCCTTCAAACCCCTTTTCCCCCCCTCTCCCTTTCTGTTGGCAACTCTAAAAAGACCATAGAAATATTTTATGAATTGACACATAGCATATAGAAGACAGTTATTTAGAATATACAGGCAGTTCTTGACTTACGACAATAGGGAGCCCAAAATTGCCATTGTGAAGCAATATTCACAATGCTGTTATGACCTTTTTGGCCACAGTTGTTAAGAGAATCACTCCAACTGTTAACCAAGCTAGGCAATTGTTAAGTGAATCTGGCTTCCCCGCTGACTTTGCTTGCTGGAAGCCAGCTGTCTGTCATGATTCTGGCAGTTACTCAATGGCAACTCATAAAACATTTTGTACACACGGTTTATAATTGTCACTGTCCATGACCCCAAGACAGTGCAACTGTCATAAATACATGTCATTTGTTAAGTGCCCAAATTTTGATCATATGATTCATGATAATATACTGCAATGTTTGTAAGTGTGAAAACCAATCATAAATCACTATTTTTAGTGCTGTGGTAAACTTCGAACAGTCACTAAAGGCCCTGTCACACTGCCCAATGGATGCAAAACAGACACAAAACGAGCAAAATGTTCCATCCATTGTTATCCGCTCTCAAAAGGGGCAAAAATTTGCATAACCGGAGCGGATAACACGGACGGGGGGAGGACGCAGGGCGGATGGAAAGCGGATGCGGAACGGAAGCCCAGCGGATGGAAGCGGATGGGAGCGGATGGCACATCCGCTAGGCTTCCGGGGGGCCGCAGCAAAGCGGATGCGGAATGGATACAGTGGATGCACAGCGGATGCACAGTGGATGAAGCAGATGCAGAGCGGAAGCCTAGCGGATGCACAGCAGAAGCCTAACGGATGCCGAGCATTAATTGCGCATGCGGGGAGGATGCATTGCATAAGCCCCGCGGATATAAAGGGAAGCAGCTCGGAAGCAGGTCACCATTCAGAGGAAAGACCTGCTGCCGGACGGATTGACAGCCTTCCCTGCCCTGCCTGCATGCCTGCCTGCAAGCCTTGCTGCAAGCCTTGCTGCCAGCCTCCCTGCCAGCCTCCCTGCCAGCCTTGCTGTCTGCCTGCCTGCCAGCCTTGGTTCATGTCTGCCTGCAAGTCTTGGTGCCAGCCTTCCTGCCAGCCTTGGTGCCTGCTTGCCTGCCAGCCTGCCTGCCAGCCTTGGTGCCTGCCTGCCAGCCAGCCTTGGTGCATGCCTCCCTGCCAGCCTTCCTGCCAGCCAGCAACCCCACAACCATGCGGAAGCACAGCAAGCCTCAGCCATCTGCTGCCAGCCCTTGCAAGAGGGACAGGGCTACCATCCTGCCCCCTGGCCCTCACTCTGGTTCTGCTGGGGCTTCTGCAGCACAGGCTCGCTCTTCTGGGGCTGGCGCTTCTGCTGCTTCTGCTTCTGGAGGAGCTGATGACAAGCACTCCAGCACCAGCCACCTCTACAGCACCTGGACCCTTCCACTGGATGCTGTGGAAGAGGAAGAGACAGAGGCAGATGAAGGCTGCAGAGGTCTGCAGCTGGGCTGCTGTTCTGAAAGTGAGATCCAGGTGAGTTGCTCCCCCTTTTTATGGGCAGTATAGGTATCCCTTTGCATCCTCTAGGCATCCTGTAGACATCCTTAATATCCGAGATAGGTCCCCTCTGCAAACGTATTTTCCATTTTACATGCTTTTTTCCATGCTGCATCCGCTAGGCATCCGTTCTGCATCTGTTCCGCGTCTGTTCTGCTTCCTCCCTGCGTCCATTTACTGCTGGAGCAGATGGAGTTGCGCGGATGCGCAGCGAATGCCTAGCAGATATAGCGGATGAGTAACGGATGCAGAACGGATGCCTAGCGGATGCGTAGCGGATGCAGAACAGATGCATTGGATACATTTTCCACTCAAAAGTTTTGAGCAGCTCAAAACTTTCTGAGCGGATGAAACGTCAATAAACGGATGCTGGACAGATAGAGAGGAAGCAAAACGGAGGCAGTGAGTACAGAACGGATACATCGCGTTAACCAATGGATGGCAAGCTTTTCTGTCCGTTTTACATCCTCTTTGCATCCGTTGGTGCAGTGTGACAGGGGCTTTAATGAATGATTGTAAGTCGATGATATCTGTATAGGAAGTAAATGTTAAAGAACATGATTTAACCAAGACAACGAATGAGTGGAAAAATAGCTCTGTTGTGTGTCTGTACTTGAAAAGAATAGAGTTGAAGACAGCAAGGAACCATTAAGATTAAAAATGGCAAGGAAATACGGCCTAATTTGCTGGAAATAAATAATAATAATTGCTTTGGAAGCAGATGAGAAATACAGATGGAATAGACATCAGTAATTTGGGGTGAAAGTGAAGGCAAGGAAAGCCATGCAGAATATTTTAGAAATCTGAATTGGAATAGCAGGTGTCTGTTGAAGAGGAGAACTGAAACAAATGAAACAAGTATTGAAGTTCAGTCAAAAAAAAAAGATTCAAAAGGAGGACATAGATGCTGAAAAAAGGTTGAAAAAAGGTTGTAGGTTAAATGATGTAGCTGGAGGAATGTTAGAATATGGATATGGTTGCTGATAAAGGCCTTAAAAACATGGTTTGGTCACAGGGCTTAGGGGTCTGGATAAGAACTCGTGCAAATAGTTGCATTGGTTTGTTGGTGGTGATTTTTTTTTTTGTTTACCTCAGCTCTGGATTACTCTGGATGTCCTGACTTCATTGTTTTAATTCTTGTTAGCTTAGGTTAACAAGAATTATGTTAGCCATAATTAATTATGTTAATTAACATAATCTAAATTATGTTAGTGTGAGCAGAACTGAAGTCATGTTGGATGGCCCATTGAATTAAATAAGGAAGTGTGTCTCAAACTCAGCAGCTCTGCTAAATAAGAAAGTGTTCCAGTTTGTGCACAAGAGAAAAAAACAAGATAAGGCTAGAACAATGGGGAATTGTAATAAAGTGCTGCGATGTCAGAAACCGTGTAACTGCTTTTGCTAGATAGGGAGCTAGTATGAACCTTCGAAATACATGTGTCAATTTGAAAACAGAAAGAATGTGAGCCAAGCCCTCGTACGAGGGGGCGGACAGTTAGGGTATAAAAATGCTGCCTGAATTTTGCTCTGGGTTCCTTCAATGCCTGAGGGAACCCGTCTCTGCAGACACGTGAATAAAACCTTGTTTTCCTTGGATCAATGAATCTTTTGGTGGTTTTTTTATCTGCTTCCACCTCACATTAGCCATAATTTGAGATAAGGAGCCATATAAATTGAGGAATTAAATGAAGTGGGTATTTGACTCATTTAATGTGAGCATGGACTGAAACTCTATCAGTGTTTCAGGGGTTGGAAGGGACCTTGGAGGTCTTCTGTTCAGGGCAGGAAGCCCTATATCCGTGATGGCACACATGCCACAAGTGGCATGCAGAGCCAGTTGTAATGGCACGTGAGCTGCAGGCAAACTTACCTCACTGCGCATGCACATGCCTCACAGCTGATTTTTCTGCTGGTTTCAGGCCTTTTTCAGCCTCTCAGAGGCTTGGAAAAAGCCTCTGCAAGGCTTTTCAGATCGAATGGGCCCGTTTCGTCACTTCCTGTAATACCAGAAGTGACAAAATGGGCATATTATTCAGCCTGAAAAGCCCTGCAGTGGCTTTTTCCAAGTCTCTGAGAGGCTGAAAAAGGCCTCAAACCAGCTGAAAAATCAGCTGTGAAGTGCAGTGCAGGTAAGGGGGTGGCAGGGGGTGGCGGGGGTGGTGGCGCGCACTGCATTCTGGGTGCTGGCCCGTGAATGCACATGCACTAAGGCGTGTGCAGTTTTTGGTATAGGAGCCCAAAAAGGTTAGCCCCAACTGCCCTATACCATTGCAGACAAATGGTTGTCCAAGCTTTTCCTAAAAACTTCCAGTGTTGGATTTATTCACAACTTTTGGAGGCAAACCGGTCCACACATTAATTGTTCTGTCAGAAAATTTCTCCTTAGTTCTAGGTTGCTTCTCTCCTTTATTAGGTTCCATTCATTGCTTCCTGTCCTGCCTGCAGATGCTTTGGAGAGTAGCTTGACTCTCTCTTCTTTGTGGGAACCTCTTAGATATTGAAACACTGGTATCATGTTTCCCCCTGGAGAACCAGTAGCGACAATTTTAAGTCGTTCAGAGAACTGGCAAATACCACCTCTGACTGGAGATTTTACAGTATCCTTTACCTGCCATGCCCACCAAGCCACACTCACAGAACCGGTAGTAAAAAAAAAAATTGAATCTCAACACTGCCCCTCGTCCTTCTTTTCACTAAATTAGACATACCCAATTCCAGAAACCGTTCTTTATATGTTTTAACCTCCAGTCCCCTAATCATCTTTGTTGCTCTTCTCTGCACTCTTTCTCGAGCCTCGACTTACATTTTACATTGTACATCTGTTGGCTGAAGAATTCTGGGAGTTGAAATCCACACAACTTGCACTTCAAAGTCACGTCGTCACGGCAGTGTCATGTGAAATAACGGGACAGTGCGTGATGCATCCAGTCTGCAGGCCGGGAGTTTGATGGCCCTGCTGTATAGAAAAGTGCAATTTGAAATGCTTGCCTTTTATTTTGAAACAGCTTCATCCACCCCTTTTTCTCAGCAGACTAAACCAAAGAGCTAATTAGAGCTTGTGAGGTTTGTATGTATCTAAAAACAAAAATTATACTGGAGACCACAGTCAGACATACTGTCAGCTTATGAAGACAGACATGAAATTGACTTCAATGTAATCACACAAGCCATAACCACAAAACTAACATCACAAAAAGTGAAAAACCTCTTCACTGTTTAGGGCTGATACAATCCACTATTATATACCAACTTGATGTATTATATCCTTTTCCTTAAAAGGCTCAGAAGAAGTCAAGAGATGCCCTTCTTTGTATCTGTATTTTGTTAAATTTAACACTTAGAGTTGTATTTAGGAGTGAAACAGCCCAATCCTACCTATATTTTATCCTACCGATAATAGTGAGGCTGTCATTATGTTTTATCTGTTTGTCTGTTTGCCTCCTCAAAATAGTCCAAACTGTATATTATACAGCAGCAAGTTTTGAATCAAGATAGCTAAAATCTTGAAACTGAATCTTTAAAAATTCAGGACTTCTTACTCCTGTGAAATTGAGATTTCTACAATGTTCAGGTCAGATTTATTTGCAAAATTGTAGCGATTGCACTCTCTCCATGGTTACACGATTGTGTAACTCCCCAAAAGAAAAGTCAGTAGGAAAGCCAGCAGGAACTTGGCTGTCTGTCATCTTTCTGTTTCTGTTTTATTTATATTATTGATGTATCAAACATAGAAACTACCTATCTTCCTCACAGGGGGACTGTGGGCAGCGTACAGGTAGCAGTAAGCAAGTGTGTTTATTTAAATAAGTTCAGTTAATATGATAAGTATGTAAACATTGAATGAAGTTCATTTCCCACTATTTTTTCCCCCTATTTATAAGACATGCTTTTCTTAAATAAACACTGCCGGGATGGGCTTCAAAAATTTTAGCAACGGGTCAACCTATTCTCTAAAGATCCTGAAGGCAGAACAAGAAACAATGGATGGAAACTAATCAATCTATAATTAAGGAGAAATTTCCTGGCAGTGAGAACAATTAATCAGCGGAACAGCTTGCCTCTTAAAGTTGTGGGTGCTCCAACACTGGAGGCTTTTAAGAAGAGATTGGACAACCATTTGTCTGAAATGGTGTAGGATTTCCTGCTTTGAGCAGGGAGGTTGGACGAGAAGACCTCCAAGGGTCCCTTCCAACTCTGTTATTCTGTTAACTAACAAATTAAACCTTGCTCCAAAGGATGCCCCATTATTTCCAAAAGTCCAAAAGGACAGCACTGAGGTAACAAGCTAAAGCCCATGTCCCACTGCACCAACGGATGCGAAGAGGATGTAAAACGTTTAAAAAAGCTTGCCATCCATTGGAAAACGCTATGCATCCGTTGCATACTCATTGCATACATGTTTCATACACTCTATCCCTCCAGCATCCGTCCACTGCGATTTCATCCGCCCAAGAAGTTTTGAGCTGCACAAAACTTTGTGAACGGATGAACTTTCCGCTGTGTACGATGTAAATCCATGACATCCGAGCAACAAACATTCTATGTCCGTTATCATCCATTAAACGTCCACTGTATCCTCTCTGCATCCTCTGTGCATTCCTTGAAACTCACATCCGTTGCAGCTGAAAACGGAAAGAGGGAGGAAACAAAAGATACACGGAACGTCTACACAACGTTAGTAGCACAGAAATAGAAAGGATGCGCAGTGAACGGTTTGCATCCGATATACATCCGCGAGGCTTCCTGTGAACATCCATTTAACATCCCCACTACATACTACCCACGTCCGTTCTTTTCCGTTCTTTTTCATTCTGTTTATGCAAATTTTTGCCACTTTTTGGAGCGGATGACAACGGATGGAGCCACCCCCAAAATTTTGCTCATCCGCTGTGCCCTTTATGCATACGTTTTGCGTCCGTCGGCCAGTGGGACAGGGCCTTAAATTCTGGAGGTCAAGTGTTCCAAAAGATGGGAGCCATAATGAGGAAAAAAATCAGCCCTTTTCTGTCAGAAATTTGGTGGGCATTTGACCTCCAAGGTCCCTTCTAACTCTGTTATTCTGTTGTTTTGGTTTCTTTTAGCCCATAAAAATATGGTCATTAACTATTCCATTTTTGAAACAGTGTTTTCTCTTTTCTCTGGAAAAAGAAATTGGCCTTGGACACAATCCAGCATGTTTAATCAATGTTGATAACTAGGTTTGCAAACTGCTGTACCACTATTGGCCATTTAAGCTGCTGTGGCCATGGTCTTCCTTTCTAGTTGCTTCCATCTTCCTTTCATGACCATTTTGGCTATAAGAGAAACCAAATATGTGGCTTCCACTCCAAAATTGCATCTACTTCCAGGATGGATAGGGAGGCCGAGATACAAACCAACCAGTTCTCTTTCCTGAATGTGATCTCTAAGTTCAGCCAGGCAGGTGCTCCAGTACAGGCCAGGTCTGTGCTAGGCCTCTCAGGGCCTCCCCACTCCCCAAAGCACTCTGTGCTCTACTTAATGACCCATGTGATCACTTAATGACTGAAACACTCATGTGAAGTGTTAATACCACTTTATAATGCCTTGGTAAGGCCACACTTGGAATCCAGCATTCAGTTTTGGTTGCCACAATGCAAAAAGGTGTTGAGATTATAGAAAGAGTACAGAGAACCAAGACGATTAGAGGACTGGAGGCTAAAACATATGAAGGTTGCAGGAACTGGGTATGTCCAGTTTAATGGAAAGAAGGACTAGGGGAGACATGATAGCAATGTTCCAATATCTCAGGAGCTGCCACAAAGAAGAGGGAGTCAAGCTATTCTCCAAAGTTCTTGAGGGCAGGACAAGAAGCAATGCATGGAAACCAATCAAGAAGAGAAGCAACCTAGAACTAAGGAGAAATTTCCTGATAGAACAATTAATCAGTGGGACAGCTTGCCTGCAGAAGTTTTGAATGTGCCAACAGTGGAAGTTTTTAAGAAGAGATTGGATAACCATTTGTCTGAAGTGGTGTCGGGTTTCCTGCCTAGGCAGGGGGTTGGACTAGAAGACCTCCAAGGTCCCTTCCAACTCTGTTATTCTATTCTATTCTAAACAAGGAGAGCAGGAATTGGAGTCATTAAATGAGGTGATCATGCAGGCATCTTGCTTGATGACTGTATTAACTTGTGATTGTAATGGGCTTCTCTATTATGATCATGAGTAGAGGACTACCTGTACATGGAACTGAAGTGACAAGATTGCATATTATCTGTAGCAATTATAATAGCACTAGAAGAATCACCCATTTAGCAAAGTGAACGGGAACACAACAGATACTTGATTCAATATGTTGCTTCAAACCAAATCTCCACTGTGATTTGCCAAGCAGCTTTCACCAAAGCTTCCATTCAAATTTAGTATAGCCCTACCATGAAGGCATGCTTACTAAATAAGTCACCTGTTCTAACAAACTATGCTGAAGCAGGAGTGTGAGAAAAGCAGACAAAAATCCCCATAAACAGAAATTTGGCTAGGAATAAAGTGGAAAATTTTAGCAATGGAAAAACAAATAAACTTCAGAACAATGAATTGGAAGTTATCTTGTTATATAATTGATCATTCCTAACTCATGAAAAGGCATGGCCAGAGCCTCATTTGATTGATCAGTTGATTGGTTACTTGATTGAGTGATTATTTGCTTGTCAAATAATTTTCAACTCCTCGTGACTACTTGGATAGATTTTTTTTCCATGATTCTCATTATGGCCCTTCAAATAATATGTAGATATGCCTGTATATGTGTTGTGGTTCGCCAGCTGCAGGTGCAGACGACTGAAGACTCGGAGAATGGGGACTCAGATGAGGGGTCTGCCTGTGATGCAGGGATGGGGCCAGAACCACCAGGGAGTGGAATGCTGCCTTCAGAGATTGTGGAGACTGGCAGCAGTGATGAAGAGGTCCATGAGGAGCCCATGCCCATTGTGTATGCACGCAGGGCTGCTTGAAGGAAAGAGCAGCTGCAGCAACACAAGTGACTTGGGAGTAAGGCTGCAAGGTAATGGCCCCTCCCTTAAGAGATAAAAGCCAGCTGAGAAACTGGAGTTTTTTTGCAGGAAGCAAAGAAGTTTTTGCACTCAAGCCATGTGGACATTCATAGTATCTTGGTTGGTGTTTGGAGACTCTTTGTATTCGAAATATTTCTTAGGAACTTTATCCAGTATTCTTGGTAGCCTTGCACAACTTTGGCAAGGCTTGTTCTTTTGAGAACAATAATTGGGTTAGAATAATATGGATGAAAGGAAGAAACAGAAAAAGAAAGAAAGTGACTAGGAAGAATGTTTTGGAAGCAGAGCAATGTTGTAACTTCAAATCAATGCACCTAATTTATTTTATAAATAAAATACCAGCATTAAAAAAAAAACAAAATCTGTAACAGGGAGGAAAAATATAACCAAAATTTAAGATGTGTGGATTTCAACTCTCAGAATACTGCAAGTGTAACTCCATACATTTTAAAGTGCTCAAGGTTGAGAAACACTGAGTTAGAGTTTGATGGACAGATGGCTTTGATGATACAGTTTACAAGTTCACAAGGAAAGGAAAATAACAGAAGAACAGAATGATCAAATTGGAAGGGACCTTGGAGGTCTTCTAGTCTAAGAGAGAGGGGAGCCTCCAGTGGTCTACAGAGAAATGTCACCCCCAAAGCACCCCCCCCCCCGAAAGCAATTAATCCAGGGTGCATAAGAACACAAGGCTTGTGTCACTTGCATTGCAAACAATAGGAGGTAGTGAGGGGACGGGGGGGAGGGGAACTTGCCCCACGCACCCCACGTGCCTCGCCTGGCCACTGGCCTGCTTCTTTCTGCTTCTTTCTTTTTCTGCTTTTGGCTGCATGCAAGGAAAGCAGCAAAAGTTTTCCTTTCTCTCCCCCAAACTCTGCCAGAAATGAGTCTTTGGGATCCTGCAACGCATTCTTCTCCAAGAGGCTGCGCCAGCAAAGACTCATTTCTGGCGGAGTTTGGGGGAGAGAAAGGAAGACTTCTGCTGCTTCTGCTGCTTTCCTTGCATGAAGCCAAAAGTCTCTCTTTCCCCCTGAGAACGGAGCTGGAGATGATATCCTGTGATCCCAATTAAAGAATAATCAATCGGTAGGAAAATGGGGTGGGAAATTTTCCTGCAGAGTTTTTTTGGGATTTTCTCAGGGTTTCTGGTCCATGGGATTTAAAATTATGAGTTTGGTGGTCCCTGAGGTCCAAAAGGTTGGTGCCCCCTGCCCCAAAGTACTGGCCAATGTTTGGCCTGAATTTGGATTTGTTTGTAATAAGTAAGTTTATTCCAAAATATATATAAATGAGGACCATTGGGAGGGAAATGCTTGGCTTATTCTGAACCAGTCTGAGCTATACCTGAGAAGGGGAAAATCCATACTGCATATTCTACCTATGATGAGAGGAGGAGAAGACACCGGGCAGGTTGGACCTTAAATGAAAAGCTGAGGTTAATAGCATAGAACCTTTGTGCCCATTTTTACGAGGACATCTGTTTCCTCTCTGCATGCTGAGACTTGCGTCCCTTCTCTGAGAAATGAGGTGGGGGGGGGGAATGATATTTCTGCTGTAGGCTGTAGTAAGTACAGATGGCTGGAAGCTGAGTAGACTTCCTCTGACTACAAGGAACAGCTATTAGCACAGCTGTATAGAAACTGCTGCTTTGACTCACACAAAATTGTCTGTGGAATAAGGAAAACTGTTGAGCAAGGGAGGACCAAAAGTCACTTGTGTAAATGTGCTTCCCTCCTGCACCTGGTCAGATTCTACAGCCACTCAAAAGATTGTAAAATGGGGAGGGGGGGAATCCAGCCTTGGCAACTTTTAAGACTTCTGGACAGCTGTCTGTCTGAGAGTTGAAGTCCCCAAGTTCTTTTCTCGGTTCTGTAGAAAGTTAGCAGCCACCCCTCTCCTAGAAGAATGAAATATTTTGAGAAATATTAAAAAAGCAGATTATTATTTCCTTGGATGAGAAATGGAGAAACATGTTCTTGGAAAGCAGCCCCCACCTTCTTTAATAGTCCACAGCAGGTGTTAGCACTTAAGAGATAGCTAGCGCTATTCATAAACAAATACCCTCACCCAAGATCTAACAAAGGTAGGATTAGCCCTCAGTCACAATAGGAATTGCCCAAAGCTCCTTCATTGCATCATCTCAGTTGCACCACCCAGAGGTGGCATTTAGCAGGTTCTGGCCAGTACTGGAGAACCGGTAGTGGAAATTTTGAGCGGTTCAGAGAACCGACAAATCCCACCTCTGACTAGAGATTTTACAGTAACCTTCCCCTGCCATGCCCACCAAGCCACACCCATAGAACTGGCAGTAAAAAAAAATTGAATCCCACGACTGACACCACCCCCAGCAAACTTCAACCAAACTTAGCTCAGACAAACTCCTAGGATTTTTACATGGCCCCATGGGAGTCTGACAACAGCCATAGAAAGCATGTTCTTGCACAGGAACAGGAAATTCAAGTGCAATGTCCAAGAGAAGATATAAATTCCCCATCCTCTCAACCCCATGTGGCTCTGTTTCACTATGAAACCATTTTTCCAAACAGCCTCCATGCCTCCAGTGTCTTTCTCCCAGCTTGGAACTAAACCAGATATTTACTGTTGGAAAACAGGTGTGGAAGAACCCCTTGTTCCTGGGAAACCCCTGCTCTCATGGAAGGTTGTCAGGTACCCTCTTAAGGCTTTTGTTGCCATGCTAAAGTGGTAACTATATTTCCACCAACAGAACACTACACAGATGTAAAATTTGCTATGAATACGGAGTGGTGGACTTCCTTGGTTTTGGTGCCCTCTACTCCTACTAAGGGGTTTGCAATGGCTCAGCGGTTAAAGACACCAAGTGTGACAGCTGGAAAGCTGACAGCTCGGGTTTGAGACCCAAGCACCGCACAATGGGGTGAGCTCCCGTTTCTTGCTCTAGCTCTTGCCCACCTAGCAGTTCTAAAGTATGCAAATGCAAGTAGATTAATAGGTACCACTTTACTTAGAAGGTAATAGTGTTGTGTGCACTTTTGGCATATAGCCATGCTGGCCACATGTCTATGGAAATGTCTTCAGGCAATGCTGGCTCCTTCGGCTAAAAAACAGAGATGAGCACCACAGTCAGACATGAATGTACAGAGAAACCTGTACCTACTCCGACAAAATGTCATTGTCAACTAAAATGATACTTCTTTGGTCTTTTTAGCTGCCAGAAAAAGGGAGTGGGGGGAAAACAAGGCATTCTTGAAATGCCTAGATAATCACTTCAGCAGCCCAAAGTTGTCGGAGCATAACAAGGTTATTGAAGAGCAAGATGAATGACTCTTGGAGACTGATGTGTCCTATTGGAGAAGTCACATCCAGGGGGTGGGGGAAAGACCAGGGTCAAGGGGGAAATGTATAACGTGATTTAGTATTGGCTGCACCCAGCCACGTGTCAACATGGCAATTTCTAATAAATCAATTTACTTTTTCTGAGATGCGGCTTGAGACTTTTGATTTGGATGACGGGTGATTTGTTGGAGTTCTGACAGTCATAAGCCTGTAGTAAAACATCCATATGCCACTCTCCTTAATATGATCCAGGCCTGGAAAGGAGGTGAGCTCTGTCCACAAAAATCTCAGAAAGAACAAAATGCATGAAATGATGTATTGGATGTATGGATTGTGCTTTTTTAGGAGATAGATTGCTCTAAATTTCCCGAGGCCTTATGAATGGAAATAAATTAAAATATAATCCGAATGGTTATTTACTTCCTGACATACTTCTACTTATATGAGCACAGACTTGAATGGGAGGGAGGGGAGAATCTATTGACATTCAAGGAAGAGAATAAGGAGAGGGAAGCATTCAAATAAAAAGACAATTCTATGGTCTCTCAATAAAAGGCTCTGGTAGTTTCCAGACCATGGAGACAAAATTACCTAGATGGCCCAATTGTCTGACTTGGTATAAATGCCAACTCAGACCCAGATCAGGAAGCTTCTCGGAACAGCATCATAAAAAGATGAATGGGTGGGTGGATGGGAGGAAGAGAGGGAGGAAAATAAATGAAAAGGGGATGGAAGTGAAAGGGAAAAGGAAGGAAGAAAGGAAGGAGATTAGTTAGAACTAATTAAAGCTGCTTCCCAGATGGACATGTCTTGCTGATAATATCTGCCTGTGAGGGAGGGAAGGAGAAAGGAAGGAAGGTGAAAAATAAATTAGAAAGAAAGGGAAGAAGGGTGAAAGAAGGGAGGGAGGGAGGAGGGAGGGAGGAAGGAAGGAAGGGAGAAAATAAATAAGAAAGAAGGAAATGGAAGAAGGGTGGAAGAAGGGAGGGAGGGAGGAGAAAGGGAAGGGAAGGGAGGGAGGGAGGGAGGAAAAGGGAAAATAAGTAAGTAAGAAAGAAAGAAATGGAAGAAGGGTGAAAGAAGGGAGGGAGGAGGGAAGGGTGGGAGGGAGGAAGGAAGGAGAAAATAAATAAGAAAGAAGGAAGGGAAGGAAAGAAGGGTGGGAGGGAGAGAAGGAAGGGAGGGAGGGAGGGAGGGAGGAAGGAAGGAAGGAAGGAAGGAAGGAAGGAAGGAAGGAAGGAAGGAAGATTAGTCTGATTATTCTGAAGCCAAGACACAGCATTATTAAAGCTGCCTCCCAGATGGACATGTCTTGCTGACATCTGCCTACGAGCTCCTATCTCAGAGCCTTACAACTATTGGAGTCAGAGCTGATGAAGGGTGGAGCCTGTGAGAATATCTATGATACACAAATCTGGATTTGGAAAGCATATCCACCCCTTATTTAACAGCACAGCTTCATAGTTTATTAATGGCCAGATCCTAATCTCTCCGGAATCCATGGGAGGCCAGCCATTGGTCTGAATTGGACTGGGACTTCACATAAGTACTGTAGTAAACACATTTGACCTTTTCAGTCAAACTCTGGTCCAATAAAGCTCAGTGGCAAATGCACAACCATCTTAACTGAGCCAGGATTTTGACCTTCTGAAATATCTGGATTATATAGTTCTAGCCAAACTGAACAAGTGACAAACTGTTCTAATTCTTGTAATTCCAGCGATGGTTGTATCCCCAATGATACAGTGTGAATCCTGCAACTGGAATTTAACCTTTTCACCTGGTTAAAGGTATAGATCACCAAGGTGAACCTACCTGCATTGATATCTGCTGCTTTGGGCTGCTTTCATGCTGTGGAGCCAGACGTTTTTGTGCATGTTTTGCTTGTAGTCACACTGGGTTATACAACTGTAAGAAGAATTTATTTATTTATCTATCTATCTATCTATCTATCTATCTATCTATCTATCTATCTAT
>BLBF01000002.1:15858845-15880861 GCA_015471245.1 Laticauda colubrina
TATCTATCTATCTATCTATCTATCTATCTATCTATCTATCTATCTATCTATTTATTTATTTAATTATAAAGTTATGCACGTTATTTAAGGAAATATGGAAATGGTTTATTGAGGATTCTTCACGGCAGAAAAATAGAATAACAGAGTTGGGAGTGACCTTGGAGGTCTTCTAGTCCAACCCCTTGCTCAAGCAGGAAACCTTATCCCATTTCAGACAAATGGTTGCCCAATCTCTTCTTAAAAGCCTCCAGTGTTGGAGCACCCACAACTTCTGTGTGCAAATGTTTCCACTGGCTTATTGTTCTCACTGTCAGGAAATTTCTCCTTTGTGCTAGGTCAGTGGTGGCTAATCTTTTTGGACTTCTGTGCCAAAAATTGTGCACGCTCTGGGAATAAATGCCAGCACCCAGAAGGCAATGCATGCACCCCCTGCCATGAATGCCACAGGTTCTCCATCATGGTTCTACGTTGATTCTCTCCCTGATTAGTTTCCACCCATTGCTTCTTGTCCTGCCCTCAGGTGCTTTGGAGAATAGCTTGACTCCCTCTTCTTTGTGGAAGCCCCTGAGATATTGGAACACTTCTGTCATGTCAGCCCCAGTACTTCTTTTCAATGCTAGCCAATTCCTGCAATTGTTCTTCATATATTTTAACCTCCAGCCAGGAGTGGGATTCAAATTTTTTAACAACCTGTTCTGTGGGCATGGCTTAGTTAGTGGGTGTGGCTTGGTGGTCATGTAACTGGGTGCATGTGGCTTGGTGGTCATATTATTGGCTGGGCGTGGCCAACTCAATATCACTCACATCGGAGGCACGCATCTCCTCACTTGGCCTCTCGTGACTGTGGGGATGCTGCAATAGTCGTAAGTGTGAAAAATGGTCATAAGTCACTTTTTTCAGTGCCATTGTAACTTTGAATGGTCACTCCACACAAGCAAAGTACCAGCAAAGGAGGAGAATATAACTCTAGAGACGTTCCTGAGACAGGAAGTCTAGTCCTGCCAAGAATGTAATAAGGGTTAATAAGGAAAGGCAGTTTCTGTAAGCAGCACCAGAATGTTTCTTTCCTGCCTTCCTGACAGGATTAGGCCAGTAATTTCTTCTAACAATCAGTTCTCTGAACTGCTTAAAATGTTAACAATCGGTTCTAGTGAATATGCAAGAACTGGTAGAATCCCACCCCTGCCTCCAACCCTCTAATCATTTTGTTGCTCTTCTCTGTACTCTTTCTAGACTCACAACATCCTTTTTATAGTGGAACAGTAGCTCTTATTATTTATTTAAGGCACCCTTTATTTTTAAAAAATCAAGAGTAAAAATACTTACAAGAGAAAATCAAAGAGAGAAAAATACGTGAATGGAATAAGAAGTGGTATCAATGAACAAACATTTTAAAGCATATTTAAGATGCTGTTTATTTCTTTCCCATGCAACAATGCTGCATCCTAACATTTATGAGCCTGGACCTCTCAGGAATGGAGAAAGCCAACTGAAAATTCCCTAGGATTGAATCATCACATCCGGATATGCAGCAAATCCAACTTATAAGCACACAGTTGAAAAAAAAAAAGGGAACTGTATACTACGCAAAGGGATACATATCCACTATGGGTTGGCAAAGATGCTTGGATACAATAGAATGTAAATTGCAAAAGGAAGAAACATTCCCAGATGAATACAAAGCAAATGAGCCATATCAATTGATAGAAAGTATTAATATGCTGAATTTTCCAGTATCTTTTTTTCTTTTGTAAACTAATGTCCATGCACTTTTTAAAGAATTAATTAACGGAATATAGGGGAGGTTGCAATGGATGAATACAACATCCTTCCCATAAAAAAATCTTTTCATATCGAGGTCCAATTTTTCACCATTTCCAATGTTTGGGGGAATAAATGGGGTTCGTTAACCTTCCAGAGCAGTATATCTATGGAGATTCTCAGGTCATGGTTGCCCCAAAAGTGTTTTTTTCAAAAGGCAACTGAGTTTTGTTTTTCTTTGAAAATGTTTTGCTTCTCATCCAAGAAGCAGAACTGAAGAAGCTTCTTGGATGAGAAGCAAAATGTCTTCAAGGAAGGGGGAAATTGTCCGGTTGTCTTTTTTGGAGGTCTGCAGAGCAATCTTAGCAACACAATCTTAGCAATTTAAGATATGTGAATGTCAACTCCCATGCTGCCTGGGGAATTCTGGGAGCTGATGGCCACTCATCCTCAAATTGCCAAGGTTGAGAAACCTACAGAGAGATGTGGTGCCTCTCAAACTGAACCTTTCATTCCAGACATTCTGCTGTTTTAAATAAATGCAGGAAAAATCAGTCCCACCTGCTTGTCAGTTATTGTGTCGACTGTCCTTTCCTTATGACACCTGCCCACCTAAAGCAATATTTTAAAACTTGCAGCCTTGAATGCTATCTTGTGATAGGGTAAGTAGACTTAAATATTTGGTTCCTGACACGGCTTCCTTCCAGCTAGCTGCCTAAAATAAGGGGTGTGAAGGATAAAAATCTGTTATATGTTCAAACTGGTTGCGCTTTATAGTTTTTAAAATGGTTTTTATTATTTGTAATCTTTGATTGGCAGCTGCCCAAAGTTGGCAGAAAGATGAGTGGCTACATAAATGTTATCAATAAATAATAATAACAAATAGCACTTAGACTTATATACCACCTCACAGTGCTTCTACAGCTCTCTGTGAGCAGTTTACAAAATCAGCAAATTGCCCCCCGCAATCTAGGTCCTCATTTTACCAGCTTCGGAAGGATGGAAGGCTGAATCAACCTTGAGGTGGTCAGGACCGAATTGCTGGCAGTTGGCAGAGTTAGTCTGCAATACTGCATTCTAACCACTATGCCACCACAGCTGGCACTGGTCAGAATGAAGGCTTTATTTGTTTATAAATAAATGAATAATGATAAATTAAAATTAATAAAATAAAAATTAATAAAATAATAATAAAATAAAATGATAATAAAATAAAATAACAATAAAATAGAATAAATAAAATAATAATATAATAAAATAAATAACAAAATAAAATAAAAACAGATATTTTTAAATCTGTTTATATCTCACTATTGTGCAGATCTCAGCCTTGGGATGTTTTCCTTATTTTTAAATGAAATCCATAGAGCTGCATTCTCACCTCCATGAGTTCAGGCCCTGGTTTCTGTGGCTACAGAAAATAATTATTTATCATTCTTCATCACCTTCCCTTTATCCACCAGAATGTAACTGTCGGATCTTATTTTCTCCAAAGTGAACTGAAGTCTATCCTCATAGGGTTTGTTTTCAAATCTTCATATCATCTTCATTGCTGTCCTTTGATCAGTCAATATTTTTTCTGGAAATATAGTGCCCTGTACTCCAGGAGTGATCTCATCAATGCCTAGAAGAGAGGAATAATGATTTCATGTCATGACTTCATAACAAATGCTTCCCTATCTTGAATATCTATCTAAACCAAAGCTATTTTTCTGCTCTCCACCCCATCATCTAGCCAAGTTTTGATAAATGAGATTTCCTATCTGTGAAGGAAAACACATGACCACCTATTAATAAGGAATTCCCTATGCAAGTATTATTTTAAATTTTGAGAATTATAAATCTCTCATTTTCTATGGTTCTGAAAAAAAAATCAGAAGACTATGCATTTGACAGAGACAAACCCACCAACATAGTGATAATGAATTTAGGTTAGCAAGATTATCCTGTATTTGAAGGCATTTTCTGAAAAGAAGATAAATCAAGATAAATTGGAATGGGTTCAGAGAAAAGCAGTAAAAATGATTAAAAGGAAGGAGTCTCAGTTCGACAAGAAGAGATATGGGTAGTAAATATGTTTAGTCTCAAGAAGAAAAGAGTAGAGGATATGGAAATACACTTCAAATACAAGACATTTGCTACCCAGAAGAAACATAACACCTGTTCTTCAACATCCCACAATGTAGGAATAATAGATTTATGTTGCACAGAGACAGTTTTTGGTTGAATATCAGGAACATTTTTGTAACAATTAGTGCACTTAACTTAGGAACTAACTGCCTAAAAAATCTAGAACATAGGGACATAAGGACAGACAGTTGTCTAATCTATTTTTTTAATCAAATTTTTCATTTTATATTGCATATACATATCAATGCGTGAACAGTGTGACCCCTGGGTGCCATACATTTTGGTAGAAATAAAAATAATATTATTACTTATGATTATTACATTTATCCAGCTTATATTTTTCTAATAATAATACACATTTATAGTAATTATAACCTTTCCTGATTTCATATTGTTTGAACATGCCTGATACTACTACCATTCAATTTTTAAAGCTCCCTCTTGTTATTACATTTATTCTATTAAGTAAAAATGTATATACTGTTATTCCCTTTTTCTCTTATTTCTGTCTCTGTTCGGACTTTTATTCATGTCATGGTCACCATTATATTAAAAGACCTCAGAGCCAAAGGCCTTCTAGTTCAACTCCTTGCTAAAGGCAGGAGAACTTATACAACTCGGTCAAACAGTTGTCTCACTTATGTTTGAAAACCTCCAGTGGTGGAGCACCTACAACTTTGGTAGGCAAGCTATACCATTAATTAATGAATTGTTCTCTGTCAGAAATTTTCTCCCTACTTCACATTTGATCTCTCTTTAGCAAGCTTCCACTCATTACTTCTTGCATAAGGAATTTTCTGTTCAAAAATTGAAGTTGTATCAACCCTTTGATGAAGGTGCTTAAACTGAGCTGAGAATTGGACTCATAGATTTGTGTGGTATCTTCCATGCTATGACTGTGTTCATAAATATCAGCCACATCCATAATTAGCACCCACAGAATCCCACCTATATTTTAAAAACTTAAAATGTTATGGATCTCATAAATGAGCCAAACCTCATGGAAATGTCAAGTTGCTGTTCTATGTTAAGTCATGTATTCCACTAACAAGGTTAATCAAGTTCTTTATTATGGTAATATGTGAATAGGTCTGTGTTGCTCTAATGTTGTGGTTTGCCAGCAGCTGGTGCAGATGGCAGTGGAATCGGACAGTGAGGAAAAACAGGAACCAGTCAGGGAGTCTGGAGAGGACTCAGATGAGGGTCCTGTATCCGATGCAGGACCATCTAGGAGTGGAGTGCTTCCTTCGGAGCCTTTGGAGTCTGGCAGCAGTGAGGCAGAGGACCCAGGGGAGCCTGTTCCCAGTGCACGTGTGCCCAGAGTGCTAGAAGACGAGAGCAGCTGAAACGAAAGTGGCAACTCAGGAGTAAAGCTGGGAGGTGATTGCCTCTCCCATAAGGTATAAAAGTCAGGCCAAAATGATGAAACCTTTGCAGGAAGCAAAGCTGTTCGATCAGTTCTGAGTCATCTCTGAAGCTCCTTGTACTTCGGTTGGGTTTTTTGGTACTTCAGTCGGTTTCTTTTCTAGTTAATTGGATACTTCTGTTTTTGGCAGCATTTCACAAAACTGAAAGGTATGTGCTTATCTTGGGGAAGTGTTTGAGATTAATTCTGGCTGAGAATGAAAACAATTCCCAGCGTTGCAATAAAATAGGTTTTATTTTAAAAACAAGTTTGTGAATATTTATGGTTTACAAAGCCTGGGTCAGAACATATAATTCCATGAAGGCTTTACCTGGCACAGGTTTTGTTTCTATCAAATCAAGATGGTTTCATGGTGAACCAGGAGCCTTTCTAGGATGTCTTTCATAAGACTATAAATAATAAAAATTGATATCCATATTGTTCTTAAGAATGTTCTTATTTCCTCCAAATGTCCATGACTTCCTGTCAAGCTAGATTTACATTTCTTCTTCTGCTGACTTTGGCAGTCTGGTGTGCATGCCAGTGTTCCTTTTGTGCAAGATTGTTGGCCTTCTTTTCATGAATAGGTCATTAATGTTTACAAAGGAAGGTTGTTGAATGCTTCTTGTTCAGGGTCCAGTTCTGCCCACTTGAACATTGCTCAGGTGCATGGTCACAAGCAGTTTCTGGTGGCCAAAGAGCTCATGTGGCTTTCTCTGGCTTGAAGAGAGGGAATTTGATTCTAATGGCTCCATTGCTCATTGGGCAAAGAACAACAACCAGTTCTATCTTGTTAAGCGGGGGAAGCATGAAAAATATTTCTGAATGATTATCATGGGAAGGAGGAAATGGGAACAGAGATGGAATCTTCAAATGATCTAGACCAAAGAAAACAAATTCTCTTCATCTACACACACACGCACACACACTGAAGGTCTCTTGAAAGAGAAATGTTTGTGGGACATGTGGAATGAAAAATGTCAGCTCACACATTGCCCAGACTTGCAGAGTGTACTGCTCCTACCTCATGGCAGGCTCTAACATTGATGTAAAAGAATCTCTTTGTCTCTGCAAAAATATAACTCTCAGGGACAAGAAAAATCCACAAGCAGCCTCTCACTTTGACACGAAGGTCATGACATTAAAAGAATAATGCAAGGAATCATAAAGCCACCAACTTAATCCCAAAAAGCCAACCATTCATTTCATGTTAGGAAGACAAGGAGGCAACCCAACCTCATATGATCTGTTTTTTTCTGAATTTATTCCTCATTAAAAACAGATTTTGGGTTTTCTAATCCATGTTGTTAGATGATTTTTCACTTTCTTTATCCCCAGCAGGTTTACCTCCTCTTCAACTCGACACAATCTTTCTGTTGTTGGGGAGCAATTATGCTTTGGAATGTCACCTTTACCAAAATCTAGGTGTTTCTGGACATGCAAGTAATTGAAATGGCAGAGCAGGAATGGAGGGAGAGATCTGGGAGTGGAGAATACATATTATGGAGCTGTGGTGGTACAGTGGTTAACATGCAGTCTTGTAGACTTAACTCTGCCCACTGCCAGGAGTTTGCCCTGATGGGCTCAAGGTTGATTCAGTCTTGCAAGATCACTAAAATGAGGATCCAGATTGTTGGGGGCAGTATGCTGATTTTGTAAACTGCTCAGAGAGTGCTGGAAAGAACTATGAAGGGGTGAGGATATAAATCTAAGTGCTATTGCTATTATCCAAAGCTTTTGGAGGCCCATGAAGCCAGTGTGAAAACAGAATAAGTTTTTACTTTTACTTGGAGGTCCTTCATACTAAAGGAGAACCCATGTCTGGTCTGGAAGGCATCTTTATTGTTCATAAATGAATGCCTGCAGTCGCGTAATGATTTAATACAGGGAGCTGAAATTTATACCAGCTCTTCAGGCCACAGAAATTTGGTTATTTGTCTCCCACATGTCTTTGCAATGGGAGGAAAGCACTTCCTGGCACGTTTCTCCTGTCCTCTGCTTTTCAGTGGCTGACTTCCCACCATGTTCCTTGGCACCCAAAAAGTTCATGAGAACTCAAAAAAACATTAGTGAACTGCTTTTGGTGAAATGAACACCAAATCAGTTAATCCTCCTTTGGCAGCAGCTTCTAAAAACTTGCCATCCAAGGAAGTGTATCATCACTTCTTCTTGTAAAGCCTTGGGGGACTTTCTGTAAAGTTATAATTTCTGTCCCCTTTTCTGGGGTGGTGGAACCTATGTGTCCAGCTTCCAAGGTATCTCTCCTCCATTGGTCTTCCTTTGGTTTTATTGATCCTGGAACTCTGAAATAATTGGTAGTATAGTTTTCACACTAGATGGGAAGAAATTGGCAAAGTAAGACCTTCTCATCATCCCATCAAAGTAAGATCTTCCCATTTTGAATCTCCCCCAGAGAGTTCCCAAAATTTGTACAGAAAGATCACATTAAGATCCTCACTTAATGTAGCCATTTCTTTTATCATCTTTTTCAGATGGAAAATGGACTTTAGCCTTTGAGAGATGTGTTAGGGCAGGGGTATCAAACTCGTGGCCTGCAGGCTGGATGCATCACATGCTGGCCACACTCACCCCGGTTTAGCAAAGGAGAAGAAAGTCGCAATACATCATGTGATGTCACAAGTTTGACACCCATGTGTTAGGGCTGCTTTCTGAAAATAGGAAAGTCATATACTGCTTAGCACTTGGACAGGAGACTAACGGAAAGTTCTAAGATGAAGTTTAAAGAAGAAATCCAAAAATATCCCCAAGAAGGTAGTGGCAAACCATTCTGAAATTGTTAAAATGAAAACTATATGATACGCCCCTCAATCAGTCACTAGAAACTATCCTGACTCAAAGCAGTCTTGACCCTTTTAGAAGAAAGATCGGAAGAAGGCTAGGTCACAACTGAAATGGGACTGAATTTAATGTGCATTTAGATTTCATGAAAATGAAATAAGGAATGCAACTGTAGGAGAAAAGCAGGCAGAAGTGGGGGTAGAGTTAAATGTGTCATCAGTTTAGAATTGTTACATTCCCACAGATGGTGTAAGTCCAACCCCTCTTGAATTCCATTGACCTTATCTGGTGCCACATTAGGACTGAACCTTAGTTGACTAAATTCTTATGTATAGGTTTGAGCAATAAATCTTCTTAACTGCAATTTCACATATGGTCCCAATCCTTTACACCTGACAGCAATTGAAATGATTGCACCCTGTGTGTATTCATTGTTTGATCTGCACCTTCTGTTGCATTAAAAATTAAAGTGCATCAGCAAATATTGGAAAGGGGCTTTGTTATGTAGTGGGCCTCAGGAGGAATATGTCAAATTTACTATTGGGGATTTCTTTATGAGGAAGAAATCCTCATAAAGGGAAAGAAGAGCTTTGAGAGTCTCCTATTATTTTTAGAGAGTCTGCTCACTCAAAATCATGGGAACAGGTTTTCATTGATTAGAAACTGGGATCTACAAATCCAAATTTTATAAAAGTTTCTATCATATTTAGCATTCTTTACTTCTTTAATTCTGAGAATTATAGGTTTACAATGACCTCACATATTGCCAAAGAAGATGTGTTTGCATAAAATTTTCTTTTTTATATTTTAATTTTTTATTCCAGAAAAAACATTTATTTGACATACATTTAAAACAGACAAATATATATATAAATTAGTTTTTTAAGTTTTGCAGGTACTTACATGTATGGTATTCAGCTTTTTTCGGGTATTTTCCCACGTCATCATAGTTGTGCTTTCAAAGTTGTAGCAACATTTTGGCAGAATCTCATCTGCCATCATCAGGTTTCTGTATTGTGTTCATCTATGAGTCAGACTTTTACAGTTGTCCTTTGTTTATAGGATGGGTTTGGGTCTGGGATCTCACCAACAAATGAGTCACAGCCACGAAAGCCAACACCAGACCCAAAACAACATGAGACACCACCACCAATCACCCTCATCAGACCCAGGCCCAAACCCATCCTATAAACAAAGGACAACCACCGTCCAGAAACCAGACCATGGCTGCCTCACCAGTTGTTGCACCTCCCGACCCCAAAACCAAACAAACTGACACATGCCAAGAACACAGATCCAGACCCCAAAACCAACAATTGGGTGGTATGTTGAGAAACATCTTAGCCAGTCTCGCAGGAGGTAGGTGCCAGCGATGAATCATTTTATATAAGTTTTCTTTATACGAGACTGACATGGTTAATTTGTAATTTGTTTGCCAAATGTGTTCCCACTTATCTAATTCAATACTATGACCCACGTTTTTAGCCCAAATTATCATAGATTCTGTGACTGTTTCTTCTTTTAATTTGTAATCTAAAAGATATTTATATGTTTTACTAATTGTTTTCTTTTCCTCTCCTAGCCATATTTTATCTATTTTTTGTGGGATCATATTAAAGCCAGATTGTTCTCTATCTTTTTTATAATGGGTTTGTATTTGTGCAAAGGGCCACCATGCTATCTCCTTTCCTTGAATTTGTATTTGGTTCCTATTTTTAAGCCCTCCAGTGTCATATAATAAATCTTTATACCTGACAATATTTTCATAACACAATACATTTGGATGTGTGACTGCTTCCAATGTAGGTAGCCACAATGGAACCTTTGGGTAGTGGTTTGTTTTTTTTAATCTTTTCCCTAGATATTGAACAACACATTTCTTAAATTTGCTTTTTTATGGGCATCGAGAGAAAACTTTACTGCCATAATTCAAATTGAAAGACAAAATGTTTCATTGCCATGGTGAAAAGGACAATCTGGATTCCTGTTTTATCTGCTGATAAGCTGACAATTGCTGATGACAAGCACTGATGATGTTCCCTAGTTTGGGTAATGAAACATCTGAAAGAAAACAACCAAGCTCAGAGGGCACCAAAGACCCCTGATGACAACTCCCAAAAAAACCCGCCATTTTTCCTTCTTGCTATTTGTTATTATTACCCCAGACTGGATAATAGCAGACATCTTCACTTGTGAAATTACTTCAGACAGCCTTCTTAATGTTGTCATCTGTGTAGTAAGATACACAGCCATTCAATAATATTTGAAAGCTGGACTTCGAAGACCTAAATAACTCTATACTCTAAAATAACTCTAAACTCTAAAATTCTATGAAGATTCTCAGTCATCCAGGTCATAGTTGTCCCAAAGGTGTATTTCAAGAGACAGTTGGACTTTCTGGTTTTTTCTTCGAAGACATTTCGTTTCTCATCCAAGAAGCTCAGAGCTGAAGAATCTTTTGGGATGAGAAGAGAAATGACTTAAAAGAAAAACCAGAAAGTCCAGTTGTTTCTTGAAAAAGCACCTTTGGGACAACTCTAAACTAACTTTAGAAAGCAGAAGATGAAATTCACTGCAGGTAGCTGGTGCCTATATCATAAAACTGAAATACAAAATTGTCCAGACAACTCAACAAGAGCATAGCATAATGTATGTTAAGATAGGTTAATAGCTTTATTATTGTCCAAGTTGAAAATGATAGGACAAGATGAGCTATTCAACCAGATGGTTGGCTTATACTTATATTTTAGAATATAAACTGGGAAAGGCTGACAGGTTTATGCAGTCAGATTCCTTGCCAGAATAAACCTTCCCTTATTCGGGGGTAGTGGTTTTTGGTTTGGTTTTGTTTTGTTTATTGAGCATGAAGTCCTGGCTGGAAAAAAAAAGTTGATTTTGGCAAATTATGAAACACTCTCTTCTAAAACTAAATTTCGGGAAAAGGAAAGAGAATTCAGCTTTTATCTCAAAGTTCTGCCAATTTTTTTTCAGCTGGGATTTGGGTAGAATATTTATACATCTATGAAATTTATAACCCATCTACCATCCTCTTCCATTGCCAACTGGAGCTCAAAAGAATTTAAAATTAAAATATTACATAAGTTTAACTTCATCCAATTCAATTAAACAAGAGTTATCTCATCTAATTGTGACAAATATTTTCCCTCTTGAGATCATTTGCTGGTGACAGTTGTGAGTTACACTGACCTGGTACAAAAAAATTATAACAGTTTTCATGTCCAACATACATGACAGAACCATGATGCAGCAAAGTTAACGATTCATTGAAAGCAGAAATGGAAAAGATACTTCCTATCTTGAATTTCCATTAGTAGTGAAAAACTATACAAGCAGTTAGGCATACTGCAATACTGAATATGAATATGAAATAGTTCTAGCTTAAGGAAGGGAAGGGAGGGGGATGAAAGGAGGGAAGGGAAAAGAGGGGAGGAGAGGAGAGGGAAAGGGGGAGGTAAAGAGGAAGAGGAAAAGGAAGAGGAAGGGAAGGAGAACTTATTTTCTATCCCACTGTATCAAATATAATAAAATTATTTTAAACAGGAGTATGTTTCCAGGAGCTTCATCACTTGTGACTTTCAAGAAGAGATTGGACTGCCATTTGTCACAAATGGTGCAGGGTCTCCTGCTTGAGCACGGGGGTGGGGGGGAGTTCGGACTAGATGACCTATAAGATCTCTTCCAACTCTGTTAATTTAAAACTATTAAACTAAAACATATAAAATGGAATTTACCACTGCATTCAAGTCTCAGATCTAAGACCTGACCAAAAGCAAAAGAGAATTTGAAGTTCCTTATCTACATACAATAAAATTAGAGCTGGTCCTTTGCCCTTTTAAAGCTGGTAGGAATTTTTAAAACTTTGAAAAAAATGTCTTCAGGGGAGAGTTGCTCATTCTTGACTGCTTGGGAGGGACACAATAATTTCCAAACTAGAGATTTATATGCCACAGGGTCTACATATTCACTGCCCCCAAATTTGGCTTAAAGACGTTGTTCTCTCCTAAACCTGATGACTTGATCTTCTTGCCAGCACTAGATTCTAGGCACCTACTTTCCAAGAAAACTCACAGGATCCAATAGGCCTCATTGAAAATACCTCATTGAATACCACAAAGACCTCATTGAAAATAAAGACAATGCAGGAGGCAGGCATTTTGGTTTTAACATTTTTAATATGTATTTTTAAAAAGAAAGCTAACAGAGGTATTCATTGGACTCTGGAGTAAGACAAATAATTATTCATACATATTGCACCATAACTAGTGTCATCCATCAATCAATAATAACTCTTGGAAGATGATTAGTTGCATTTTCCAACATTATTGCACAACCATTCTCCCTGATTTCCAGAACTTTATGGTATTCCCTAGACTATTGTCCTCTATTTCTATATTTTCTTACCTATCACCAGGAATTTTTGATTCCCCCAATTTGCTAAAAGAAAAGACTGAAATGGCCAGTGAAGAAAAGACTGAAATGGCCAGCCTAGTGACTGTTGATTGTCTAATCTTAACACCTTCTTTGTGAGACTCAGTTTGCTAAGCTAAAAAACCCACCAAAGGAAAAAAAACAAAGAGAGAGAAAAAGAAGTTTTACTAAATAGACTGGAGCCAAAACAGTATGCACATTTTATTCCTGCCACACAAAAGAGGCGGGTGGGGGGGGGGGAATGCAAAAGAACATTTAACAATAGCAACCCAAAACTTTTCCTTATGGATATTTCCAGCAAGCGGCAGCTGTTTGCATCAGGCAAGATAGGACCTGCAAACTAACTAGAAATATTGCATTTCTTGAAAGATTTAATGAGCTTCTATTTTTCTCAGCTGTAAGAAAGCTGATCTTTTATTCTGTCACAATGTTTATTAAAATGGTCAGTGATTATTTTTGGCTCGTACCCATCAAAGTCTGACCTCGCCTCTTTTAAAATCTAAATTACACAGAAATATTAAATAATAATAATAGTACATCTGCCACAGTACACAATGTTATTAGATTTGGGAATTTTCTTTCTCTGCTTCTTTTTGTATAATTTTCCTGAAAAAAGAACTTAAACATAATAAATACTGTTGAAGCTGTGTTATTGAGGAGGGAAGTCAATCTAGATAGCATTTTCAGAAACAATTTTTAGATAAGTGTATGGAGAAGGTGAGATTTCCCACATATACCCATTTGCATGATTGTGACGCTGCAACACAAACTGCCTATACTTCTAAAATGTGCATCAGAATCACTGTGTTGGGTTGTTTTCTTCTTCTTTAGTTAACACAATAACTGGCAGTGCGACCATCCCTGTTTCCACAATAGGTAAGGGTAAAGTTCCTCTCGCACATACGTGTTAGCTGTTTCTGGTCTAGGGGGCGGTGCTCGTCTCCATAACAAAGCCAAAGAGCCAGCGCTGTCCAAAGACGTCTCCGTGGTCATGTGGCTGGCATGACTAAATTCCAAAGGCACACAGAATGCTGTTACCTTCCCACTCAAGTGGCCCCGATTTTTCTACTTCCATTTTTACATGCTTTCAAACTGCTAGGTTGGCAGAAGCTGGGACAAGTAACGGGAGCTCACTCCGTTCCACGATGCTAGGGATTCAAACCACTGAACTGCCGACCTTTCTGATCCACAAGCTCAATGTTTTAGCCACTGAGCCACCACACCCCTTGTTTCCACAACATTCCAATTCTATTCCACTCCATTTATTTTTATTTATGCATCATGTTTAAAAACCAGCCATTGAAGGTAGTGTACAAACAGACATAAAAACATAAAGGCTGGATATAACATTATAATAAAAAATAGTTAAAACATGAATGGAATAATTAAAATTCAAAATAGAAAGGCGGAGGAGGGAGGGACTTCATGGTGCCATCCAGCCCTGTGGCTGAATGCTCTTCTGTGGACTCCCAAGCAGGTTGATGGATCCAGGTCTTCAAGCATTTATAAAAGGCCAAGAGAGTGGGGGCCTCACCTCTTCAGGGGAGAATATTCCAAAGGATGGGTACAATGGCAGAGAAGGCTTTCTTTCTGGACCTCCCCCCTCATCATAATTATTTAACTGATGTGGTCTGCAGCATACTTTCATTGCCTGACTGGAGGAAATGGGCTGATGTAATGGAACAAAGATGGCTAAAGAGATAACCTGGCCCATGCCGTGGAGGGCTTTAACCAACATCTTTCACTGAACCTGTGAGCAAACTGGCACTCAATGCAGCTCACACAGCAGAGGCGTTATCCTTGGGGCACCTAAGATTACTTTATGTGCAAGGGTGGAATTCTACTGGTTCAGAGTGGTTCAGGCAAACCGCTAGTTCTGGTGAGCATTTGGCCTCACCCACTCACCTGCTCTTTCCTGTGCTTTATTTCCTGTTTCTTTTAGAACAGCTGATTCACGCGGCAAAGCAGTTTGCTATGAATCAGCTGTTTTACTTACCGGGGATGCTGCAGAAGGTAAGTAATTGAGTGGAAAATGGACTTTTTGAAATGTAGAACATGTGCAAAACATGCGCTTATCAAATCAGTTGTTACAACAGTTGAATCGCACCACTGCTTATGTGGCCACATTTTGCACTAGCTAAAGCTTCTCATACTTTTCAAAGGTAGCTCCATGTAGAGTGCATTGCAATAATCCAGACAGGAGATGACTATGACACTATGATGTGAGTGGCAAAGTCATTTCCTTCTCTTCCTGTGTCTCTTCTCCAATTGCTGGATTCTGTGTACATCAAGGAATCCTTTAATGAAAGCAGAGGTGGGATTCAAATTTTTTAACAACCGGTTCTCTGGGCATGGCTAGATGGGCATGGGCATGTGACTGGGTGGGCATGGCTTTTTTCAGCCCCTCCTGAGGGGTTTTGGGCCTTCTGGGCCTCAGGAAAGCCTCCGGGGGGGGGGTATTTTTGCTCCCAGAAGGCTTCCCTGGGGCTCAGGAAGGAAAAAAATTGAAAGGATGGGCAAGAGGGCAGCTGTGCCCCCACTCCATTTGTTGCCTTCCTGGGCCTTAGGGAAGCCTCCTGGGCAAAGCAGTAAGTAAGCGAGGGGAATCCCGGCACAGCGAGCATAGGATCAGATGATCGTTGGGAGGGGAAAAAAAGAAATACCTTAAGGAATGACTGGATGGGGAAGAACATAGTCAGCAATGTTGGGTATGTGGGCGATGTTGCACATGCACGATAAGGACTGACTGGGCAGGGAGGGGAGGGGCAGGCAGAGAGGGGCAGTGCCAGCCAGGGACACAATTTGCCAGTTCTCCAAACTGTGCAGAATCATAACAACTGTTTCGATAGAGCCGATCTGAACTGGTAGAATCCCACCCCTGACTGAAAGCCATGTGACTAAAGTAGGATCTGGTGAGGTCATGTGCACTCCACTGGTATGGTCTCATGGGAAAGGGAGATCATCTCATTCTGCTGAGGGATCTACTGTCTCATCTGGAGTGCTTTAGATGTTTTTTCTGTTTGGAAGCTTTTCCAGAGTAGCAAAACCCAGTTCTTGCAGAAGCAATATGTCAGCAAAATGATTCACTATCTTGTCTTTCTTTCCTCTTTCTTTCCTCTGCAGCTGGCTGATATTTCATAGAATGAGAAACAGTGGATTAGGCTGTGTAAACCATGGGTAGGGGAATAAGACACAGCCAGTGTCATGGAGATAGGAAGGAGGAGAGACTTTCTTTATAAAATTCTTTCTAACCAACAGGATGTTGGAAACACATTAGGTAAAGAGTTTTAGGATATTGTCCATCTGTCTTTCTCTCTGTTTGTAAGTAGGATACTCTCCCCGAAACTGAACAGGACAAGACCAAGATCGGTATGGTAGAAAAGGTCATCATCAGAAGAAAAAAAAACCTCACCATGTTTGAAAGTGGCCTAGATCCAGGCATGGGCTGCAGAAAAAAAAAATTAGAAAAAAATGTCTCCAGGACAGTCCAGTGGGACAGACAATTCAGCAGCAACTGTAATGTTACCAACAGCTCTCTTCCTTTTTCTTGGTCTTGTAGCCCATCATGGAACTGCCAATAAACAACTAGAAAGAATTACAGAATTCACATCCTACATGCTTACCATTAAGTTAGAAGCTCTGTAGGCTTTCAGCTTTTTGTTTTGAGAAGAATGTGACAGTTTTTATAATCCAGGGAGTGTCAGCAAGATCTCTCTTTCTTCCAACAATAACTATGGATGGAGCAATATCAATCAATTAGATCAGGGTGGAAAATTATGACCCTTTTATGACCTGTGGACTTCTAATCTCATAATTCTTAAGCCAGCAGGGGAGTTGAAGTTCACAAATCATCAAGAGGTCATAGTTCCCCACCTCTGAATTGGATGACCTCAGTTGATAAAGCACACCAAGGAATGTCCTAAGTATCTTCTCTTAGAAAGGTTGCCCAGCCCAAGCCCAGATTAAAGATGAAGAACCAGGAAAAGCAGAGATCCAGAGGAGAGCATAAGGTGAGTGTGTAAGGAGACATACCAATCATCTGAGCACATACTTTCTCCCTATGTGGTGCACTTAATTTGTGAGATGTCTACATATTGAATCGAACTACTACATAAATTACAGCAATATTTTCTAAACATACCTGCATATTTTATGCAAATTGGCACCTTATTTTTCTAGTGATACATGGAACCATCATATGACATGGGAAATACATTTAGGGTTTGTCCTGAAAACCAGTGGCTCAGATGTTTCTGTGCATGCGTGCATGGAAGTCAACTGGAGGACAGAGAAAAAGTATTAAAGAGGTTTCCACTCCTGGCTGACTATTGTCACGTAGTTTGTTCTCCTTGCTTGAATCTCTGAATCCCAGAAGAGCAAAACAATTTTACTTAAAGCAATGTTCCTCTGAATTTGAAATAAGTCCTGACATGATCCACATTGTGTCAGTTTAAAATAAGCCTAGGATGTTTCTTTCTCCCCCAGGATACTTTTTGCCAGCATCTCTTCAACATCCAAGGAATATTTGAATAATAATTGCATCTAAATTCACATGACATGTGAATTGAGATTTGGATTTCTAGCACATGCAATATCCACTTGGTGGAGAGGGCAAAGAGACACAACGTCACACAAAAAACTGTGTGACCAATTATTGTGTCCCTCCCCCCCCAGCTGGCAGAGGAAGGTGGCAGAGTGCCATTCTTAACCACACTGGTTATTTTATCTTCTAGCTTAAACTCAGAATTATGGATGAATTATTCTTTGTTCCAGAATATTCTGCTTCAGTTGTGGCCAAGTGAACATTTCTGTTCCAGGCCATACTGGAGCTCAGCAAAATATACCAAACAGTGGATCAACTAACAGTTCAAACCACTTCCTCCTATAGCAAAATTCTGTCTAAATTATTTTTAAGAGTTCCCAAGCATGTTTCTGAAGAGAAGGAAAATATACAGGAGCTGTACAAGCATTTTAGCTACACTTAGACTACCTTTTAAGTGAAAATGTTGACGAGCTGCTACTACTTGAAAATACTGAAAACTAAGTCCTGTGCAAACAGGGAAAGAAGATAAAATTCTCCATTGAGCTGAATTCAAATCCTTTGGTGTCATCGGTGCAGCCACATAATTTTGTGACATGGTTCTGTCTTAGGCCTCCCCAGAAAGTACTAAGTCAATTCTGAGTCCCAACAAAAACCTCTTTTAATACATTAATGTGAATTTATTTTATTCACAGTTAGCCAACGGCTTGGCAAACAGTCTTGTGAAGGTGTACTTCACAATGAGGTCAGACCTTTATCAATCCTGGAATGCTGCCTGGTAAATAGTTCCACACTCACTGCTGGCAGGGAAGGCTGGATTATACAGACAAATCGCCACAAGGCTGAAACAAACAAATGACCAAACGAGTGAGTTGTTTCCTGCAAAAGGCCCCTTCCCTTTTGCTTCTCTTTTAATCCTGATGGGAGGGGCCATTCATCATCCTTACTCCCATGTCAACCCTGAGTTTTTAATTATGCCTTCCTTTTGGCAGCTCTACACATGCATGGGCTGGGAACTGGTTTCAGAAGCTCCCCTGTCTCACTGCTGTCTGAGCCCGAAGGCAGCTAATGACTGTCAGCCTGCCCTGGCCCCATCTCTGCCTCTGATGCAGAGCCCTTATCTAAGCTTTCCTCAGCTTCCAGGACTGGCCCAAGTTCCTCCCCAACCTCCTCATGACTGTCCAACTCTGCTGCCAGCTTCGCCAGCTGCTGGCAGGCAATAACAGACATATGTTGTGACATGATCAGCATTATGTCAGTTCAAATAAGCCTTGGATGTTCTCCGGCATCTTTTCAACATTGAAGTGATATTTGAATACCCAACAAAATGATGTATGAATTCAGGTTCCAACAATTTGGAAATATTGCCCTTTTGAACTCTTCAGTGCAAGCTCCCTTGGGGCTTTTTGGTGGTCTTTCATCCAAGACCTAATAAGGTCTGACTCCTTTTCTTTGAGATTAGCTATAGTCAGCTAGATAGTGTCAACGACTGTGATATGAACATATATTCTTACATATTAACAGAGTTGGAAGGGACCTTGTAAGTCATCTAGTCCAACCCCCTGCCCAAGCAGGAGACCCTATAGCATTTCTGACAGATGGCGGTCCAGTCTCTTCTTGAAAACCTTCAGTTCCCACAACTTCTGAAGGAAAGCCGTTCCATTGGTTGATTGTTCTCACTGTCAGAAAATTTCTCCTTGTTTCTAAGTTGAATCTCTCCTTGTTCAGTTTCCATATATTATTCCTTGTCTGGCCTTCAGGTGCTTTGAAAAATAGCTTGACCCCTTCCTCTCTGTGGCAGCCCCTTAAATATTGGAACACTGCTATCATATCTCACCTGGTCCTTCTCTTCACTAGACTAACCATACCCAATTCCTGCAACTGTTTCTGAAAAATGCTACATTGATTAAATAATATCAGAATAAAAAAATATTCCAGTAGAACTACAATACATCCATTCTTCTTCCTCAGGAACAGTCCTTTTTTCATCTCCCTGAAAACTTATTTATTTATTTTTATATATTAGAATTTGTCAATCAAAAACAAGAATAAAAGAATAAAAATACAATGACAGGAACGATAGTGCATATTAATGCACTTATGCATGCCCCCTCTACTATTCACTTAAGTATGATGTAAGGTCCATGGAAGTCCTTTGTGACTGAAACTGTGAAAATGTGTAGTTGAAACAACTGAATCAAGTAGAGCATTCCAGATTTTGACAAGTCTATTATAAAAATCATATTTTTACAGTCAAGTTTATTTATTTGTATCCCACCTTGATTATTTTTACAAATAACTTTGGGTAGCAAATGTATCCAACACACCTTCCTTCTCCTATTTTTACCACTACCACCACAACAAATCAAGCCACTGTATCTTCATTACCCTAGCAGCATAAAAGAAATACTCTTATTTTACTGATCATTGTCTTCAAAGCAGTTTCTGATAATGCTACATATCTTCATTTAGGAGTGATCTGAACGTCATTTAGGGACAGTATTTCTTAAAAATGTGGTCCTAGGACCTCTGGAGATTCCCCTAAGATCTTCTGAGAAGTTCACAAATATCATAATTATTTGCCACACTACATTGAGAAATAATACAAGATTAAAATACCATAAATCATGAGAGGTGGTAGCGACAATGAATGTGTAAATTTTATTTTTTTTAATATGGTAAATGTTGATAAATACTGTATAATCCATACCAACAAAAACTCTTCTGGGTTCCTCCATAATTTTTAAAAGAGGAAAGGAGTCCTGAAAGAAAAATTGTTTAAGAAACACTAATTTATGAGATGGAGGTTGCTGGTTATCATCATTGTATACCTGTCAACTTCCGAACCGAACCTGGCATCAGCCATTTTCCTGATCCTCAGTTGCCACACAGAAGGGAAAGGGGGGAAGTTGGACTGCCTTACTAGACACAACAGAGAGCTTTCTCTTGAGAACCAAAGTCAACTCTGCTGCCAACGGATAGTCAGGGAAGGATTGCCTGGAGAGCCCACCAATTGACCTAATTGGCCAATGTTACCTGGGGTTATTTCCTATTTTAATTACACTAAAATATTTTAATTACACAGGAAATAGATTTGGTTTTCATTTAAAGCAATACTGATATCATATAAATAAAGAAGTTGTTTATTCTCAAGTTCTTTGAGGAGGATTCTAGTCTCAAGAGTTCTGATTTGCTTGGGTTCATTAGTCGGAACCTTGACATTACTATTGGTAGGCACAAAAAACTAGGATAGAGTTCAAAAACATTGAGAATTTATTCCTTGAAACCTATACATAAGAATCTGATCTATTAATGGTCAATGCAAATTGGCACCTCATAAGAGTCAATGGACTTCAAGGGAGACTGGTCTCTTTCAGGGATTCCAGACTGATGATGTATTTGACTCTGCCCTCAGACTTTGCCAGGTCATCTCCTACAACCACCTTTCCATAAACGAGGAGAGGAAAACCTTTTGCAACTTTCAACCCTTCATAAAAGAAGGGACCTACTTTTCCCCTTTCTTAGATTCCTTTGGTGGGAAGCAAAGGCTTTATAATTCCATTTCATATTTCAATCATTTCTGCCAACCTGTTTTTTTTCCCAGAAAATGAAACTGAATATTTAAATCAAAAAGAATAAAAAGAAGAAACTGAATATTGTTGTTGTTAGTTATGAAGTTGTGTACATGGGATTTGTTTTATCAATGGCTAAGCAGTAGAAACAGAAGTTAGAAACCTAAAAGAGAAAGATTAATTACAACAAAGATTTAGTAAAATGGATAAGTAAATATTACTATTATCCTGTGATCATTACTATTTTGACTATTACCAATACTATGTTTCAAACTCAATTGTACTCAGACAACACACTGTTTATACTGGGGTCTCCAAACTTGGCAACTTTAGAATTTGTGGACTTCAACTTCCAGAATTCCTTAGATAGCCATGCTGTCTGGGGAATTCTGGGAGTTGAAGTCCACAAATCTTAAAGTTGTCAAGTTTGGAGACCCCAGGTTTATATAAATATTGAATTTTTATGTTTTACATTGTAAAAAAATATACAAAAAAAGGAAAATAAAACAGAGTTATATCCCTTATATCTTGGATTCTGAGGCTCATCCAGAGGAAGAATGAGGAGTGGATAATAATGCCTGGGTGATGGCCATCTTGAAGAGTTTGAGATTCTCTTGAAGACCTCCTTACCTGATTCTCTGACACCAATGGCAAAATCACACTGCTTCCCACTAATATATTGATACTGATAGTGATTGTGAATATCTGCTATTTTCACTTTAAAACACGGATGTTTTGAGCATGGAGTTTCTTCAGGTTTCTGGTAACCAACTCCTGATGGTTCCTCTAGAGATTTAACACTTATCTTCTGATGATCTAACTCTTCTCTCTCTGACATTGCTCATTATAATTCCATGTTATCATCTAGTAAGATCTCAGCTGATTGATGGCACCAACTATTACATGGTTGCTTAATTCAGTATTTGGCTGGTGGCCCACAGGCACACAGAGTTCAATAGGCACAGAGTAATAATTTTCAAGAAGGCTTGCCATTGGCTAAGGAGAACAGGCTTCAATCTTTAGAAGTTGTGTATGAGGGGGAAATGCTCTTAATTGATTCTACTTTCTCTGTTTTTCCTCTCATATACTAATTGATATTAACTGTCAGTATTGTAACATTTTTGACAAGTAAACTCTCACAGAACTAAGGGAGGAGAAATCTACATTAAAACAGATTATATAACACATAAATTAACATTACAAATAAATGCATGATTGGAATGGTATATTTGTAAAATATCTATTTGTCTGTCTGTCTATCATCTATGTACCTTATCTGTCTGTCTGTCTGTCTATCTATCTATCTATCTATCTATCTATCTATCTATCTATCTATCTATCTATCTATCTATCTATCTAT
>BLBF01000002.1:15880871-15893919 GCA_015471245.1 Laticauda colubrina
TATCTATCTATCTATCTATCTATCTATCTATCTATCTATCTATCTATATCAGTGCAGTTGATGTGTGTTACTCCTGATTATCTAGAATTTGTATGTTAATGTGAATTGATGGGGATTTCTATTTGGGCAAATATAGTGTTGAGAACTCTTCGAGGATGATCAAAATATTAAGAGCACATTGTTGTGTATGTCAGATGTACAAAAAGATAGGACATGGGAACAGTCCCTGTCTTAACTCTTCTGACATTCCCTGCTTAAGAAGTGGAAGAAAGTTAGTCTGTTAGTCTTTAAAACCTGTTCCACGTATCCTCTCCAATGTTGTTTTTTCTGCCATCGCTATGAATTATCCATGTTTATACTAATTGCTGCTTAAAATACATCTTTTTCACACTGTCAGAATAAAAAGGAAGCCTACAGACAGTTCGTTTCCTTTCTTCTTTATGTGACTGGATTTCCTGATGCCATTGTTCTGTTTTGATTTCTTTTGGAGAATAATTTGCTCTTTGTTCCCTATAGAGTATTGTAGAGATTATATATGTATGTATAATGAATACATTGCAGCTGCTAGAGTCACCCCTTAAAATTTTGTGCCGACTTTTTCTCCTTGTTTCTCTAAATTCAATATCCTTTTAGTTTCCTTTTGGCTTATTTTGATAGATTTCCCAGAGTGCCTCCTTACCCAATTGTTTACATTATGTTAAAGCTCTCCTCCTCTTTACATCTGTACCATTGTGGCTCCCTCAAACATGCTTTATAACTGAATAAGAAAAGCAGACTTACCCCAAACTTCCTTATTTAAAACTGTGTCTTGTTCCCTCTGCTCATTAGAGAAATCTAGTCAAAACAACCATGGCTATTTCATGTTACCTCAGTGGGATCTTTGCTAATGTCAAAATGTTTGCATTGGTTTATTCCTGCCCAAACTCTTAAACCTAATTGCTTTGAAGAACACCAGATGTTCAGTGAGAGGGGACAGGTCATTTCCTCTCTGCTAAAGGAAGCTGTGCAGTTGTACCACTGTGTGGGACCTCAGCTAAGGTGGGTTCCCTTATCATGGATTGCAAGGACTAGAAAGGACCACACAATCTGGTTCTTATTGGTTTGAAACTATTAGATAATGGCAAAGGGATCTACAGGATGGATAAAAAAGTCAAGAAAGGGGCTACAACCATGTGATTGAAGCTCACAATTGTGCACAGGAAGGGTTATCCAGGATGGATCAAATCCCCTTTGTTTACCTCCTTCAAATATAGGCCTCTGTTTAACATCAATATAACTAAAGACAAGATTGTCCATTGATGGATGAAGGCAACATCTGTGGTCATGGTAGAAAAAAGAAAGTATCAAAGCATGTTTGTACCAGAATTAATGCATGTAAGGAAAGATATTCAGTACCCAGAACACAGAACAGTACTATGTATTTCTAGTCTAATGAAGAGAAAAACTAGGGATGATATATTAGCAATCTTCTAGTACTTGAGGGCTGTCATAGAGAACAGAGGGTGTACCCATTATCCAAAGCACCGGAGGGCAAGACAGAAAGTAATGGATAGAAGATCATTAAAGAAAGATCCAACCGTGAATGAAGAAGAAATTTCCTGATAGTGAGAATTGTCACATATTAGCATGCTCCAAATACTCTATTCCTATTGGTCCACAAATACTCGAATCTGATTGGTGTTCTACTCGACGGTGATTGGTTAAAAATAATTAGCCTATGATTGGCCGCCCCAGTGGCGGGAGACTTAAGGAGCCATCATTGGCCATGAGCTGCGAGCAGCCTCTCTAAAAAAAAAGGGCTGCCGCGGCTCCTGGTTCAGATAGAATCCAGCAACTAATAAAAGAGCTGAAGTTACACTGGTCTCGAGTCTCATTCTTCATGAACACAACACTGGCAACGAAGGTGGGATGCTGAGACAAGGGGACCAGTTGAGCACGTGGCAACGAGAACCGAGCAGATGAAATGGCCGGAACCAACTCGCCACCCGCACCATTCAATCCAGTGATGGAAGACTGGGAATCATACATCGACAGATTCCTCATGTTATATTTCACACACTGATGCGCTGTGCTGTACTCCCTTACCTGAACTAGAGAGTGACCGGCACCAACCACATCCACCCTACAGATTGAGGCACTAGCAAACCTACCCATAACCGCAGTGGACATTGCAAAAGAAACCACAAGAGACAAAAAATTGTCACAGGTTTTAAACTGGGTAGGAAAAGGGTGGCCGGAAAATGAGACAGACGTGATTTTTAAACCATTCAAGAACAGGCAGACTGAACTTTCATTGTTAAAAGGTTGCATTCTATGGGGGGATCAGGTGGTCATACTGGAAGCATTACAAGAGCAAGCACTGAATATTTTACATGAAGGACACCCAATATTATACGAATGAAATCCCTGGCCAGGAGTTATGTATGGTGGCCAGGGATGGATAAGGATATCAGAAGTTGGGTAGAAACCTGCACTAAATGCCAAAGATCCTGACCTGCACCCCCTGCAGCACCTATGCTTGACTGGGAAATACCGAGGGGGCCCTGGTCAAGAATACACATAGATTTTGCAGGGCCTACAAAAGGACACATATTTTTAATTATAGTAGACGCTTACTCAAATTGGCTGGAAGAAAGCGTCATGAACTCAACAACTACAGAAGCAGTTATCGGACAACTGAGGAAACTTTTCACCACAAATGGATTACCGGACTTATTAGTTTCAGATAATGGGCCACAGTTCACAGCATTGACATTTGGAAAATTCCTCGCCGAACATGGCATAAGGCATGCCTTGACAGCACTGGGCTGGCCGGCTACGAACGGGCAGGCAAAACGCATGATCCGGTACACCAAAGAAACCATAGAAAAATTAGACATGGGAGACATACAAGAGAAAATTTACAAAATGCTCACCATACAACATATTACACCAATAATATGGGTGGGGGTGTGTTCTCATTGGTTGGGGTTTTGGCTGTGTTCTGATTGGTAGGGGGGTTGGTTGTGTTCCAATTGGCTGGGGGTGTGTTCTGTTCAGGTGGGGGCTTGGTTGTGCTCAGGTTAGTCTTAGTTGCTGGGGGATTTGAGCTGGTGAGCTGTGATCCTGTTGTTTGGCTTCGCATTCATGGTCATGCCACATCTTCATGGTGGGTGTCAGTTTGCTTCTTGTATGGGTCAGAGTGGGTAGTGGTGCAGCTGCGGTACGGCTTCTGGTCCATGGTCGTGTCTCATCTTCTGTGTGGGTGTGAGTCCTTTTTCTACATGGTAGTAGCATCTTGTGTGGCACTCGTAGGTGTGGGTCTGGTGTCATTCTTCATGTTAGGTACTTGTTTATTAATGAGGGCAGGTTTCCAAATGTTTGGTAGGCGGGAGGTATCATCTCGTTTATTCATGCTGTGTGGGCATTTTTCTATCTCTATGGCTTCTCTGATTATTCTGTTGTTGAAGTGTTCAGTTTTGGTGATAGTTCTGGTATTTTTAAAGTCAATTTCATGTCCTGTGGCTTTGAGGTATTAGACCAGGGAAGAGATCAGAGGTTTTTTGATTGAGTTTTTGTGTTCTTCAATGCGTGCACTTCTTCTTCTGTTAGTTTGTCCGATGTATGTGGTGGGGCAGGCAGTGCAAGGGATTTCGTATACTCCTTGGTTTCCGAACTCAGTTTTGTCTTTAGGGATTCTTAGGATGGTGGATATTTTTCTGTTTGTGCAGAATGCTGTTTTAATGTTGTGTTTTTGGAGGATCTTGCTGATTTTGTTTGTAGTGCCTTTTATATATGGGAGGAGGGCTTTGCCATTCTCTTGTTATCTATCTTGGCTTTTGGTTGGGGTTTCTTTTTGGATTAGGTGGGTAATATTTTTTTGGAATCCATTGGCTGCAAGTACATTAGTGAGAGTGTGTAGTTTGTTTTTTAAGTGTTGTTCGTCGGCTAAGCATTTTGTTCTGGAGATGAGTGTCTCAGCTACCGACTTGATCTCTGCTGGGTGGTGGTGTGAGAGTGCATGTCAATAGCAGTTTGTATGTGTTTTCTTCTGGTAGATGGTGTGTCCTAGGGAGCCGTTGGATTTTTTGTATACTAAGACATCTAGGAAGGGAAGTTGATTGTTGGCTTCTGTTTCCATGGTGAATTGTATTTTGGGATATAGGCTGTTGAGGTGTGTGAGGAAGTTGTTCAGTTTTTCTTTCCCATGTGGCCAGATTATGAAGGTGTCATCTACGTATCTGAGCCAGAGTTTGGGTTTGTGATCATATTTTTCTAGAGCTTGTGTTTCAAAGTGTTCCATGTAGAGGTTTGCAATGACAGGTGAGAGGGGTGATCCCATGGGTGCTCCTTCTATTTGTTTGTATTTTTGTCCATTGTAGGTGAAGTATGTATTGGATAGGCAGTGGTTGGTAAGATCTAGGATGTACTTGGGGGGTTGTATTTGTTTTGGATGGCTGTCAAGGCTTCTTTTATAGGCACTTGGGTGAAGAGGGGTATGATATCAAAGCTCACTAGTAGGTCGCTGGGTTGTAAGTTTTGTTTCTTTATGATCTCAATGAACTGGAATGAGTTCCTTACCTGTGAGTTGATGGATTCTGCATAGGTCTGTAATTGTTTGGCGAGAAATTTGGCTAAGTTTTGTAGAGGTGAGCCTATGGAGCTGACTATTGGTCGTAGTGGGGTTCCTTCTTTGTGTATCTTGGGGAGACCATAAAGCTTAGGGCATCTGGGTGATTTTTCTCTGGGTATGATTCTTTGCTGGATTTCTTCACTGATGGGGGAGGCTTTTATTTTGGATCTGGTGGTTTTTTCTAGGTAGGTGGTGGGGTCAGTGTTTAGGGGTTTGTATGTGGGGTCTTGGAGTAGGTTGGTTAACTTGGTTTGGTAGTCAGATGTATTCATAACCACTGTCGCATTGCCCTTGTCTGCTGGTAGGATTATTATGCTGGTGTCTTCTTTCAGGTTAAGTAGTGCAGTTTGTTCTTCTTTGGATAAGTTGCTTTTGGGTGGTTTGCTAGTGCAGAGGATGTTGGTGATTTTGAGTCTGATTCTGTTAGCATCATCATGGTTGGTTTGAATCATATGTGGAGTTGAAACCAGCCTGACCAAAACCAACCCTGAAAAATCATCCGGATTTTTTTTGATTACAATATCATCTGCAGGAGTTTCTGGATTTTTCCAACATTAGGCATATGCAATCCTAGCTGCTTTTAGGATGCGTAGAACCAAATATGAGATACCCTTATTGTAATTTCCTGGATTCATGCCCAACAAAAATGTCTCAGGTTTGAGATCTATTTGTTGTCTTATCATATTTTCCAGCCATGTGTGCATTTTCTTCCAGTATTTTTTGGCTTTGGAGTATGTTGGTGGCACATTTTCTGACCAGCAAATTTTATTAAAAGGCATCACTTTTCATGAGCTCAAACTCAGAAAAGATTATATATACATGAAATCATTTTTTTAGTGTGAAAAGATGCTATCCAATTTCTCCTGATTTTTTTTTTTTTTTGTCACCAAGTCTATAGAAATTATCAATCATCCAGATCATGGTTGTCCCAAAGGTGCTTTTTTCACTAAGAAGTGAATTGAAAGAATGAACTGAATGCTTCTTGAATGATAAGCAAAACATTAGGACTAGAGAATAAACAATTACTACCAACCTGCCTTCCACTGATGATCTTTATACTGCATGAGTCAAAAAGAGGGCTGTGAAAATATTTACAGACGCTTCACATCCCAGACATTAACTGTTTCAATTCCTTCCCTCAAAATGACGCTGTAGGGCACTTCACACCAGAACAACTAGACACAAGGACAGTTTTTTCCCAAATGCCATCACTCTGCTTAACAAATAATTCGCTCAACACTGTCCAACTATTACAAAGTCTGCACTATTATTACTGTTAATCTTCTCATCACTCCTTATCACCCATCCCATCTCACTTGTGACCGTATGACTGTAACTTTGTTGCTTGTACTCTAATGATTTATTGACTGTTTCCTAGTATGATTTGATTGCTTATTGTACCCTATAACTATCATTAAATGTTGTACCTTATGATACTAGACTCTTGATGAATGTATCTTTTTTATGTATACTGAGAGTATTTACACCAAGACAAATTCTTTGTGTGTCCAATCACACTTGGCCAATAAAGAATTCTATTCTATTCTGTTCTATTCTATTCTATTCTATTCTGTTTTCAAAGGGTTTTACCATCACACTACTACTAATAGAGTCACTTTGGATAGTGAGATGGGCAGCAGGTATATTTAATAAATAAAAATTTAAAAATAATTTTTTGCTACAAAATCATAAATAAGTGATTTGTGTTAATCATTTGTCTGGGGAATGGTCAAGGCCTTTTGTAGGCAATAATTCAGTGTGAATCTCATAGCATCCATCAGATTTGATGCGTTCATGCCCTCTTTATGACTTTTATAAGTAACTCAAGGCAGCAAGCATACCAAATGCTCTTTCCTCCTATTTTCTCTATGACAACAATGCCTAGGAATGTGTCTAGAAGAAAACTAGTGTTACATATTAACATACTTGTAATACCCTAACCTGATTGGCTGAAATGAACTGTGCTGTGATTGGCCGAGATGCACGACAGTGATTGGTTAGTAAGGAATCTCCTGCGATTGGACGAACCGATCGCGGGAGATTCAGAAAGCTATCATTGGGTGACAGCCGCCAGCTAGCTCTATAAGAAGAGCTGCCATGGCTCGCTAAAGGCCACACAGGCCTACACCTTGAATAAAGAGCTGAAGTTACGCTGGTCTCCTGTCTCCTGATTTCCCACGCTTTTACACTGGTGACGAAGGTGGGATACTGAGACAAAGAGACCAGTCGGGCACGTGGCAACCAAGCTGAACAACCGACGAGATGGCCGGCAGCAACTCGCCACCCACACCATTCGACCAGGCAACCGAGGAATGGGAATCTTACATCGATAGATTCCTCATGTTCCTCGAGAGCAACAATATCAAGGATGCAAATGAACACCGAAAAAGAGCGGTGTTCCTGACCCATTGTGGACCAGCTGTATTCAAGATGGCCAAAGCATTGGCCAACCCAGAGGATGTGAAAGAAATGACTTGGCCAGATCTAGATCGATTACTTCGGAACCACTATGCCCCAGCCATGCCAAACCTGATCCGGCAACACGAATTCTACCATCGGGATCAAAAGGACAGAGAGAGCATTGGGGATTTTGTGGCAGCATTGAGGAACATTGGAATTGCGTGTGGCTTTTCACTCATGGACGAGGCTCTGAGGGACCGCATGGTTCTCAGTCTCAGAGACCCCGTGCTCCAGAGCAGGTTAATGGCTTGGGAGGACAGTTGCTGAAGCCACCATAGCTGAAGCCATGAAGAAATCAGCAGCCAAGATGTGACAAATGAATGCAAGGGACCGGCCAACAACATCGGAGACCAACACATCTCCCAAAAAACAAACTGAAACTGTTCACAAAGCAACAACAGCGCACTATGAGGACATCGATCTATCACCCAACACTGACGATGAGGAAGAGGAGATCCACCAATTGCAAGTGGAGCAAGACCGGCGGAGAAGTCATAAGTCGGGCTTCCAGTGTGGCAGTTGAGGTGGCAACCACCCCCGTTCTGAGTGCTGGTTTTTAGACGCCATTTGCCAGTACTGTGAAAAACGGGGGAATATCGCCAAGGTTTGCCAAAACAAATGGAACTCCAGCCCAAGATGACGTGACAACACAGCTCCCAGAAACCGAGACAGATTCACAGAGAACCGATGGAACCGCGAAAACCGAAGCAAGCGGCTCAGCGAGACCAGATGACGGGAAGAAACCCATCAAATGGTCACAATCAGCCATTCAGACAACTCAGACGCAAGAAAAGTACACGTGCAGATAAACATTGAAGGCAGGCCGTGCAGAATGGAGGTGGACTCTGGATCATACCTCTATGTGGTGTCCTGGGACACAATTAAGAGGCTAGTGCCCAGCTTACAGAAACAAGAGCTGGAGAACCAGAGACTCACCATTAAAGACTATCAGGGGAACAGAATCCCCATAATAGGAATTGGACACTTCCATGTAATCTTCAAAAGGCATGGAAAAGTACTTCCACTCACTATTGTCGACAGAGACCACCCAAGCCTGCTGGGTCTGGAATGGTTCGTGCCATTAGGGATCGAGGTGATGGGCATCAACCATGTCAAGGAAACAGACTGGGAAGAGGAGCTGATGAAGGAATTCCAAGAAGTGTTCAATGGACAATTAGGCAAGTACTGGGCGTCCTGAATATCATTTAGCTTGAACCGCAATATTGCCCAATCCAGCTCAAACCTAGACGAGTTCCATTCGCCCTCAAACCAAAAACAGACGAACAATTAGATAAGCTCATCGCACAAGGGGTCCTGGAACCAATAGATCATGCATGCTGGGAGACCCCAATAGTCACCCCAATCAAACCAGACGGGTCCGTGAGAATTTGTGGGGACTATAAAGCGACACTTAACAATGCACTGCAACAAAGTGCATACCCAGTCCCGGTGGTACAGCACCTCCTTCCTCGGGGGAGGAAATGTCTTTGCGAAGCTCAACTTGGCGCAAGCATATCAACATCTGCCCGTCGATGCTGAGACTGCGGAAGTGCAAACTATCATGACCCACGGGGGGGCTTTCCAGTGCAAAAGGCTCCAATTTGGAGTCAGTGTGGCACCAGGGGTGTTCCAGAGTCTCATGGAATGGTTACTCCAAGGAATTAAGGGAGTCGTGCCATATTTTGATGATGTGTTGGTAGTGGCCAAAGACAAAAGACAATTGAGAAGCCGACTCAGAGAAATCCTACAAAAATTTAAAAATGCAGGACTTAAAGTTAAAAAAGAAAAGTGCCAGTTATGCACTGAAAAGGTTGAGTTCCTGGGATATCTGGTGGACAAAGACGGAATCCACCCTACCCACAAAAAAATAAAAGCAATAAAGGAATCCCTGAGACCTCAAAATAAGGCAGAATTACAAGCCTTTCTGGGACTAATCAATTTCTACAATGTCTTTTTGCCACAGAAGGCAACAACAGCGGAATCTCTGCATAGGTTGCTCAACAAGATGTCCATTTGGTCCTGGGGCAAGCGGGAAGAGGCCGCCTTCCGGAACATAAAAACCTCGAAGATGACCCTGCACCCACCACATCCACCCTGCAAATAGAGACATTGCCCAACCTACCAACAACCGCGTCAGACATTGCGAGAGAGACAAGCAAAGATGGCAAAGTGGCATGAGTTTTGAACTGGGTGGTAAAAGAGTGGCCGGAAACAGAAAGCAGTGAACAGTTTAAACCCTTCCGAAACCGGCAAACTGAATTATCTGTTCAAAAGGGATGTATACTATGGGGCGATAGAGTGGTAGTTCCAGACAGGTTACAAAAAAAAAATATTACACATGTTGCATGAGGGACACCCGGGCATTGTGAAAATGAAATCTCTAGCCAGAAGCTACGTATGGTGGCCAGAAGCTACGTATGGTGGCCAGGGAAAGACAAAACCATTGAAACCTGGGTGGCTACATGTGACAAATGTCAGCAATCTGGACCAAACCCACCCGAAATACCAACCTTCCAGTGGGAAACACCAAGGGGCCCATGGTCAAGGGTCCATATAGACTTTGCGGGACCCACGAAAGGGCACACTTTCTTGATCGCAGTAAACGCTTACTCCAACAGGTTGGTAAGTCTAATGCGATCTATCACAACGGAGGTGGTTACAAAACAACTAAACAGACTTTTCGCCACCCACGGCCTACCTGACTTGATAGTATCTGACAGCGGGCCACAATTTACGGCATTGGCATTCAAGCAATTCCTTGCAGAATGGGGAATCCGACACACATTGACAGCGCCCGTTCATCTGGCAGCGAACGAGCAGGCGGAATGAATGGTCAGATACACCAAAGATGCTTTAGAAAAGATGGACACTGGTAACATACATGACAAAATAAATAAACTATTAACAATACAGCACATAACACCAAGTGCCAAAACCAATAAAAACCCGGCAGAACTCCTGATGGGATGAAAACTCCGATCCCATCTAGACAGACTTCACCCGACTTACAATCCAGAAAAACCACCAGACTCATCCAGCTGGTACCGAGCATTTAATCCAAGAGATACGATCTACGCTAAAAAAATTTCAGGGGACCCACTATGGGTACCCGCTACAATAACCCAAGGAACAGGCCCCTGGTTATACCGGCTGGAAACAGAGGACGGAAGAAACTCGAAACGGCATGTCGACCAAATACGATCAAGAATAATTTTAAACAACACTGAAAACCAAAAAAACTCACAAACAGACTCTAATAAAAAAACTAAGGGGGGGGGGGGAAACCCAAACAATCATCAAAAAGAAAGAGAAAATACTACTACAAGACAACAACAAACCGAATGGGCCCAACCAACGCAAACCGAAGCAGAAATACAAACACCGCTAAATAAAAGAAGAAACCAACAATACTCACCGGAAAATGAAGACAGCCGAAGGGTACCAGAGGAAGATGACCCTCTCGGAACCTTGCCTGGAAGGAACAATCAATCCAGCTCAACCAGCCCAGAAAGACCAGCCGGGAACAAAGAAGCTGACAACTCGACCGAACCCAGCAACGAAGATCCCTTCCGAACTGGCTGAAGACCACGCAGCAACTGAACTGCACAGGTCAAGTAGGCAAGTAAAAAGCCCTGCCTACCTACATGACTATGTCACGTAGGATGGACCATACCAAGAGGGGAGGGGTGTTACAGATTAACATACTTGTAATACCCTAACCTGATTGGCTGAAATGAACTGCGCTGTGATTGGCCGAGACGCACGACGGTGATTGGTTGGTAAGGAATCTCCCGCGATGGGACGAACTGATCGCGGGAGATTCAGAAAGCTGTCATTGGGTGAGAGCCGCCGGTTAGCTCTATAAGAAGAGCTGCTGCGGCTTGCTAAAGGCCACACAGACCTCTACCTTGAATAAAGAGCTGAAGTTACGCTGGTCTCCTGTCTCCTGATTTCCCGTGCTTTTACAACTAGTAGACCCTACTTTGGTTTCCAAAAGTCTTTGATCAAAACAGTATTTATTGAGTCCTGACTAGCAATTTTTTGCTGGCTTATCTCATTCTCATTTCAGAAAAAAGGCTATCATTATTCTATTAAAAAAAAATCTCCAGAACAAATCTCACTTTATTAATGACATTTAACTGCTTGAACTTGCTTGCTGATGTGGTATAACGTCATCTCTTAACCCCTTCCTCCTTGCAGTTGCCTTTTACTTTCAGGAAATGCAAAACAATATTGATTTATATGTAAACTAGCACAGCTGCATAGAAATGCAGAAAGCCAACATCTGGAAATTTGTATAAAAACAATTTTGGCCAAAAACATGAGTGAGAAAGATGTTCAGGTTTTCTCTCAGGGTGGAAACCATACAAGTCATTTTTCTGAATTTGATTATTCTGTTATGGTGGAGAATTTTTTTTTCTAAGTACTTCCTTTCCAAAGTGCTTCAGGAAACCTCTTGAATGTTAATTTGCCTGCCGAGGAACCTTTGCACATCTGCTGTGTGATTCCATTATGTCACAAAGAATTCTGGATCTATGTGCATATTGAGCATTGACAAAGTTTTTAAGAGTCACCATTGTCCCTCCTGAACTCTCTGAACCCTAGAATGATGATTGTCTGACTTACTCAAACTCAACTCTACATTTAATTTCAGGCTGCAGGATCAAATCATTCCTTAATGTTTAACAAGTCCATGAAGTCTCTGGTTGAAATCATCTGTCACTTTAGGGGGAGGTAACATCAATATGCAGAAGATATCCAATTATATATTTCCACCTGAGCCAAATGGTGGAAGGAAAGGGAACTTCTAGGGAAGTTCTGATTGAGGACCTGGAGGCTGTCTAGGCTTTCATGGGAACCAATAGATTCAGATTCAACCCAATAAGAAGTGAGGATTGTTCACTCAGAAGCCAATGAACTGAGATTCTACCATATTTGTTTCTATGTGGAATTGTGGTTTCCTCAAAGGATAGTCCACAATTTGAAGGCTCATGGCTTCTGCTCAGGAAAGCTTGTGGAAACAGGGTTAGGAAGGCCGAGAATTGGACTCAATGGGAAACAGTGCTTTTCCATTCAAGAAGGGTATGCAATCTGGGGTCTTCCTGGGTTTACAGCTCTTGCTCAATGAACAGGTGACAGCTGGGCTCAAGGTAACCTTTGCATAATTTCATCTTGCATACCAGTTGTGTCTTCTGCGAGATTGGAACGCCCTTCAAAAGGTCACTCATGCCTGGTCACTTTGCAGGTTGACTGTTGCAATATGTTGTAACACTGGACTGCCCTTGAAAACCACCAAGAGGCTCCAGATGGTCCAAAATTCAGAAAAGCAGGCAGTGATGGATATGTCTGTCCTCCCTGAGCTACACTGATTGTCAGTTTGCTTTGGCGTATGAGTCAAGGAGGTGGTCTTATCCATAAAGGCCTGTTTCTTAGAGCCTTGAAGACCAGGCATTTGGCAAGGATCACTGAAACCTCTGTCTGAGTAGTGTGGATTTTATGTTATAGTTACTATTATATCATTTTAGACTCATAAATGTTGCAATGCATATACTGATCTGCAAATCAATGGAATCAACTTCAGTTGAAGGAGATGAAGTTGCTTCAATAAATTAAATTTTCTTCTTTTTAATTTTTTTATTTGATTTGTCGATCGCTTGTAAGATAATGGAAATAAGTATAAACATGAGTAAGAATACAGGAAATAGGTACAAATAAATGGGGACAATAGGACAGGGATAGCAGGCACGATTATGCACTTATGCATGCCCCTTACAGACCTTTTAAGAATGGGGTGAGGTCAACAGTGGATAGTTTAAGGTTAAAAGAGTGGGGGTTTGAGGATGTAACAACAGAGTCAGGTAGTGCATTCCAGGCATTGACCACTCTGCTGCTGAAGTCGTACTCTTCTTCTTCTTCTTCTTCTTCTTCCTCTTCTTCTTCTTCTTCTTCTTCTTCTTCTTCTTCTTCTTCTTCTTC
>BLBF01000002.1:15893929-15936719 GCA_015471245.1 Laticauda colubrina
TCTTCTTCTTCTTCTTCTTCTTCTTCTTCTTCTTCTTCTTCTTCTTCTTCTTCTTCTTCTTCTTCTTCTTCTTCTTCTTCTTCTTCTTCTTCTTCTTCTTCTTCTTCTTCTTCTTCTTCTTCTCCTCCTCCTCCTCCTCCCCCCCTCCCCCATCCTAGCCAAGTTGCCATATTGAATAGAATGCAATCCAATTTTGAGCTCCTATCCAACCAGTTAAAGATAAGTGTCTTAAATCAGGCCTAACCAATTATTAGAGTCCTTTTGAAGCAGTTCCAAAATCTGATACAGCTCTTTTCTTCTTTAGGGAAAAAAAATTGGACTGGAATATTGTCTGCTTTATATATCTGTTTCCTTTTGTCTTGAGTTGAGAAGTATGTTATGGAGTTTGTGTATATTTTTTCAGTCCTTCATAACTTAGGAAACAGCTTGAAACCTACAACTTAGTTTCTGTGTTCTTGTTGAATGTTCAAGTCATAGCCAATGCTATCTACTTTATTGCCTGTTTTACATGGCAGATTAGACAATTGAGAAATTTATACTCAGATTTTATACTTTAAAAATTCAGAAATAACTTGCTGTTCTGCATAGGATGTAATGTCCAAGGCTGTTGACTCCCTCTTAGTCTATCTCCCCAGTAAAAATGTCTTGTTTAGGATTCTCTAGAGCAGATGTTTCTTCTTTGAAATGGAAAAAAAAATCCTCTGGTTTTCAAAGATTCCTAGGTGAAATACTTTAATATTTCTGTGGCCAAGAGAATGAAGTCTTAGAATACTATCAAACATGGAACATTGTACATGACAATATGCTTTGCATGTATCTTTGTTTTTAATAAGCTACAGATAGTCCTTGATTTAAGATTAGTTGCTTGAAGTCATAACAGACTCCCCAAAAGATCCTTATTATAGAAAAACTCTTCCCTTAACAAAATATGCAAATTATATTAGCAGTAGCAAAAACATAATGTGGTAGTCACTTAAAGGTCATGGATGCTAAATTGCACACTAAAAGTGCAAAATTTAGTGCAAGTAAACCGTCAAGTGCTGGGGAAAATAGGACATTCAGTCAATTCAAATGAATATAAAGATTTATTGCAGTTTAATGAAAAGAAGAGCTAGGGGTGACATGATAGCAGTGTTCCAACATCTAAGGGGTTTCCACAAAGAAGAAGAAGTTAAAGAAGAAGAAGAAGTTTTTCAAAGCATCTGAAGGCAGGACAAAAGGCAATGGATGGAAACTAATCAAGGAGAGAACCAACCTAGAACTAATGAAAAATTTCCTGACAGTTAGGACAATTAATCAATGGAACAACTTGCCTACAGAAATTGTGAATGCTCCAATGCTGGAAGTTAAGAAGAGGTTAGACAACTATTTGTCTGAAATGCTATAGGATTTCCTGCCTGAGCAGGGGGTTGGACTAGAAGACCTCCAAGGTCCCTTCCAACTCTGTTATTCTGTTCTGTTCTGCAAGCTTAAGCTGTCTACAAGAATCTGAGCTACTAATGGTCAAGAGAAATTAGCAGGAATTAAGAAGGAATTCATGTTGGGCTGGACTTAGATCTCTTGTGAATGCACAGGGACTCATGACTGATGGCACATTTGACCCCTCGCTTGGGCTCAGCCTGGTCATCTCCGATGAAAACTATACTTAAAATTTTGGAATAATCTTCCATGACACAGAAGATATCTCCTTTAACTGGCTTCAGCTAACTCAGTGGGCCCAGCAGTAAAACTATTTTGAACAAAGACTCATCCATGACTCTTTTATGAACACAACTTGGTAGCTATTCCAATTTTTTAGCAGGTGGACAATTCTAGACCAAGCTCCTAAGAAATTTTCCTCAAACCTTCTTCACATGTTTCTGTGTGTGCCTGGTGCTGTTCATTATATGGGAGCAGGACTAAGATTGAATCCATCATATGGATTCACATCTTCATATCTTGGCTAGGTCTTGTTATTTTTTCCAGGAGTTTAGTCCCATGTATATTAGCCAACTCCTTTATCTGGCAACACAAAAAAGAATTGGAAGAGGAGCCACATCATTGTGCATTGTCCTTATGCACCAGTGACAATGACTTGGCCAGGAAGAATCTGAAACAATGAATATTTCTAGCATCAACTAAACACGGCCTAATTCCTACTAATAACTTTTTAGGTAACCAAGTTATGAATCATAGGTTTCCTGGACATCTTATTCTGAGCACCAAATTCAAATTCAGATTGATTCTGGTATTTGTATGCTGTTAATGCCCTTCAAACTTATTGAAGGACTGACTTTTCCCAGTCACATCTACCCAACCCACAGAGTGGGCAGACAGGGGATGTTAGAGGTCCTGTCTCCTATAGAAGCCCAACTAGTGGGACCAAGAAGATGGCCAGAGATGGTATTCAGCAGGTTCTGACCAATTCTGGAGAACCTGTAGCAGAAATTTTGAGTAGTTTGAAGAACCAACAAATGCCACCTCATTTGCCCCTCTGCCATCTATTCTCTGCTTCCCGAGTCCCAGCTGACTCGGGTCTTCTTTTGTTGCCCTGCACAGGAGAATGGAGCTGTAAAACAGGTTATTGGGGTGGGGAGGGAATGGGGATTTTGCAGAAACCTTCTCCCAGGAGTGGGAAGGGAATGGAGATCCTTCACCTGCCATGCCCACCAAGCCACGCCCACAGAACCAGTAGTAAAAAAATTTGAATCCCACCACTGAAGATGATCCTTCTCTGTAGTAGTTCCCTCCCTGTGGGACATATTCCCTGTGAAATGAGATTGGCCCCGATTTTGACACTCTTTCATAAGGTCCTGGATTGGTCAATGGACATGGGGATGTCCATCCCCTTCATCCCAGAGTGGGATGAAGCCTATCAAATGGCTCATTTGATGGTTATTATCAGGAGGTGAGAAGGTTATTGCTTTTTATTGTTTTTGTATTGGGCTTTTATCCTTGTAAGCCGCCAGGACTCACTGAGAGTAAGATGGGCAGCCATATCAATTTAAGTGAGTGGATGAATGAATGAATGAATGAATGAAACAATCAATCAATCAATCAATCAATCAACTGCAGTGTTAGAAGGGCAATTCCAAAAACTCCCATAAAATCTTTATTACTTTAAATCATGAGCCATTGAAACACAGCCTATGGGCTTTTTTTTACTATCAATCCAACTAAGAACTATGACACAAATTGACAGCATTTTCATTAGCTCAGTATCCAAGTTGATCAAAGTAATGCACTCTCTTCTATTGACACCAAGTTTTGCATAACAGACAGTAAGATTCAACAGGACTTTGCAAATATCAATAAGCCTTGATTAAACTTACCTGCTCCACTAAAAAAAGCCTAAAACATATGAAGAACGGTTGCAGGAACTGGGCATGGCTAGTCTAGTGAAGATTTCTATGGACCTTACATCTTACTTAAGTGGATAGTAGAGGGGGCATGCATAAGTGCATTAGCGTGCCTATCATCCCTTTCATTGTATTTTTATTCTTTTGTTCTTGTTTTTGTTTGACAAATTCTAATCAATAAATAAAAATAAATAAATAAGTTTCCAGAGAGACAAAAAAATAACTGTTCTTGAGGAAGAAGAATGGATGTATTGTAGTCCCACTGGAATTTTTTTTTTTTTAATTCTGGTATTGGATCAATATAGCATTTTTCAGGAACAGTTGCAGGAACTGAAGTAAAGAGAAGGACCAGAGGAGACATGATAATAGTCTTCCAATATTTGAGGGGCTCCCACAGAGAGGAATGGGTCTAGCTATTTTCCAAAGCACCTGAAGGCCAGACAAGGAATAATGGATGAAAACTGGTCAAGGTGAGATTCAACCTAGAAATAAGGAGAAACTTTCTGACAGTGAGAGCAATCCACCAATGGAACAGCTTGTCCTCGGAAGTTGTGGGAGTGTTGAGAGTCTCATCAGTTGAGACTTTCAAGAAGAGATTGGACTGCCATTTGTCAGAAATGATGTAGGGTCTCCTGCTTGGGTGAGGGGCTAGAGTAGATGGCCTACAAAGTCCCTTCCAACTCTGTTAATCTGCAATCTGTAATTGAATATAATGAAATGGAAGGGGAAAATAAGATGTTAGTGGCAGTGTTACAAAAATCAGCATAAGAATCTTTCTGACCTTATGTGACATTCAGCTCCCCATCAGAAGTGAGCGAGTCAGTCTTTTTGTCCTTCCCTTCCAAAACTTTCATCCTCCTAGGACTTATTTACAACAGAGCTACCAGCTTTCATAAAGCTAGGGTAACTTAAAAGGAGACAATTAAGGCCAGGCAGTTTTCCTTAGAGGATGAAGGATTATTGTCCTCCAGCTTTTAAAATGCCAAATACTCTTCCCTGCTTATCTTGGAGGCAAAGCCAGTACTGAAGTGTGTTTCAGATTAGTGACTTTCAGGTTAATTAAGACAACTTTAAACATCTTCAATAGATAGCAAAGGGCATGACCCTGCTGTACAAAGAAAGAAAGAACAAAAAAAAATGGAAGGAAAGAATCTTTCAGAAGTGAAGAGCAGGGCCTCTCTAGCTTCCCCTGGAGCAATTTATTTGGAGAAAATGAAATGGAGCAAATTTAAGCCTCCAAAGGCACGACAAAATCATGACCTGTATCTGGTATAAATGAGCATTAGTTGTTAAATGAAAATGGTCCTGATTATTTTTATATTTTTCTCTTATTTATATCTCACCTTCTATTCAAATAGAATAGAATACAAGGAATTTGTCTTCGGTGCATAAGTTCTCAATGTACATTAAAAAAAATACATTCATCAAAAATCATGAGATACAACACATAGCGGGATAGTCATAGGATACTAAATAAACAATCAAAACTTACTAGGAAAACAAATAAAACAATATAAATTATAAAGATACAAGCAACACGGTTATAGTCATAAGTGGGAAGACATAGGTACTAAGAAGGGTGAGAAGAAGAATAGTAATGCAGTCTTAATAAATAGTTTGACAGTGTTGTGGGAAATATTGTTTTTTTCTAGTTTACTTTATTGTCATTGCACCTCATACAATGAAATCAAGCACCATCTTCAGTGCACATCATGACCATGAAAATAAACACAAACACACATCCTTCACACTCCACACATTGAACCAAAAACCTGCAACTCCGCACCAACACTGCACTATACAGTAGAATTCAAAAGAGCTACTGCCCTGGGATAGAAGCTGTTTTTCAGCCTATTTGTGCTTAGTTGTTTAGCAGAGTGATGGCATTTGGGGAAAAACTGTATGACATTCTGTGAGGCTCCAGGGGACCTGACAATGACTTAAAATATTTATTTATTTACTTACTTATTAAATTTATATTGGTTGAATCAACCTTCTGTCCTTCTGAGGTCGATAAAATGAGGACCCAGATTGTTGGGAGGGGACAATATGTTGACTCTGTAATCCACTTAGAGAGAGTTGTAAAGCACTGTGAAGTGGTCTAAATGCTATTGCTGTATGTCATCCATCTCACCAATAAGGCCACACTGGACTGCTTACCAACGATAAAAAGTTAAATATAAAACCAGAAAAAATTACAAAGAATTATATAAAAATTAGAACCAAAGAGATGGATAGCATGGTGTGTGTGTGTGTCTGAAATTCTTTAATAGATGGAGTCAGCTGGAACAGGTGGGGCCAGCTAATCCCATCAAGGTGAGGTGGCACCTCAGATACCTAGACCCATAATTGTCCTGTATGCCTGGAAAAAGACTGATTTGCATAATTATAACATATTTTAAGCTAAAGATCAGCCTAGCTTGAAATCACTTCAGAAACACACATCAGTGTCAGGTTCTTGGCTTGAGGCAACTAGTCTACAGTCTCCAAATGTTGATGAACAGCACAATTTGGAGATTCAGTCCAATTTTTTTTCTCTTGCAGTGTCAGATCCTGGATTGTTTTGCAGTCTAGTAAGAGGGGAGGGATTCCATTCATCTCCAAGCTTATGATGTTATTACTGAGGATGTATCCTGACATATAATTTGCAATAACCCTCATAGTAGATTAAAAAAAAACACTATACAATCCAGCTGGGACAACCACACTTCCACATCCATCATGTTTCTTGCCTTCCCTCCTGGGTTGATCTCGCAACTGAGGAGCCCTAAATTATCATTCTTGATCTTCCCAATTCACAAGGCAACCATTTAGTTCTTTCTCCTAGCCCAACTATAATAGTAGCACAAAGAACAACAGACACTATCCCACACACTCACACACACTTCACAAATCAGGTGGGACTCTTAAATCACATTTAGTGTTCTAGGAAGCCTCAGTACTCAGTTGATTTACCTAAGTTAACCTTTCCTGTTGTTGAATTCATAAAACAACACAAACAACTGTTTGGCTCCAGTTTTAAATTCCTCCTCTCCCACCGCATTATCAAAACACCATTTGGCTAATGGTGAGGGAAAGAAACAAAGGCATTTTTCATGGTGGACATACAGTGGCATTTTCTCTCACAGAAAATGGATTCTCCTCATTTCTTAACATATTGTATTTCACAGTTTGGCCCTTCTTTTTAAATTTAGAAATCTGACAGGAAAAAAGATAGCATGAAACGTCTAGCTTGAATACGAGAGAGTATATAATAACGGGGATGTGTCGGCTTTGAAACCAGATAATGGGGCTGCAGACATCGGTTTGATGACTAGATGCAAGCAAATGTATATAATCACTTCTTCCTGCCAACTGAGCTTTGAAACCCGGTAACCCTGAGGACACAGACAAACCACCAAGAGGCCTCAACAACTCTCTAAAAGAATGCAAATGACCAGCTGTCTGCAAGGAATATAAATCCTTCCATTCCCACCATCCAGTCAAAGCTGAAGAAGCTTCTGGGATGAGAAGAGAAACATCTTCAAAGTAAAACAAGAAAGTTCAGTTGCCTCCTGAAGTATCTTTGGAACTGATTCTACATACATATTTCATATATATCCAGCCACTTTTACTTCTCTCTTTGATGAGATGGAACTCATAAGCAAAGCAAATTCATTTGCCAAAGGACAACATTATGAATGGTGTCTGATAAATACCCACATTTAAAAAGCAAGCCAGGGAGCCAGTTTGGTGTAGAGGTTGAGGCATCAAGCTAGAAACTGGGAAACTGTGAGTTCGAATCCTGCCTTAGGTTGAAGCCAATTTGGTGACATTGGGCCAGTCCTGCTCTTTCAGTCTAGGAAGAAGAAAGTCAGGGCAAACCACTTCTGAAATCTTGCCAAGAAAACTGTAGGGATTAATCAAGGCCAGAAGTCAATACTGCAGGCAAACTTGTCCACAGCCTGGAGTTTGATCCTGATGGGGCTCAAGGTTGACTCAGCTTTCCATTTTTCTGAGGTTGGTAAAATGAGGACCCAGATTGTTGGGGGAAATATGCTGACCTTGTAAAATGCTCAAAGACTGTTGCAAAGCCCAATGGGGCTGTACATGGCTATTGCCATTCCCATTGCTGTTGCCATTTTTTCTGTAACTAGATAATTGACCACAATATTTTCCGTATCACTGAACTTTTTTCTGTAGACTAAATTTCCTTCTGTGAGTACTTTTTTTCCCCCCATTTTTCCTGGACAAAAGAAGTTACAAATTCTGTTTTTCATCTCTGAGTCTAGGAAAAAGCAAATCCTTTCAAGTCTGGCCATCTGAACCCATAAAAACCTTCAGAACAATCCAAATGAGAGTTTTACGATCGGCAAAATATTCTACAAATGTAACTATAATGTACTATTTTAAGCAAATAGAGCTTACAGATCATCAGTGATAGCAGATGAAAAAATTAACTCTAGTTCGAGAGCCGAGATAAATCCTGAGATAAAACATCTTCTCGGGATTTATAAAATTTGTCAACTATTATTCTTAATTGGTTTCTGGCAAGTTTAATTATTTAAAGTACCCAAGGAAGAAACTTTACATTTTACTGAAGGTCCCTAATCCATCAGCATCACTAGTAAATATACCTGATCATTGAGGTTTGTCAGCCTTGTCAATATTGGAGACATAAAAGTGTTATGCAAAATTCTTACTAAACTAAGGTTCTCACGTTAGTACACACTAAAGATACGTCCATCCTATTTTCTCTCTCAGTGCACCAGAGGCACCAATGCTCAGTGTATGGCAGGGGTCCATGGCATGCCAGAAACCAGGCTGTGCAAATAAGTGAAATCCCATCTGCAGGATGCAGGCAGCACATGAAACATGCTCTCTCCGGTCCACAGAAAAACTGCTCTTCACAGAACCAATTCCTGCTGTAGAACAGAACAGAACAGAACAGAACAGAACAGAATAGAATAGAATAGAATAGAATAGAATAGAATAGAATAGAACAGAGCAGAATAATTGGAAGGAACCTTTGCGGTCTTCAAGCCCAACCTTCTGGTCAGGCAGGATGGCTTACACCAGAGGTCCCCAAATGTGGCAACTTTAAGATTTGTGGACTTCAACTCCCAGAATTCTCCAGCCGGTATAGCTGGCTGGAGAATTCTGGGAGTTGAAGTCCACAAGTCTTACAGTTGTCAAGTTCGAAGACCTCTGCCCTAAACCATTTCAGACAAATGGTTGCCCAATCTCTTCTTAAAAACTTCCAATGATGGAACATTCAAAACTTCTGGAGGCAAGTTATTCCACTGGTTCATTGTCCTCACTGTCAGGAAATTTCTCCTTAGTTCTAGGTTGCTTGTCCCCTTGATTAGTTTCCACCCACTGCTTCTTGTCCTGCCTTCAGGTGCTTTGGAGAATAAGTTAACCCCTCTTCTTTGTGGCAGATCCTGAGATATTGGAAGACTGCTATCATGTCACCCCCTAGTCCTTATTTCCATTATACTAGACATATCCAATTCTAGCAATCGTTCTTTATATGTTTTAGCCTCCGGTCTCCTAATCATCTTTGTTGCTCTTCTTTGCACTCTTTCTAGACTCTCAACCTCTTTTTTTAGGTTGGGGGCTGCTGATGTACAGGATCTTCTGATTTACTTCATAATTTGATCTACCACATGCACTCCTGTTAAAGTAGGACACCAATGCAGGTAATCCTTGACTTTTAACCATTCGCTTAGCGATTATGTAAAGCTACAACAGCACTTGGTAAAAAAATAATAACTTTCAACCAGTCCTCACACTTTAAACCTTAACAGCATCCCTACGATCAGTGCAATCAAACTTCGGGAGCTTGACAACTGGTGTGTATTTATGACAGTTAAAGCATCCCAGAGTCACGTAATCACCATTTGCAACCTTCCCAGTCAGTTTCTGACAAGCAAAGTCAATGGGGGAAGCCAGATTAACTTAACAACTGTGAGGTTCACTGAACAACTGCTTTAAAATCCTAACCGAAAAGGTCATAAAATCAGTCAGGACTCATTTAACAACCAATTTGTGGAAATTCTGTCCCAGTTGTGATCATAAGTCGAGGACTATCTGCAATAAAAAATAAAAGTTATTAAAATATACATGATCATTATAGTACATTGAAGCCCCTTTAATATAAAATGTTTGTATTTTAAGGGTGGAGGGAAGGGAAGGCAATAAATGAGTCAGGAAACACATAATACCTTAAATATGCTTAACTATTTTTTTTGAAAGAAAAAGAAAAACAAAACATCCTCTTAAAACTCCCCACAAGATCCAAGTAGGTCATTCTGAATCATTGACCCCTTCCCTTCTCCTGCCCAAATGTTTATAATTTATGGCTTATTGCAACGTGAGAATCCAGCCAGTTGTGAATCATTCATATCGTTAATATAGTGATGGTTAAGAAAACTGTAGCTTAGAATGAGGTATGATGAGTCCCTTTACTGCAAAAAAAGACACTCAGGGAAAAAAAACCACCACAGATGATTTTCTTCTCCGTCCTCCAAAAGTACTGAGATCTCTCCAGGTAAACATGCAGAAGTGAAATTTAAGAAGCACATATCATAACAACTGTTTTACAGCCACATATTTCTCAAGGTGGGGTGGTAGGTAGACTCTTAGACAAGCCTTCCCAGGAATCAGCTTACAAGTTGGCAGATGTTGCCATGTATGTGTAAAGCTGTGCTTTTTGACCATGCTGATAGAGGTAAGCCCAAGTATTGTCATTATTAATTAACAAGGCAAATAAATCTGAATGCCATCGTGCTTTAAACAACTGGATGAGAAATAACCTTTCCCAGGCTTTGTGTATGCCGATGAGGAGAGCTTCAATGTGGGAATCAGACTGTAAGGAAAACAGATACCACTCGAGCTGCTGAGGATAGTTTTTCAGGGCAGGTTCAATGCCAAATCTGACCATAAAGTTAAAATCTAATTAAACAATGACAATCAGATTTATCTGCTTTCTGTTTCCTTCCTCCAGGTTGTTTGCTATTTTCTAATATCAACATGGAACATACTTGAACCACATTTCTATTAGAGGTTTCTTTCTTTTGCAATTTTCTGTCAAACATTTTTTAAATTATTCCCTTTATAGAACAATACACTGATTTTTCCTGCCATGGCTATCATGTCATTTGAATTCATCTGCTGATAATTCTTTCCTTCCTTCCTTCCTTCCTTCCCTCCTCCCTCCCTTCCTTCTTTTCTTCCTCACTTCCTCATTTATCCTTCCGGATATACAAACTCATGCCTATCACATCATTTGAAATGATAATTCCTCCCTCCCTTCCTTTTCCTTCCCTTCCTCCTCCCTCCTTCCCTCCCTCCCTCCTTCCTTTCACCCTTGCTCTCTCCTTCTTCCTTCCTTTCTTTTTTCTTATTTATTTATTTTTCTCCTTCCTTCCTCCCTCCCTCCCTCTTGCCTACCTTCCTTTCATTTCCTTCCCTTCCTTCTTCCTTCCCTCCCTCCCTCCCTCTTGCCTACCTTCCTTTCATTTCTTTTCCTTCCTCCCTCCTTCCTTCCATCCTTACATCCTTCCACCCTTGCTCTCTTCTTCTTCCTTCCTTCCTTTTTTCTTTCTTATTTATTTATTTATTTTTCTCTTTCCTCCCTCCCTCCCTCTTTCTTTCCTCTTTTCTCCCTCCCTCCCTTTCATTTCCTTCCCTCCCTCCCTCCCTCTCTCCTTCCTGCCTTCCTTTCACCCTTGCTCTCTCTTTCTTCCTTCCTTCCTGGCAATAAAACATGATGGTCCTACCTCTGCTGATCAGATGATCCTTCCATCAGGAGATTTCTCAGAATATTCCTGCTTCATTATGAATGTTCTGCCAAGGAAGAAATGAAATCTTCCATAGCAAATACGGTCACAAATGTGCACATATTTCAATATCTTTTATTCCAATGTATTCCAGCCCAATGGGACATTTAATCAATAGTTAGTACTGATTGGATGACAGTTGTCATTACAGTTTTATGTTAAAATAAGAAAAGTTGGATAACAGAAAATCTGGTCGTCTGGAAGCTCCCTAAACATGACAAGCAAAGGCTTTTTAAAAATATAAATGAATTCTTATGGTTGTTTTTTCTTTTACATTAGCACATTTTTAGGTTTTCTCTGAAAATATATAGCTCCTGGCTGGTGAAATCTGAAGACACAGAGATTCAGTTGGTTAAGATACTTCAGGCATGGCAGAAGGCTGATTTACACACCAACAGAGTCTTCCTTCAAGAGGACCTGTAACAAATACCAATATGGAAAATCTGCAGAATTCATTATAGAAGCTTCATGGATCTAATTCTTAGCTTACTTCAGGAATCTAGTCCAAAATAAACAATATATTGTATCACCTTATTTTCTTTATGACTTGTTTTTAGCCTCTCTTCTTTCAAGCAATTCCTGGTGGCTTCTTCCATTATATTCTTCCCATGCCTCCCATTACTCTTACACAACCCTGTGCGATAAACCAGGCTCAAGGAGAAACATTGTCTGAAGGTCACCACAAAAGCTTCCGTGTTAAAAGGACAAGTTTATCTTGAGACCTTTTTGACCATGTTATCCAAGATTCCTCATCCACATCTAAATAGATCCCAAACTTGGGATGGGTGTAGGTGTTGTGGTTCACTAGCAGCAGGTGCAGACAGCTGAGGTCTCAGAGAGTGAGGACTCAGATGAGGAGCCTGGGTGTGATGCAGGGATGGGGCCAGAACCATCAGGGAGTGAAATGCTGTCTTTGGAGACTGTGGAGGCTAGCAGCAGTGATGAAGAGGTTCCCGAGGAGCCTGTGCCCACTTGCGCGCAGGGCAGCTCAAAGGAAAGAGCAGCTGCAGCAGCACAGGTGACTCAGGAGTAAGGCTGCAAGGTAATGGCCCTTCCCTCAAGACATAAAAGCCAGCTGAGAAACCAGAGTGTTTTGCAGGAGGCAAAGAAGTTTTTGCACTCAAGCCTTGTGGATGTTCAGAATATCTTGGTTGGTGTTTGGAGACACTTGGTGTTTGAAATAGTTCTTAGTAACTCCATCTAATGTTCTTGGCAGCCTTGTACCACCTTGGCAAGGCTCATTCTTATCAGAGATAATTAATTTGAAACAGCCTTTTAATCGTGAAGAAATGGAATTCGTAAAGAATCATTAAAAGGTTTTTCTATTACCTCTGTTTCGTGTTTGTTTCCTTGGAATAAAGTTTAGGTCAGAACAGTAAGACAACTCACCACAGCCTTTGGTCAACCTCACCATGGCCAATTTGCTGCAGGACAATTCAAAACTGTAGTAATCATTTTGTTCAATTTTATTATTGATCATATTTTTGTCAACATTATTGTAATTCTTGTATTTCTGATTGGCGTACTTTATTTTATTACTACTGGCTGTGATCCCATCAAAATTCATTTAACTTTTCTATTTGTTGAATTGTCCTATCGAGAGTTGTTCCTCAGTGAGTTGACTATGGCCAGTTGGCCCTGGTAAGTTGTCCCATTCCAACTTGGGACTCGGGATCACATCTGCCTACTTCCAAATTTTTTGATAAAGTCCCATTGCAAATTACTCCTTCACAATTTTTAATGCATCGGAGTGGAAACTGTTGGAAGAAATATCCATCTGGTTCAGTTCCAACCTGGGAAAAAGACACTGGAAATGTGGAGGCTGATTGGAAAGATGGTTTAATGAAACAGAACCATCAAGCACATGGTCCTGGTGCAGCTGACCACATGGAGTGGAGAGTGAGAGTTATTTATACCCTTTCTTGAGCCTTGCCCTTGAGCTTCCTGTTCCTATGCAAGAACATGTATTCTATTGGCTGCTGTAGGAGGTCATAAGTAGGTTGTCTCAGGTTTGGTTGAGGTTTTCAGGGTGATGCAATGTCCCAGTGATTATGACATGTGGTAAGCTTTGCTGCTTGATGGGTTAATCCTATTATGTCCTGGTGGATCATGTCTTAATCCCATCACCCTATTGCTGAAGGTCTTTTATCTTGTAGGTAGGCTGGCCTAGGCTTTCTTAATGGGAACTGAGGGCAGGGAGATGCTCTCTATCTTTCAAACATGTTTCTTCTTTTATCATCCAGGGAAATATAATATTCTGCCTTTTTAATATTTCAAAAAAATATTTCATTCTTCTAGGAGGAGGATGGGTGCTAACTTTCTACAAAACCGACTTGAAAACACACATATAATCATTGTAAAATGTATTTCATTTTAACAATATTTGAATGAAATCAAATCAACATGAACATTTGTCTCCATCTATAATTAAGCTCTTTTTGGAGTGCAGCAATTATGCAACTCACAAGCCAAGTGTTCACCTGGTTGCTTATTCTTATTACAATCTAACCTGTGGTCTTTTTTGGCTTGGTTCTTCTTCTCTAATCAGCTTCAGTCATAACAATTTGAAATTATGGTAGCCAAACTTTGTGTTTGCCATCCTCGGAGTTAAACATAAAAGGAACACACTGTGAGCCTTGATCTCCAGGTTGATGTGACCCGGCCTACAATTTGGTAAAAGCTTACACTTATTGAAAACAAAAGGCATTGTTTTATTTTATTTTCAAGTGTTGTCTTTAGGTTAAGTAAGAATAGATTTATTCAAGGATCAGAGCCTTCATGAACCTCATCTTCCTCTTTTTCCACTCTTCAGTCCCATTTAACATCAATCTTCTTTTTCTTCTCCAAATTGCACCAGTCCATTTGCACCAGAGGTCCGAGGCATCTTTTTTTCTTCCCTAAAAATGATTCATTTATTGTCTATCTCTTGGATGACACATCCTCTAATTATTTTAGCAGCAGCACTGGAAGCACTGATTAGATTTTAAAGACAAGGACCAACTTGGATTTTTCTTGTTTGCATATCAATTTTTTCCAGCTGTGTTGACAAATTGACATAAACCAGATGGTGGAGTGGAAGAAGGATACTGAGAAAGCTCAAAGGGTCTCCAATACTTATGCAGTCATTAACACTTCCCAACCTTGTGAATACTTTCATTAAAAAAAATTTTACACCTCTTACTAAAGTTAGCAGAGTGTTTGGACTGCTGTGGTGTTTCTACATCTATGTGGGAAGTGGTTACACCTTAATGCATCTTTATGTATTTCTAGACAATGACAACTATCTTAATCAGCTGCAGCAAAAACAAGACAGATTATGTTTACATCTCATTGTAAGTTATGGTTTGTTTAACTATAATTTGTGGAATAAATTACAACTGGCTGAGTTTGCAAAACACAGTTCAGCAATGGTTTAGAATCTGCAGTTGTTGGGGTCATACAACACAGTTCCACAAAAACAAACAAATTATTTAAGGAATTAAACAAATGAAGTCCAAAATGTGTAGATCTTTGAAATCTGATTTTATTGTGACTTATTTCCCAGTACAAACAAATTGGTCAGTCTTTAAGGTACTAAAAGAGCCATGGTGACCCAGTAGTTAGAATGCAGTACTGCAGGCTAAATAACTCGTTGCTCACTTCAGAAGTTCGATTCTCTCCAGCTCAAGATTGACTCAGCCTTCCATCCTTCTGAGATCAGTAAAATGAGGAGCCAGCTTGTTGGGGGGCAATATACTGACTGTGTAAACCCTTTAGAGAAGGCTGTAAAGCATTGTGAAGTGGTATAGATGTCTAACCGCTATGCTAAAATTCCTTGTGTTTTTTTTTTTAAATCATCTGTCTGATGTTCTATGACCTCAAAATAAAAAGGAACAAGGCATTAGCAATGCAAAGATAAATTCATCATATCATCCTGTAGTTAAACAGCTGTAAGCTTCTATGTTGCACTAAACCCTTCTGTCGGCAAAGCAAATGTCTGAACTGTAAGACTTTATGCCCTTATCTGCTACAGTCAGTTACAGGTCTATCTAGTTTAATTAAGATGGAAAACCTGTGGACTTCCAAATGTTTTCTTCTTCCAAATATTGTAGATTCCAGTTCTGGTTTTCTGCCTTCTGGGCACACTGCCTGTGGGTGATAGGAAGTTGAAAATCCAGCAGTCTTGGAAGGGCGAATTTATCATAACTTTTATTATAGAGGATTATTCAACATTTACCATCAGAGCACAAATCCTGCTATAGATCACTCTTGGCATTTATTCTTTAGAAGGAGAATACACTGAACTGAACATCAGTGGCCACTGATGTTAAACATATTGTTAGCACTCTTTATTTTTAAACACAAAGTGACAAAAGGGATATTCCAGTGAGGAATAAGTGCATAAATCCTTGACTTAAAACCACATTTGGGTCCAGAATTTCTACTTCTAAGCAAGGCAGTTTTTAAGTGAGTTCTGCCTAATTTTACTCATTCGGGATCCTTCTGAACATGTGTTTAATGCTAGTCTAGAAGAGTTCTAAACTACTTTTCGAAAGCAGCCTAAAAACAGCCATCAAATTCAAGGAATGTTGTGAAGCAGCTCATTTCAACAAGACCTGTACTGTTGATCAGCTGCCATTCAGGCTGATCCAGGTCTCTGTGGTATGACCTAGATGGAAAGAACTGGATTCAAATGCTGCCTCCATACTGAATGACCCTGGAAAATAGTGAGCAGAGGCTGGAGGAGAGGAGATAAGGCCACACCTGTCTAAAGGGGCAGATGGGTGATAAAGTGGTCCTGTTCTCTGGGATGACCAAAGTATACTACTGACTGAATGGTCAATGAAGTACATTAGATTTTAACCACAGCACAGCTAATTCTAGTGCAGGCAGTTAGCACCCACCCCTCTCTTAGAAAATGAAATATCCTAGGAAATATTTTAAAAGGCAGAATATTTCTCCTAAAAAGAGTAGAAACTCAGAAGCAGAAACTCACCTCAGAAGCAAAAGCTTACCCCCGTGTTTGTTTATGAGAATATTTTACATAACAAAGATCTCCAGGTAGAGCTATAGCAATTGCCCAAACCCTTTCCGTTACATCATCATCCAGCAAGGCTCAACCAAGCCTGGAACTCAAGTGAAGCCATGTGGTCCAGACAAAGCCTACAGAGTTAGTTAAGTTTCCCACTCCCAGGAATCCGACAGCCAATGGGATGCATTTCTTGGACAGGAACAGGAAACACGAAGCTGAGGCCCAACAGAGGGTATATACAGGTCTCTCAGCATCTTGGCTCACCCTTCTTGACCTTTTCCAACATCTTAAAGCATGTGATCATCCTTCCTTCTTTGGAGCTCCAAGCCATGTGGTCTTGTCCACCATTAAACCATCTTTCCAAGCAGCCTCCATGTTTCCAGTGTCTTTTTCCCCACTTGGAACTGAACCCAGAAGGATATTTCTTCCAACACTAGGATAACTTTAGCATTGGTGCAACTAGCAATGACTTAAGGCCACCTTAGGTGTGGCTGGGGAATTAGATGAAGTAATGTCATGAGGACACAACAGGGGAGGAAAAGTGGTTGCTGGGATGATGGGTGCAGCATGAGATGAAAAGGAGGAAGAAACTCTCAATCTCTTCTGCAAAAATGAAAAGAAGAGGGAGTCAACTATCAGATAAGCCCATCTGTCAAAGTCTGAGTGTACCACTGACAGTTTCCATAAAGCCAGATCTCTTTCTCTTCTAAGCCTCAGTGGCCAAACTGCTATTCTCGTTCCTTTAATTGTTTCTTCAGTGGGCCACACATGTACATTGGCTTCCAGACTTCCACTCCAGCTGTGTGAAGATCCTCATGTTGCAAAGCTGTGTGCTGCCAGGAATGAATCCAGTAAACATCTGCAAACCTTAGTGATATTTCACAGGGTCTACTGCATTTGCACAGGAGTTAAAAGTCCTCAGATGTTTGCAGTACTGAAAACCACCGATTGTTGCAGATATTTGGATTTCAGTCTCTCTTGCTGAGTGTGCATGCTTGCATGGTGAGAGAGAAACCAATAGACCCATTCAATAGACCCATTCCTATAGACCTATTCACACACATACAGGTAGTCCTCAACTTACAACAGTTCATTTAGTGGCCGTTCAAAGTTATGACAGCACTGAAAAAAGTGACTTAGGACCACTGGTGGTATTCAAATTTTTTACTACTGCTTCTGTGGGTATGGCTTTGTGGGCATGGCAGGGGAAGGGTACTGCAAAATCTCCGTTTCCAGCCCACTCCAGGGGAAGGATACTGTAAAATTCCTTCCCCAACCCACTAACCTGCTTTCCAGTTCGGTTCTCCTGTGCAGGGCAACCAAAGAAGACCAGCTGATCAGTTGGGACTCGGGAGGCAGAGAATAGTTGGGGGCGGGGCCAGCCAGAGGTGGGATTTACCAGTTTTTTCAACTACTCAAAATTTCCTTTACCAGTTCTCCAGAACCTGTCAGAACTGGCTGAATATCAGTCCCCTGCTTAGGACTGTTTTTCACACTTACAACCATTGCAATATCTCCATAGTCATGTGATCAAAATTCAGATGCTCGGCAACAGACTCCTATTTATGACAGTTACAATGCCCCGGGATCATGTGATCACTTTTTGTGGCCTTCTTACAAGCAAAGTCAATTGGGAAGCCAGATTTCCTTAACAACCGTGTTGTTAACTTTAACAATTGCAGTGATTCACTTAGCAGTGGTGGCACAACACTGTTGTAAAATGAGGCAAAATTAACATAACAAATGTTCACCTAACAACAAAAATGTTAGGCTCAGTTGTAGTTGTAAGTCAAGGACTACCTGAAGAATCAGCTTTACATAAGAAAGAGGGAATAAAATAAATTGGTTTGCTGTTGTTGTTTTTTTAATGATACTGTCCTTTATTCAAACGGATTCCAGATCCAAGTGCTATGGAAACAATGAAAACAATATAAATCACCATGATACACACATTAAAATTGAGCAGCATTGATATGTAAAACTGTACAACAAGATATTGGACATAATCTTTCTTCATTCTTACTTGGATTTCCGGTCCTGCTGTTGTACCGCTGGCGCCTCTCTCTCTCTCTCTCTCTCTCTCTCTCTCTCTCTCTCTCTCTCTCTTTCTTTCTCTGACTTAAGGTCATTTTTTTTTTAGTCCTGGCCACCATACCTGGACAAGTCCTTATAGCTTTTTTGGCAAGGTTTTTCAAAAGTGTTTTGCTACTGCCTGCTTCCTAGGGCTGAGAGAGATGGACTCTTGCAAAGTCAACCCAACTGGCTTTGTTCCTCAGCTGGGACTAGAACTTACAGTATTTTAGGTTTCTAGCCCCATGCCTTCATGCCACTACACCAAGAAGATAGTCAGCTGCAACCTATAGCAAGTAGATCCATTCTTCCCATCCTTTGTCTTCGTGGATAGAAGCAAAACCAAGGCTGTCTCTCAATTTGCTTTAAAAAAAATGTTCTAGATAGTGTAGGTAGTCTCTTACTTGAAGCTTAGAGGCAGCCCTACCTGGGAGGTGATAGAGTTGAGACTCAACTTCACATTTTGGGCCCAGTGTGACCTCTTGTTCACAGATGTTAAGTTAGTAGGTAACCTCTCCTTTCCTTGGCTTCCTTCCAAGACTAATAATAGCTTGGGGAGAAAGCAAGCCTGTTCCTGCACACTTTTATTTTGCTTTTACCCCCCCACACACCCACACACCAACCCACTCTGCCTTCTTCCTGCTATAAAAACATCCCTGATTTCTTTTGACAGAACTGTAAACAAGGAGACTGCATGGCCCAAGGAATCTGTAACAGGATATACTGTAGAGCCTTTCACCCCTAAGTATTGAACAGACACGATTAGCATATGATCCATATGCAGAGGGCTTAGGATGCAAAGCAGACTTGGTGGTCTGTTTCTTCTGTAAAGTCTCAACACTGAGAAAGCTTCCCGACTGGGTGGGGATTAGCTCAAAGTCATCCCAGTCTGCTTAAGCATTTGCATGTAGCCAGCAGGCAATATTTTGTTTCTAAAGACAAGGTTTTTTAAATTTATATATAAGTATTTTGAATACAATGTGTTGTCCAGGCATTTCATTTTACAGCAGAAAAAAAAATAACAGATATACTGATAGTGTTCTATATGTAAAGTGGGTGACTCCAAATCTACAAACCTGATTGGTCAATTAAATGAACATTGGATTGGTTCACTAGGAACCAATCCAAAGAGCTGCTAAAAGGCGGCAAATCTAAACAACTGCCATTGGCTGCAAGCAGGCAAGCCAGCCTGCATAAAAGGCTGGCCTCAGCTTCAGCCAAGTGTTCCTATTTACTAACTAGTTTAAGAATAAAGTATTTGTTGTTGGAACCCGGTCTACCTCGTGTGTTTTCCGAACAAAACACTGGCGACGAGGATGGGATCGTCCTGAACGGAAAAACCTGCACGCGGTGATAAGAAGTCCAGATTACAACCAAGATGTCTGGAAACAACGCACCGCCCGCACCCTTCAATCCCAACGAAGAGGATTGGGATTCCTATGCTGATCGCTTCCAAATGTATTTGGAGAGCAATGAAATGGAAGGCATTTCAGAACAACGCAAGAGAGCTGTGTTCCTGACGCACTGCGGGCCAACAGTTTTTAAGATGGCAAAGGCCCTTGCGAAGCCCCGAGATGTTAAACAACTAACGTGGACAGAATTGCAAAGACTCCTCAAAGCACACTACGCTCCGATGGTGTCTAACTTAATAAAGCGACACGAATTTTACCGCAGAGACCAGAGAGAGGGAGAGACCGTCGCCGATTTCATCGCTGCCCTCAGACAAATAGGGGGTGAGTGTGAATTTTTGAACATAGACGAGGCAATGAGGGATCGCGTGGTGCTGGGCCTGAGAGACTCGACCGCACAGAGTAAATTGCTCAACAAGCCCAACATCACCGTTACCGAAGCCATCGTGGAAGCCACAGCCGCTGAAGCCGCGAAAAAATCTGCCGTAGCCATTAAAAAGATGAACACACACAGCGAAGAAACACCAACCAAAGACAGAAAGCACCCTGCCACCACAACCCACTACGAAGAGTCGGGCGAAACAATTGAATCGAGCGAAGAGGACGACGAGGTCCACCGTTTGCTCACGAACAAAAAAGAGCGCGAAAGGAGAAATTGGAGGGAATGCGCTGGCTGCGGAGGAAACCATCCCCGAGCCGAATGCAGATTTCTCGATGCCATCTGCCGGCATTGCAAAAAACGAGGGCACATCGAGAAGGTCTGCAGGAACAAAAAATACTACAGCCCGACGAGACGCAGAAATTCCCCAACACGAGCTGAGCCTAAACGAGCCGAGAGAAAGTGGCAACAAGAGAAGCGAGCCAATACACACCAAACTGTCATTATACAGAGCGCTCAGACGGAAAGTGGCAAAAAAATTAAAGTCATCGTGAAAATCGAAGGAAAACACTGCAAGATGGAAGTGGACTCGGGGTCCTTCCTCTCCATGGTATCGTGGGACACAATAAAACAGCTAGTCCCAGGTATCAAACCCAAAGAATTGAAGAAGCAGCACCTAACCCTCAAGGACTATCAGGGAAACCAAATCCCTGTGGTAGGCATGGGACAATTCCGAGTCGCCTACAAACATCACGTCAAGGTGCTTCCGCTGACCATAGTCAACCAAGACAGACCAAGCCTCCTGGGCATCGAATGGTTCGCGCCATTGGGCATCGGGATGACCTGGGTCGATCGAGTGACTACAACCGGCTGGGAAGACGACCTCATCCGAGAATTCCAGGACGTTTTTGACGGCTCACTTGGCAAGTATCGGGGAAATCCCATTTCTTTCAATCTAAACCCCCAAATAGCCCCACGAAGAATAAAAGCCAGGCGAGTTCCTTTTGCACTAAAGGCAAAAATAGAGGAACAGCTGGACAAATTAATAGCCCAAGGAGTGTTAGAACCTGTGGACCATGTCAAGTGGGAAACGCCTATTGTCACACCCATTAAACCTGACGGGTCCATCAGAATCTGTGGTGACTATAAGGCTACCCTGAACCACGCATTACAACCAAGCGCATACCCGGTGCCAGTAGTCCAGCATTTGCTTCATTCCCTGGGAAAAGGCAAAGTTTTCGCCAAACTCGACTTGGCACAAGCCTATCAACAACTCCCAGTGGACCCAGAAACAGCAGAAGCACAGACTATAGTCACCCATAAGGGCGCATTCAAATGTCACCGGCTCCAATTCGGAGTAAGCGTGGCCCCTGGCGTCTTCCAGAGTCTGATGGAACGCCTTCTAAATGGCATACAAGGAGTCGTTCCCTATTTTGACGACGTCCTAATCTCGGCCAGAGATGAAACTCAATTAAGGAACAGACTCAAAGAAGTATTAACTAAGTTTAGGGAATCTGGCCTCAAGGTAAAAAGAGAAAAGTGCTGTTTAATTAAGAACAGCGTCGAATTCCTGGGCTACTCAATAGACGGAGAGGGTATCCACCCCACAGACAAAAAAGTTAAAGCAATCAAAGACGCTCCTGAACCAAGAAATAAAACCGAACTACAAGCATTCTTAGGATTAATTAATTTTTATAACGTGTTCCTGCCAAACAAAGCCACTATAGCAGAACCGTTACACCGTCTGCTAGACAAAAAGGCAACTTGGACTTGGGGTTACAAAGAAAAAAAAGCCTTCCAAAATATTAAAAGCTTGCTAACATCAACAAACGTTCTCATCCAATTTAGCGACACTCTGCCATTAACAGTGACCTGCGACGCCTCACCATATGGAGTAGGTGCCATCCTGAGCCACCAACTACCTGATGGCAGAGAAGCACCCGTCGCATATTACTCTAGGACTCTATCAAAAACCGAGCGGAATTACAGCCAATTGGACAGGGAAGCTCTAGCAATTGTCGCTGGAGTAAAACGCTTCCACGAATACTTATATGGGCGGACTTTTCAAATCATAACGGACCACAAACCGCTAATGGGGATTTTGGCGGGAAACAAGCCAACACCTAATATACTGTCCCCAAGAATGACGAGATGGTCAGAGTTCCTAGCAGCTTATTCCTACACTCTGACACATCGGCCAGGGAAACAAATTTCCCATGCGGACACTTTGAGCAGAGCACCCTTACCAGCAACCGACGAAGACCTGGCACCAGCGATGACAACGCTACAAATCGAGACTTGCCCCGATCTACCCATATCAGCGTTTGATGTCGCCAGAGCCACCGCGAAAGACTCATTGACTGCCCGCGTTCTTAGCTGGGTAGGTAAAGGCTGGCCGGAGAATCAAAAAACTGAAAACTTTAAACCTTTCCGGTCCAGACAGACTGAACTTTCAATCCAAAAGGGGTGTTTGTTGTGGGGTGATCGGGTAGTAATCCCTGCCAAATTACAGCCCAGGGTACTTAAGTTGTTACATGAAGGGCACCCGGGAATGGTTAAGATGAAAAGCCTTGCCAGAAGTTATGTTTGGTGGCCGGGTATTGATAAGGACATAGAGTATTGGGTAAGCTCATGCCACAAATGCCAGGCAATTAGACCATCCCCACCAAAAGCACCCGTTAAGGACTGGGAAACCCCTCGGGGACCTTGGTCAAGAATACACATTGACTTCGCGGGTCCTACCAAGGGGCATACCTTTCTGATTGTCGTTGATGCCTATTCGAATTGGCTTGAAGTAAAAATTATGCCATCAACGACAACAGAAACTGTAATTAAAAAGTTGGACAACCTTTTTGCCACCCATGGCATACCGGACGTTCTTGTCTCAGATAACGGGCCACAGCTAACCAGCATACCATTTGAGCAATACCTAGCCTCCCTAGGTATAAGACATGCCCTAACCGCGCCGGCTCACCCGGCTGCGAACGGCAGGGCTGAGAGAATGGTCCGGTTTACTAAAGAAAATTTGGAACGAATGGACGCTGGAGATGTCCAACAGAAAGTAAACCGTTTGCTCACACTCCAGCACATAACGCCCAGTACCATAACCAATAAGTCCCCAGCAGAATTACTTATGGGGCGAAAATTAAGATCTCACCTTGATAGGTTACACCCAAATTTTACCCCAGAAAACCCCCCTGACTCCTCTACACGGTTCAGACAATTCGAAATAGGCGATTTGGTATACGCTAAAAACTTCACCGGGGACCCGGTATGGCTACCAGGACAGATTATCCAAATTACAGGCCCCAAATCCTACCGATTAAAATTAGACGATGGCAGGGAATGGAAGCGGCACATAGACCAGCTTCGATCTCGAATTATAGAGAGAACCACAGACTTACAAACATTCACCGAAAAAACCGGCGAATTGCAAACCAAGGTGGGGGGGGAAAGGCGAGAAATAAATAAAGAACTGTTTAAAACCAAACCCAATGAAACATACGAACAAAAAGAGCAAATAAAAGACTCACTGTTTGGAGAGACTTGCGTGAAGAGCCCATCGGAAGGGGCCAGCCAAGCCAACTCGACCTGCCGAGAGGAAACGGGAGGGAGCGGCAAAACCGTCAGCCTAAGAAACTCAGGTGGCGGTAAAATGGCTGACTCACCCTTCCAGACGGTTCCAGGGAGAAGGACGGACGACACAGCAGCCCCATCCGAACCGGTCGAAGTCTTCACTAAGAATGAACCGCGCAAGTCAAGTCGAGTCCGGAAAAGCCCCGCCTACCTGCGAGACTCCGTCACCACGTAGGACTGAACTAAGGGGGGAGGGGTGTTCTATATGTAAAGTGGGTGACTCCAAATCTACAAACCTGATTGGTCAATTAAATGAACATTGGATTGGTTCACTAGGAACCAATCCAAAGAGCTGCTAAAAGGCGGCAAATCTAAACAACTGCCATTGGCTGCAAGGAGGCAAGCCAGCCTGTATAAAAGGCTGGCCTCAGCTTCAGCCAAGTGTTCCTATTTACTAACTAGTTTAAGAATAAAGTATTTGTTGTTGGAACCCGGTCTACCTCGTGTGTTTTCCGAACAAAACAGATAGTAATAATAATTATAATTATAACCATATTTATAATTATATTAGCTTATTTATAATCATATTAATTCTATTAGCATACAGTTATAAAGCAACATTCATATTTTACTGACACACAGCAATGCCCTTTCTATGTTCTCAGTGTACATAAAAGAAAAGATACATTCGTCAAGAGTCGAGAATCATAAGGTACAACAATAATACCGTGTTTCTCATATAATAAGGCCGGGTCTTTTTTTTTTTTTTTGAGCGCCGAAAAAATGGCTAGGCCGTCTTTTTGGGGGAGACTTAATTCCCCCCCCCCCTTGCATCTTTGGGCGGGCAGGCGGCGATGGCTTGGATGTTGACTTCGGTGTTGGTGAGGCACTTAGGATTGGGGTCAACGCAGGCAGTACCATATCCGGGTGTGCAACAAGAGTGCTTCCTAATGGCAAGCCCCCCCCCACCATTCCCCCAGATTTTGCATGTTTTAATATAGGCCTTAATTTGGGGGGAGGAGCTTAATTTCATTTCATGCCTATAAAACATGCTGGGACTTCCTATTGGGGGAGGCCGTATCGCTGGAGAAACAGGGTAGTTATAGGGTACAATAAGCAATCAAATCATACTAGGAAACAGTCAATATAGATCGTAAGGATATAAGTGACAAAGTTACAGTCATACAGTCACAAGTGGGAGGGGATAGGCAATAAAGAGTGATGAGAAGATTAATAGTAATAGTAGTGCAGACTTTGTAAATAGTTTGACAGTGTTGAGGGAATTATTTGTTTAGCAGAGGGATGCCGTTCAGAAAAAGACTGTCCTTGTGTTTGGTTGTTCTGGTGTGCAGTACTCTATAGCATAGTTTGGAGGGTAGGAGTTGAAATATTTTATGTCCGGGATGTGAGGGGTCTGTAAATATTTTCACAGCCCTCTTTTTGACTCGTGCAGTATACAGGTCCTCAGTTGAAGGCAGGTTGGTAGAAATAGTTTTTTCCAACCTGCCTTCAATCGAGGACCTGTATACTTATCTCTAACCATTATTTTTATTTATTTATCATATTACCCACCTGTCTGACACGAAAGTGACCCTGGGTGGTATGGTATACTTCACCAAAAACTAATCAATACAAAAAAAAAAGAGTCACCATTAAAAAAGAACTATAAAAAGGCACACAGAACAAGAGAAGATGATATTCACCACAGCAAGGAAGCAATCACAAAACATTGCAAAATCTTGTAAAATATGCTAATTGTGTGCATTGCGTTTCAATGCACTTGCTGGAAAGCCCCAGTTTGAAAAAATGCTGAGATATTGGTCCCATACCAGACAGAGAAATTCTCCATATTAGTATTTCTTTCTTTTTCTTCAAACAGCCCGTTTTCAGTTTGACAAAGCAGGACCTTCTTTCAAAGCAACGGGGATTTTTAGTAAATTTCCCCTAAGTAAAATTGGACATTTTGGCACAGGGAGACAATCTCTTTTTAGTACATTGTGACCTCTCTGCCTCCCTGCATTCCCTTTAACTCCCAGTTGAACAGTTGGACTCTTATTTGTTGTGTTATGACTTCTGGATTGCTTTTCCTCCCACAGAAGCCCAGAGTGATTTCAATAAATAAATACATCAGCAATAGCAATACCATCTTAGATTTATATACCACTTTACAGTGCTTTACAGCCACCTCTAAACTGGTCACAGAGTCAGCCTATTTACCCCCAACCATTTGGGTCCTCATTTTACCCACCTCGAAAAGATGGAAAGCTGAGCCAACCTTGAGCCTGGTGAGATTCAAACTGCCAAATTGCAAGATAGATGGCAGTCAGCAGAAGTAACCTACAATGCTGCACTCTAACCACTGTGCCACTGCAGCTAAATACAAATTAACAAATATCTTGGGGTGGGGGAAAAAACCCCCCAAATCTTAGCTTCTTAGAAATAATAAAATACAATATTCAAAAACAAGACTATTTTTTTCGGAAAGACTGTCAAAAAGACACCCACATCCTGAGGCAAATATTATGCCATAATTGTATGGATCAACAGCATGGCTTAAGTCATTATCCAAAGTAAAACAGTCAGCCAGACACAGATGTCCAAAGAGGTGCAGTACCAGGTAAAATCTCACCCAGGTAATGATTAAATGAGTGACTGCAAAGGAATACATGGCTGTAGTACAGTATCAACCCTTCAAGGGAGGCCATTTTAAGAAACTGAAAAGACAAAGGTTCCAGAAATGCTTGTTTAAATTTATTTTTGAATTTTAATTATGATAACACAACACAATACATCCAACTTAATCTTGTTACACATATATACATTTTATTTCATCATTTATAATCTCAATATATTAATTACTAATTAATCTAATCATAACTACTAATATTTCAACCTTCTCTTCTGCTATTGATAAAATTTATTCCATGTTTTATAATATTTAGATTCTCCTTTGTCTTTTATTTCTAAAGTTAGCCTATCTCATTCTATACATGCCATAATTTTTCTCATTAATTCTGTTTCTGGAGGTATAATTTCATTTTTCTAGTATTGTGCATATATTATTCTAGCTGCCATCAATACACGTATTATTAGATACATTACTTCCTTCTTAATTTTTTCTGATATTATACCTAGGTGAAATGCTTTTTATTGTAATAAAGTAGAATAAGAGAAGGCTGTGAAAATTTTTCTTTGTCTCATGAAAATGGGGTTGTTTTGAGTTTATTTCTCATGCTTCCTTCTCTCTCAGGACTTTTCAGCTCTGGAAGAGTGGTGAGATTTAATTTTTTTACTACTTTTTTTCCTATTTTTTACTGGGCGTGGCAGGGGAAGGATACTGTAAAATCTCCAGTCAGAGGTGGTATTTGCCAGTTCTCCAAACTACTCAAAATTTCCACTATCAGTTCTCTAGAACTGGTCAGAACCTGCTGAATACCACCTCTGGATTGGACTCTGTTTTTTCTCCCCAAGTTTCCCTTGAATGAGCTATTTGTATCTGTCCCAAGGGTAGCTCTGAATTCTTTTATAGACAGATTGGAAAAGGATAAGCCATCCTGAAAAAAATCACCCTCAACATTTTCCATAGTTTTTCCAGAAAAATTAAATGGATGAAGCCACCAGAAGTCAAATTTGATCTGAGGGAGACTCAACTTTTACCAAAAGGTAAGCATGTCACTCTAATAACTTCCTGTATCCAATCTAATAAGGGAACTCCTAGGCAAAATTCAGATTTCTTATTGAAATTGGGGGAGCATTTATACATGGAGAGAAAATCAAACTATTAGCATTACAGTCCCATTGGGGGCTGGATGGCTCAGTGGTTAAAGGTGCTGAGCTTGTCAGCTGAAAAGCTGACTGCCCAGGTTTGAGATCGATTGTCACACAACTGGATGAATTCTCATTACTTGCCCCAACTCCTACCAACCTAGCAGTTTGAAAGCATGCAAATGTGAGTAGATAAATAGGTACCACTTCAGTGGGAAGATAACAGCATTCTGTGCGCCTCAACATATATTTATGTTGGCCACATGACCACAGAAGCATTTTTGGACAATGCTGACTCCCTCAGCTAAGAAACAGAGATAAGCACTGCCTCCTAGATTCAAACACGACAGGAAACCTTTACCTTTACATTTATCTTAAGGAATAAGTACCATAGTTTCTACCAAAAATTTGGACCATGGCTCCCATACTTTGGTCATTTATCATAGTATGTAGAGTTAATAGTTCAATGTTTACATTCCAAAGTGTTTGAAACTCAGAGTACCTACTTTCCAAAAACATACAAAATACCATAAATTTGCCTCCTTTATCCAGATGTTCTCCAAGTATCTTGGATTTTTTTTTGGTTTATTTATATCCCATCTTTATTACTTTTAAAATGGCAAACAAAATAATGTGCCTTCCTTCTTGTATTTTCACTACAGCAACAATTCTGTGAAGTGAATTGGACTGAGAGTGAGTGACTGGCCCAAGGTCACCCAGCTGGCTTTCAAGACTAAGGCAGGACTAGAACTCACACTCTCCTAGTGATTATCTCAAAGTCACTCAGCCGGCCTTCATGCCTAAGGCATGACTGGAAATCACAGTCTCCTGGCTTCTAATCTGGTGCCTTAATCAGTAAACCAAACTGTTGAGGTAATTCCCCATTAGGAGAATGAGCGCATACAGGGAGACGTTTGTAGAATAATGTTTGAATAATACACACACAGCATACAGATACACTGTACAATAAATGTAGGGTTTTACTTTCAATAAAGGTTGAAGCAAAGTTCAAAATAAGCAGTCCAAAGTCATTCACAGGTAAGGCAGTCTGTTTTTAGTCCAGGGATAATCCAATGACAAGTTCTAGTGTCAAAAATAGTTCAGTATCAGACTTACATCAAATCCAGAAATAGCAGTTAATTAGGAAAAATGGAGGAAGGGCAATACTTTTCAACAGAAGGAAACAGAGATATACTCACACTCTCTTCTCAGACTAAGACTAAACAACCCAGGTTTCTGGCTCCATCTTATAGCTGTTTGAGAAACCACACCCAATTACAGTTTGCATTTTCTTAAAGATACAGTTTTAAAATGTCTATCCTGGTTTATATATTTCCATCCCAAATAGCTGTTAGGTTACTTACATTCCTATCATTCTCCCCTTTTGGGTAGGGCAATATATACAACCTTATACTCTAAGTTCATAATCTTCACAGCTATCCTTATGCTTTATAGAGCCTTGGGCCTTTGTAAAATGATCTGCTGTATTGTTTTCTAACATACAGTATTCTAGCTTAATCATTTTACTTTGTACACATTGTCTCACATTTAAATATATTAAATCTGTGTATTTCATTCTTGTTTTAACAGCAATATTTGAAGCCATCTGTATTGCTGATTGGTTTTCTTTGTAAACAACAATAGGATCTTTTACATCAATTCCCATATCAATTAATAATTGATACAAACTAAATCTGTACATAGTAAAGACAAACATGAGAGAATTCAGCCTCCACTGTTGACAGACTTGATGTTTTTGTCTAATAGATTTCCATCCAATCAATGTCTTTCCCAATAATACTACAGTTCCCAATGTAGATTTTCGTGTATTTATGTCTGTAGCAAAACTTGCATCAGCATATGCAGCTAAATTCAGTTCATCTTTAGGCTCCAAATACAATGTATAATACATTGTTTGTTTTCGATATCTTAACACATGTTTAGCAGCTTGCCAGTGCCTTTCAGTTGGCTCAGTGTTAAACCTTGCTAATTGATTAATACTGTATGCAATATCTGGCCTTGACCAATTACTGAGATAAGATAAACTACCAATCAAGGACTGATAAATGTTCTTATCAAAAACAGGACTTTGAATATTACTATGGATAAACTCCTGGCTCATTGGTGTTTTAGCCGGTTTACAAAGTTCCATTTTAAAACTTTTTAGTAATTGGTTAATTTTATCTGTCTGTGAGATCTTGTATCCTCCTCTAGTTCCATCTATCTTTAAACCAAGATATTGTTTGATTTCTCCTAATTGTTTTATTTTAAATTTATTTTCCAATAGTGAAATTATCTCAGTAGCTTCTTGTTCAGTTTTGATGATTAATGCAATGTCATCAGTAAATAATGACAATAATGACATTATACCATTATTTTCTCTTTTAAACAAACATGGATCATCCATGCCAGCTACAAAGGCTATCTTCATTAATTCTTTATCTATACATTGATTCCACTTATATCCTGATTGCTTCAAACCATAAAGACTATTTTTTAATCTCCAGCAATCAGTTTTATTATCAGTATTATTATTTTTGAGACCTAAAGGTTTCTTTAAATATATAGTATGTGGCAACGGTGCATGCAGATATGCCGTCTCTACATCCAAATGATTTATAATATATTTCTCATTAGCTGCTCACACTAATGCTACCCTTAATGTAGTAGCCTTCAGACTAGGCAAACACCTCATCATAGTCATTTGCTGTCTGATTGAACCCTTGTGCTACTAACCTGGCTTTATGGGTAACAGTCCCATCTACACCTGTCTTCAGTTTATATATCCATTTACATCCAATGGTATGTTTACCTGGTGGTAACTTAACATTTTTGTATACTTCCAGTCTTTTTAATGATTCTAGTTCCTCATCCATTGCTTTCTGCCAAGCAGCCTGATCCTTAGCAGGATACAGTTTTAGTTCACTATAGTTACTAGGAACTGTATTTACTTGGCATACAACACTAGCCTGATATCTATCAGGTGGTCGTGTTACTCGGGTTGAATGTCTTGGTAATACAGGGCTAACTGGTGGACTTTTCTGTGCCATCTGCTCCTGTTCTTCTACCTCCTCCTGTGCCTGTTCTACTACTTCCTCCTGTTCTTTCTCTTTAATGGCTATTTGGGGTTTACTGATTTTATCTTTAGGGACTATTTGGGTGTCAATAATAATATAATTGCTGGATTCCTGTTCCAGTTTATCCCATCCAACATGCTCAATAAATTTAGCACTAGTGCTATAGTAAACATGAGCTGGGCCTGGATCCCAAAATCTAAACGATCTATGTTTGGCTTCGTAACCTACAAAAACTGATTTCCTAGCTCTATGTTGCCCTTTCAGTCTTGTTTGTGAGGGAATATGCACCCATGCTGGAGCTCCAAATGTGTGTAAATAACTTAAATATGGTCTTCTGCCATGCCAACAAGTGAATGGCAATACTCTAGTTGTTGTGTTAACTATATTGTTCAAAACAAGATTACTACACATTATGGCTTCACCCCGCAGTGTTCCAGGCAAACCTGAATCAGATAACATAGTGCGAGCCATGGCTTGTAATGTTTGCCCTCTCCATTCTACAAATGAGTTATGTTGTGGCCTGTTGTGGCCTGTAAGGTGCAGAACGTTTATGCTCAACACCAGCCAATTTTAACATAGTTTGGGAACTTTTGTTAACAAATTCAGTCCCATTATCAGTTCCTAAAGTAATTACTTTACTTTTGATTTTTCTCTCAGGAAACCTTAGCCAGTTTAAGAAATGTTGGAATGTTTCTGTTTTGTTTTTCATAAGGCAGCAGAAACCGTATTGTGAGTAATGGTCCATAACACTCAAAATATAGCAGGCACCTCCTAAACTTGGTTTCTTAGGACCAGTTATGTCAGCAAACATAACCTCTAAAGGTTCTTTGGTCTTAAACCCATTAAGTCTGTTTGCAAGGGTAACCTTATTTTTCTCTTGGCTACAAGCATTACAGTTTAAATACTTGCTACAGGGTTTCAATTTTACTCCCTCTGACAATTTGACAGTTTGTTTCAACATTTTGAAATTAATGTGCCCTAAACGTCTATGCAGTAAGTGTATACATTAATAATGTGGCTTAACATTGTTATAAACTGAGTTAGCCATCTTCAACTGGTCATCATGTATTACATATATATCATTATCTAAAGTAGCAGTAACACTTTTACCTTCTTTCTCTATTATACAGTTATCTCCCCTAAAGTTGACTACATAACCAATATTAACTAAAGCCCTTACTGATAATAAATTAAATTTCAGTTCAAGTACACATAACATAGTTAAATGCTCGTTTACAGAAGAACAATATGCAGTTTTGCATATACCAGAAGTTTTCATCTTCCATCCATTTGCCAATGATACATGTTGCTTACTCATGGACATCTTTATAAACCTCTCTCTATCTTTAGTAATGCATTGCGATGCTCCACTATCAACAACCCACAAATCATGGTTTACAGTTGAATTGCTAGACATAGCTAAACTAACATTCTTCTTCGCCTTCTGGTGTTTGCCAGTATTCTGTTGTTTTCCCTTACAGAATCTAGCTATATGTCCCCTAGCCCCACAAGAAAAACATTTCCTAATAGTATAGGCAGTTGAAGATAAATCCTCTTCTTGTGGTTGTTCCTTTCTCAGTTGGTCTCTATCCAGCCGTCTTCTTGCTTCTTCTAACAACCTTCCAGTTATGTCAGTCAATGTCAGTTTATCTTTGGGCAGTAATTCCAGTGAAGATACATAATCATCATAACTTTCATCCAATGAGGAAAGAATGATGTAAACTTCATGCAGCTCTGAAAATATCAGTTCTTTTTCATGTAGCTCTTGAAAAGTTCTTTTCATGAAGTTCAAATGAGCTAACATATCTCCACCTTTCAGAAGATGTGCTCTAAACAGTTTATGTGTAAGATGTATGTGTGCACCTACACTGTCACAGACATAAATCCTCTTCAAATTCTCTCAACACTTAGCAGCAGATGAATATGGACTAGCCGCTGGTCACTCAGTGTTAGTCCAATTATACAAAGAGCTTGTTCACTGTTCTGTTTAAAGTCAGCAAGTTTCTTGGCATCATCCTCATTAGCTGGATCCCAAGCATTTACATCCAGTGTGTCTTGAACTACATTCCATAACCCTTCTGTATGCAGAAGTAGACTGCACGTCATAGACCAGGAAACATAATTTGTTCCATCCAACTGGGTTATCAGTGATAGACTTGTTGAAGTCTGCCATCTTTACCAGGATAGTAAACCACAATTAAACAGTAAACAGCTGTCTGTATACAGTACTGTGCATTCACACCAACTCTCAGTTATCTGAGCCTGGTATGGCCTGGCCCCATAACCAGTGTTGAGGTAATTCCCTGTTAGGAGAATGAGTGCATACAGGGAGACGTATGGAGAATAGTGTTTGAATAATACACACACAGTATACAGATACACTGTACAGTAAATGTAGGGTATTACTTTTAATACAGGTTGAAGCAAAGTTCAAAATAGGCAGTCCAAAGTCATTCACAGGTAAGGTAGTCCATTTTTAGTCCAGGGATAATCCAATGTCAAATTCCAGTGTCAAAAATAGTTCAGTATCAGACTTACATCAAATCCAGAAATAGCAGTCAATTAGGAAAAATGGAGGAAGGGCAATACTTTCCAACAGAAGGAAACAGAGATACACTCACACTCTCTTCTGAGACTAAGACTAAACAAAAATAACCTGGCTCCATCTTATGGCTGTTTGAGAAACCACACCCAATTACAGTTTGCATTTTCTTAAAGATACAATTTTAAAATGTCTATCGTGGTTTATGTATTTTCATCCCAAATAGCTGTTAGGTTACTTACGTTCCTAACACAAACTGGCTCTAATTTTTCTTACAATTCTCAGCCACAATCACCCCTAATCCACCAAAACTCTCTTCAGTCAATCAATCTCTGCTTCTTATTCAAAGAAGATGAACAAAGTAACCTCAACACAACACAAACATAGATAAAGGTCAATGAGGATGCAACGTGGACATTCATAAAAACATAATTACATGATCAACCTGAGAAACATTTGGAAATATTATTGGTGCCCCTAAACCAGCGGTCCCCAATTTTTCTGGTTCCACGGACCAGCATAAGTACTGGTGGCAGCAGTAGGAAGGGAGGGGATGGTCTCACACATTACTCCTCCTCTATTAAACCTGACAAACTATCTTACTGTCTCCATAAACCTGACATTATTTTATTCTGCCTAAAACAAACAAGTTATCAACTATTTAATATATTTCAGGTTGGGATGGGGCGCTGTGATTAAGTATTGAAAATGATTGAGGGGATCAATACTCTACTTCCAAGCAATAAAACTACATCTGTTGAAATATAAAATTCTTTCAGTATGATGGTTTTCCAGACCCTCCTGTTGAGATATCTTTGACTCCAAGGGGGCAAAAAATAAAAAGAGAGAGGAAAAAAGATCCTTTGGCAAAGGATAAAGTGAGAAGAAAGAAATACTCAGTAATCCTCCCTCTCCTCCTGCCCCTGTCTCTTAAAGTTCTTAAAAGGATCCTGGGTGGTTGAATTTATGATAAATGTTCTGTTTCCAACTTGGTCATAGGTCAACATTTACACGTCTACCATAAACTGCTAGTCTGAAGTCCAGTTGGAGCATTTGAAGAAGAAAATAATGATTTTTTTTAACAAAGGACCTGCTCAGGAGGGGGGAAACATGCCCCTTCATTTAAACTCAGCTTTTAAGACTTTCCATATTTTATCTTCTGTAGAGTTTACTTTACCCGCCGAAATGGGGGTCTTGGTCTTTCATCAAAGCTAGTCTAGGTAAAGGTTGATAAAAACTCCTCACCATTTCTTCCTTTGAACCTTGCTCTTCCCGCAGAGGCATCTTGAAGACTTATTAAAGACTTAGACTGTACCTAATTAGCAAATCAGAGACATATTCGGTTCAACGAAGAGGTTAACGAACAAGGAAACCTATTCGGGATGAAAGCTACAGCCTTATCGGAAACACAAGGGCCATTCTGCTCATTTTGAAAAACTGAAAAGAGCACCATCGGCAGCTCTTTCATCTTGGCATGAAAGACAAATTCAAGAGCCCATTGCCAGTGTGTATATTTGTGCATGGATATCAGAATATTTCAATTAAGGAGGAAGGACCACTTGTAGGAGATAATTGACTCCTTGACAAGGTGCACCAAGAAGAAAGGGGTAGTGATAGATGATATTTAAGGTTTCAACAGAACCATTTCATTCTTCTCTATCTTTATTCCATGTTTATTGTTGTTCTGATTTACAATGGCAAAATTAAAATGGTTGCACCATTGGATAGCATTCCATGTTTCCCCCTTCATGTAACAAGCCTTCCAAAAAAAAAAAGAAAAAATCCCAAGCCAACTTTTCTTCTCTGCAGTGACTAATTACAACCAATTAAATCTCATTCTCATGTTGCCAAATGGCCAAGGCTGCAAGTTTTAATTAGTTTAATCGGCAGCTTAATCGGAGGAATCATATCAGGATTTAGTGGAGGGTTGGATTCACAGGAAAAGTTTCAAAAAGACTTGCTTTGAGATATACTCAAATTCAAACACAAAGAGAAAGCAACATTGTTTAGGACCAGCTTTTCTATCAACCGCATTCTGTAGAATTATAGGGTTCTGCAAAAACCTGATAAAGTCCCATGAGATATTTTTTTAAAAGATAAGTTAATTCAGACACAGCCAGTTTTCTCAATGTTGGCATTTTTAGGACTTAGGACTCTTGATATAGAAATCTGCTGGCTAGGACTGGTCTGAATGCCTCTCCAATGCAGGAGCCTTAATTTTGGGTATCTGAACACTTTATTGAAGCACTGTGTAGTACAAAGTCCTCTGGAATACTGGCTAGCTTTACACTGCATGCCAAGCCATAAAGCTAATGATTTGACATTTTCAGTATAGTGAGGAATCTAGCCAGCTGAAGGATTTTTCCACTGAGATCAGTCTATCCAAAAAATGAGACAGAACATATTGGGTTCGGATCCCAGAAGGGTTCGAATCCCAGAAGGGTATGGCTAGCTGATGAGAGCTAAAAAGCTTGGAATAGCTATACTAGTCTTCCTTTATTTCTTTGTTGATAAATTTAAATTTAACACAAAATATTTTGTCATGGAAGTGACTGCTTGCAAAGGCTCCTGGATTGGGGTTTTTGAAAGGTGAAAGCGGAAGCAGTATGTTCTGTCCCATATTTGGGTAGACCAGGTTTCCCTAATACACTGGTCTCACCAGAAAAACACTGCATCTTGACCCAGGCATAGCCAACAAAGTGAGGAGAGCCCATGGCCGAAAAGTTAATACATCTGCCTAATATGCAAGCAGCATGGGGTTCAAATCCCAGAAGGGTATGGCTAGCTGATGATGTGAAATTTTGTCAATAAATTTAAATTTAACACAGCCAGCTGAAGATTATGAAATAAATAACATTTATTCATTCTGTGCTGTCAAATTGTTGTCAATTCTAAGCCAGTGGCCCCCAACCTTTTGGGCATCAGGGACTGGTTCTGTGGAGAGAGGTTTTTCTGTGGACTGTAGGGGGCATAATTTTGTGTGTTGACTGCAGTGGATAGGGCTTTGCTTGTTTGTGTGGCCCAGTTTCTGGCATGCTATGGCCCAGTGCCAGTCCACAGACGAAGGGTTGAGGACCCCTGCTCTAAGCAATCACAGAAATAGAATTTCTCCATGATGTTCTGCTCCTCCTTAACCTGATCCTTCAGCTCTTCTGTTGCCATTCCCATTACCACTGTAATAGTCTATCCACCTTCCTGCTGTGGTTATTTTCTTTCCTTATACCTCTTCAAGAATTACAACCTGATCTGATGCAGGTGAAGAAGAAGAGTGCAAAAATTAGTTTGAAACTCACCACTAAGAAAACTAAGATCATGGCATCTGACCCTCTCAATTCCTGGCAAATGGATGGGGAAGAAATAGAACTAGTGACAGATTTTATTTTCCTGAGTTCCAAGATCACTGCAGATGGGGACTGCAGCCAAGAAATCAAAAGATGCTTGCTCCCGGGGAGGAAAGCTATGGCAAATCTAGACAGCATAGTAAAAGGCAGAGACATCACCCTGCTACTATATATAATTATATAAAGTGATATATAATTATCACTATATAAAATTCCATATAGTAAAGGTTATTGTTTTCCCAGTTGCAATGTATGGCTGTGAAAGTTGGACCATAAGAAAAGCTGAGCGCCAAAGAATTGAGACCTTTGAATTATGGTGTTGGAGAAGACTCCTGTGAGTCCCTTGGACTCCAAGGGGATCAAACCAATCAGTCCTAGATGGGATCAACCCTGACTGCTCTTTAGAAGGCCAGATCCTGAAGATGAAACTCAAATACTTTGGCCACCTAATGAGAAGGAAGGACTCATTGGAGAAGGGCCTAATGTTGGGAATAATTGAGGGCAAAAGAGGAAGGGGACAGCAGAGAATTAAGTGGCTAGATGGAGTCACTGAAACAGTAGGCTTGAGCTTAAATCGACTCTGGAGGATGGTAGAAGACAGAAAGGCCTGGAGGAATGTTGTCCATGGGGTTGTGATGGGTTGGACACTGAAGTGACAACTCTGAGTTTATTTTTTGTTGATGACCCATTTGTTTGGCATCTTGACTAGCATCCACAGTATTCTCAAAAGTATTGAGATGGTTTAATATGATGCATGATTATTTATGTATGCATTTGAATCTATTAGCTCTTGGGTGTCAAACTCGCTGCATCACGTTGCTGTCACATCACTTTTTGTGACATTTTTCTTCTTTGCGGAGCTGGGGTGGGCATGGCCTGCAGGTGACACATCCAGCCCATGGGCTACCAGTTTGACACCCCTATATTAGCCAATAAAGGAAAATATTTGTAGCTCAGGATTGAATTGTGGCATCCTTGGTGCTCTCTGAGTTTGGTTGTTTTCCTGAAGACATTTATCACACAAACTAGCATCAGTCTAATCATAATTCCAGTGATTTTGGTCACTACATTGGTTCACATATAGCATTACATTAAAATGCTTGCTTTTTAATTAATTATTATGTCCACGCAGGTAGTGTACATGAGCTAGTAAAGTACAATTGCTGTGCCTATGTAATATCTAAAGACGTAAACCATAGTTTGCCTAAGCATGAATATCTGATTCTAACTTGCTAAGATAATGGATGTGTTCTTGTAATATCATCCAGTCACATTTTAGCCTGGTTTAAAACTATTGTCACCCTGATTATGTTTTATATTTGGTATATCAACCATGATAAATTGTGGCACATTAAATAAAGTATGGTTATATAAGCCATGGCTTAACAAGGTATTTGATTGAATAATCACTCTGAATAATCAATATCTGAGAAAAATAAATAATCATGTTTTGGTAGAATTTAATCTCTTCCTGTCTATTCCTGTTTCTGTTTGAATCGTATTTCTCTGAATTCCAAAGGTGTTGTAACATTTGAAAATGCAAGTGGCACTTTTTAAAGTAAGTATTCAAATAATAATGATTGAGTGTTAATTACAACTGATAAAGTCTAAGCTAAATTGTTTTCTCAGTGATATCACTGGCCTTTTTTTTAGATAAGAAGCAAGCAATGATGCAATCAAAGGTTGGTCTTTTATTCTTTGAATTTACTTCCAAGATGCACTGAGACAATAAATAATCATTATGTTGTGGGCTAAAATGTAAAAATTGGAAGCCTATTTTTAGTAACAAACTATGTTTTCTAGTTTTTTAAGGAAACTGATTGCTGTGCTCATTCAGGGCATAATAGCAACAGTCAAATGCTTTTCAAAATAACAAATGTAATAGCAATAGCACTTATATACCGCTTCACAGTGCTTTACAGCCCACTCTAAGCAGTTTACATGGTCAGCCTATTGTTTTCACTGTGAAATTTTATATCCTGAATGGTTAAAACGGGAAGTTTTATGCAACAAAGAGAATTTTGCTTTAAAGAAAGATTTCTCCAAAAATTTACATTAAATGGTATATACTAGGGTGTTGCATATATAAGTTCCATATGTTAGGAAAATGGTGAATGAAACCAGATGCTGATAGAGATCATCTTTTCTTTTCTTAAAAAAAAAGCCATAATAATGGGTTGGAATACTGCCATATTAAAATAGACAGTAAAACAGACAGGAGTTATTTTGACCTTCACATCACTGTGCTATTAAGAGGAATCAGATTATTGAAAATTAGCAAGGCCCTTACCTCAAAAACAAAATTTCCTTTCTCCCAATTGTAGGAAGTCATTATCTGCAAAGAATCTTGAAACAATTTTCATTCCATAACCCTGTTTTTCAATGAAGCTTTCATTAGTTGGTTGTTAAGTACCTGCCCTTCTTAAATTGTTTTTTAATATAAAAAGTTACATAAAATCACAAGTAAATGGACTTCTTTTACTGAATCAAAATATAAAGCGTGCTCTGTGTTTTTATTTTAATTATGAGTCACTCTATGAACCAAAGTCTCTTGGCAACAACTTAACAATATCAAAAACAGATTAACAATTGGGGGGAAAATCCTATGCAAATAAATATGATATAAATTAACCTGTAATTTCTATAGTTTGCAGAAATCTTCAGGCTATGCTATTTGATCTGTTTTACATATGCTTTAAATATGGCATGTTAAACATTTTAGAGAATTTGCCTTAGACAATAATAGATGGATCAAAAATTTCCTTAAGTTGGTAGGATGAATTTGTTATTAAAATGAATATCACTCCATGATTAATTTATGTATTCAAAATATTCCAATGTTAATCCCAATTAAATATTTTCTTTGGATAAGATAAGCTATTGAGGAAATGTATATGGGAAAATAACCACCTAGGAATTCATTAGCTAAATTGACTAGATTACTTAGAATGTGCTTTTAATTCACCAGTTTTTAGACTATCATTGGGCTTATATCTTATCAATTACATCTATATGGAAAGAACCTCTCAAAGAACATCTAACTTTTGGGTTCCCTTGGAAATTTTTTATTTATTTTCATTAAGATCCAGGCAATAAACATTAAAGAGGATAATATTGTTTGCAGATTTATAAACAGTAAATTTTTAGATCCTAGACTGGGTCTGAATGTTGAGGCTGTTTATGGATGTTTTCACTTTACAGAAAAACTCTACTCTAAAAATAGAAGGCAAACAGAGGTGGTATTCAGCAGGTTCTGATCAGTTCTGGAGAACCGGTAGTGGAAATTTTGAGTAGTTCAGAAAACCAGCAAATCCCACCTCTGACTGGAGATTGTACAGTATCCTTCCCCTGCCATGTCCACCAAGCCACACCCACAGAACCGGTAGTAAAAAAAAATTGAATCCCACCACTGAGGGCAAAATGTTGAAATGGAATCTCTGGTCAAAAAGTGAAATTCACAATTTAAATAATTTGCTTTTGTGTTCCTCAAGTTCAAATGGAATTATTTTCTCCCTAATTCATAACAATAGCAAGACACTCAAAGTCCTTGACTTACAACTATTTCTTCAGCAAATGTTTGAAGTTACAACAGCCCTGAAAAACTCTGGGCCTTACATTTACAATCATTGCAACATCCCTCATGGTCATGTGATCAAAATTCAGGCACTTGTTAATCACCATATATTTACGATAGTTGCAGGGTCCCAGAATCATGTGATCACCATTTAAATAATGGCTCCGGTAGTGACCCTCATTTAAATCATTAGTCTCTAGCCAGCTTTTCAAAGCTTAAAGAAGATTTATTAGGAGTAGACATGCCGGTGCTACCTGGGTGTAGCTGACTCTGAGACACAACATTCATTGTCACCCTCCCCGGGTGTATTGTAATTCTTATTCTCCAGTGGGACACATCCATAGCCAAGAGTCATCAATCATGTTCTCCAGTCAGAATTTTGCAAAGCAGAAACTTTGGTCACCTGGAAACTATCTATGAAAACATTTATGGAATGCAATTTCAGTTGTGCAAGCTGCTATACTACTTCCCACTCCCTTTCTGTTGTCAACTCTAAAAGACCAGAGAAATATTTTATGAGTTGACATTTGGGAGTTTCCCAGCCACCTCCCAACAAGTGAAGTCAGTGGGAGAAATTGGATTCACTAAATGACTGCATGATTCACTTAACAACTACAGTAGCAAAAAGATCACAAAATTGGTCCCAATTCACTTAATAGTTGAAGACTATGTGTCTTTTTTAAAAGTAACAGAATAATAGAGTAAGGACCTTGGGGTCTTCTAGTCCAACCCACTGCTCAAACGGGAAACCCTGTATTATTTCAGACAGACGGTGTCCAGTCTCTTCTTAAAAATTTCCAGTGTTGGAGCATCCACAACTTCTGGAGGCAAGTCATTGCAGTAATTAATAATTCTAATAGTTCTAATTGTCGGGAAATGTATCCTTAGTTCTAGGTTGCTTCTCTCTTTGATGTATTTTTCAGTGGAAAAAGGTTTTGCAATGTTATCAAATAATTAATTTCTGCTCCATATTTATCAGTCCTCTGACATTTGATTAACATCAGATAAAAATGGTTCCAGTTTTTCAAATTTTTTCCAGCTTTTCAGTCATGGTGGCATAATGGTTAGAGTGCAGTACTGCATGCTACTTCTGTTGACTGCTGGCTGCCTGCAATTTGGCAGTTCAAATCTCACCAGGCTCAAGGTTGATTCAGCCTTCCATCCTCCTAAATTTGGTAAAATGAGGATCCAGATTGTTGGGGGCAATAGGCTGACTCTGTAAACCACTTAGAGATTGTTGGGGGCAAGATGCTAACTCTGTAAACTGCTTAGAGAGGGCTGTAAAAGTACTGTGAAGCAGTCTAAGTGCTACTGCTATTTTCCTGTATTTCTTTCTTGGGATTTTTGTATCTCATTTTTTTTCTGTTTCCATAAACTTGCTATATAAAATATTGTATTTAAATAAGCCTTTTATATGAGCTTTGGAGGTTATATTCAAACAAAGTAAAGATCTTCCATATGTGGGGATAAAAAATATTACCAGGAATACTAGAAATAATATTGGGCAATACACAATAAAAATAATAATATACAGCTTTGCATTTCTAGGATTAATTACCTGCAAATTAAACATCATACCATCCATTCAAAGTCAAAAATTTGCATGGAAATTTTTCTGTCCCATTTTTTGGAGTAAGCACATTATAATCAGGGAAGCTCATGGCACAACTGTATTATCCTGATATAGTATTTCTAGGATTATAGAATTCCCCAGACAACACTTGATTTCTCAGTGGAGAATCTAACTGTAGATTTCCCTAAAAATTCCTGCTCTGGTCCTAATCCTCCAGGTATAATCTAAAACAGGGAAGCCTTGTAATAATATGTGAGAATGACCTTGGAGACAGGAGGAAAAGCTGTAAACAGTAGTGGGATTCAAATAGTTTAACAACCGGTTCTCTGTCCTAATGATTTCTTTCAACAACCAGTTCACAAAACTGCTCAGAAATTTAACAACCGGTTCGTCTGAAGTGGTGTGAATTGGCTGCATCCCACCACTGGCTGTAAACAGAGCAACCAGTGCATAAAGATACTATAGGAAATGACCAGGCTGAGCCTGAGGAAGGAGTCAAGCATATCAAAAGTCTCGAGTCCCTTCATATCCACAAGAGATCTAAGTCCAGCCCACCTTGAATTCTGTTGACTCTTACCTACTGCCAAACTCACTTTGAACTGCCTCAATGATGATTTCCTGCACTTGATAGATATCTCAGTCCATAGAAGGAAAGGAGCAGTGGTGATATTCTACCAGTTCCGCCATACCAGTAGCGCCGAAGATCAGCTGGCAGAGAATCAGTTTGCTCCAAGTCTCTCCAACGCTCTGCAGTTGGGCCCACCCACCTGCCCCTGCTCCTAGGTCCTTTTTAACCTCTCAGCTGTTTGACTCAGCAGAGCGGATTGCTGTGCAAAACAGTTAAGAGGCACAGTAGCTTAGTTTTTACTGTTTTAACACACGTGCAAAGCACGCATTTGGTGTGCACGCGTAATTGCGCAAGTCACACACTTTCACTCCTGCAACCATGTTCACCAAGCAACGCTCATAGAACCGGTAGTGGGAACTTTTGAATCCCACCACTGAAAAGGAGATATGGGAAGCATTTCAGAAACTACCCCCCACCTTAGTTTTTCAGAGAGTGAAATAAAAGGAGGAGTAAAATGTACTTTCAGTGTTGCAAGATTATTTTAAGATTGGTTTCTAATAAAAGGGTTAGTACTCAATTGTGTTTCTTGTTTGCACTATCTTGAAGGGTGAGAACAATTTCAGAAAAAACAGGAATAGCAAGCCTTGCCCCAGAAGGATAACAGGAGAATAGACTAGAGTAGAGTAGAATAGAGTAGAATAGAATAGAATAGAATAGAATAGAATAGAATAGAATAGAATAGAA
>BLBF01000002.1:15936729-15947310 GCA_015471245.1 Laticauda colubrina
AATAGAATAGAATAGAATAGAATAGAATAGAATAGAATAGAATAGAACAGAATAGAATTCTTTATTGGCCAAGTGGGATTGGACACACATGGTGCGTCTTTTTGGTGCTCTCAGTGTACATAAAGAAAAAATAAATTACATTGATCAAGAATAATAAGATACAACACTAAGTGATAGTCATAGGTTACTATAAGCTATCAAATCATACATAGGTTACTAATACATATATATATATATATGTATACATATACATACACACTGCCTACTGTTGACCTCACCCCTTTCCTAAGAGGTCTGTAGGGGGCATGCATAAGCGTCCCAACGTGCCTACCGTCCCTCTCTTATTGTTTCTTTTATTTTTCTTATATGTACTCATTTCATGTATTCATAACTATGTATATGCTGTTCAGCTTCCTTCGGGTATTATCCCACGTCATTGTAGTTGTGCTTTTTAAAGTTGTAGCAATGTTTCAGCAGAATCTCCTGATGATGGCAGATAAGATTCTGCTGAAACGTTGCTACAACTTTAAAAGCACAACTACAATGACGTGGGATAATACCCGAAGGAAGCTGAACAGCATACATGTCAGTACCCACGAAAACTTTAAAAAAACAACAACTATGTATATACTTATACCTTTACATTTGACAAAAATAAAATAAATAAATAAATACACTCAGATATTGTGACAGTATATCCTATTGCTTGCTTGACAGCAAAAAAAGAAAAAAAAATCAGACCAGATGGCCTAGAGACCTGTTTTTGACTGGCAATTACTTTTTGAAATGAGAGGAACTGAGGCTTCCTTTATTTTTTTTTCCCCATCAAAGAATATTTAAGGCACCCTTTCAATTTTATTTTTGCTGCCTTCTGCTTGTGGGTTTTTTTTTTTTTTTAATTATGTGAATCAAGATGTGTCAATTAACTTAACTGGCTATATTGTGAGTGAATACCCCGGCTTAGATGAGCAGAGAGGAGCTTTAAGCCAGACATTGCCTAAAATGTCCTCTCTTTTGGATGTGTCTGAATATTTCTTTGTCAGGGAGTTCTACGCAGAGCTTTCTCCATTTCACAGAAGCTTCAGGAAACTTAGCCAGTCATTCATCCTGAGGAAAAAACCCACACATCTTATCCAGTGAGGAAGTGTTTAGATTTAGCTGTGAGCTTTTGCAGGACATGCTGTCTGAAGAACGGGGGAAAGGAAGAGGAAGAAGAGGAGTAATTTCCCTCGTGATTGTTTCTCAAAAGTGGGAAAGTTCTGTTTCATTTAAAGTAATTTATTTCCCTAAATATAGATTCCCCAAAAATTGCACTGTAATCTGTGTGAAAAATCACACTTCTTCCTTTGTGTGCGCATGCTAGCAGCTTTTACCTTTACAACTTTGGAAAATGCAAATTTGATTAGTCTGTGAGTAAATCCACACTGAGAAGACTGCTCATCTATTACTATTCAAGAATTGTCACCTCACACAGGCAATCAACAATTCTCAATTCTTTGCCCATCTCAGCTAAAGAAGTAGCTGAGCTACAGAAAATCCCAAACCTTTCTGACATTCTCTGTGATGAAGATAAGCAGAAATAGAAGTTGTCCAAATGTAAAAAATATAAAATTGTTTGACTTGGAGGGGGGCACGGAGAAAAGAAAATAATAAAATAGGAGGAAGTATTCATGAGACAACTGTGGTGGCTTTTTAACGCCTCATTCCTTAACGTCTGACAGACTGATGTGCGGTGATTCCTTTTGGCAGTAATGAAGGACTTTGTATTTGCGAAACATGATGGAGCAGATCTCAGATTAGGCAACAAAAGGAAATATCCAGTTACATCCAGGCAAACAAAGAATGCAAAAACTAAAAAAAAAAAAATGTGTCTGTGTGTTTTATAAATGATAAAAACTTCACACCATTAAGAACTGGGAAGAAAATTAAATGTGTCTCTTGTTAGTCTTGAATTATTTATCTTCTGCTCTGATATGTTTCTATAGCAACAGGAGAAATCTTATGCATTAGCACACTGGGAGATTTTGGAACTGGAGGCATTTCTAATAAGTGCAGATTAATTTAGAACACAATTCTACCCTCTAGTGGAATTCTACAGAAGGGACTTCTCGCACAATCGATTTCACAGCGTCTGCTGTTTTTATTTATTGATTTGATTTGATTTGATTTGTCAATCACTTACAAGATAATAGGTATAAATATAAACATAGTTATGAATACATGAAATGGATACATATAAGAAAAATAAAAAGAAACAATAGGACAGGGATGGTAGACACGTTGGTGCACTTATGCACTCCCCTTACAGACCTCTTAGGAAAGGGGTGAGGTCAATAATAGACAGTCTAAGGTTAAAGTTTCTGGGGTTTGGGGAAGAAATCACAGAGTCAGGTAGAGTATTCCGGATATTGACCACTCTGCTGCTGAAGTCATATTTCCTGCAATCAAGTTTGGTTCAGTTAACCTTGAGTTTGTATCTATTGTGTGCTCTTGTATTGTTATAGTTGAAGCTGAAGTATTCATTGACAGGTAGGACATTGCAATGTATGATTTTATATACCATACTTAGATCGGACCGAAGGCGGTGTAGTTCTAGACTTTCTAGATCTAGAATTTCAAGTCTGGTGGCATAAGGTATTCTTCAACGGGTAGAGGAATGGAGAACTCTTCTTGTGAAATATTCTCAACTGTGTTAATATCAGATACGTAATGTGGGTTCCAGACTGATGAACTGTATGGCTAAGTTTACCAAAGTGTTTCCTCAAAGCTCTGTAGCCTGCTCTTTTACACCAAAGGCATTACTCTAATGACACTATTATAGAAATACAATGGAGTGAATGAAGATTTATATACAAATTAAATTAATATTTCTTTCAATACTCTGCATTTAGATACAGTTATATTACACAAAGGGTCCATCCCTGAGGATACCTGGGGGGAGGGGTGTCCCCCAATACAATGGATGCACCCACAGCACAAAATACCTCAGCAACCTCCTCCTCCGCTTCCTCCTCCAATAATCAATGTTTGCTGCCTTTTAAAGTGAAACCCTGGAGTTGTCAGCATTGCTCAGGATTTATCACTCCCCGTCCTTGTAACCTGGTTACTTTTCCAGCATACAACTGTGCAGTGGTGGGATTCAAAATTGGCTTGGTGGGCATTGCAGGTGAAGGTTACTGCAAAATCCCCATTCCCTCCTCACCCCATTAACCTGCTTTCCAGTTCTGTTTTCCTGTGCAGGGCAACAAAAGAAGACCCACCCAATCAGCTGGGATTCAGGAGGCAGAGAATAGATGGGAGTGGGGCCAGTCAGAGGTGGTATTTGCCGGTTCTCCAAACAACTCAAAATTTTGGCTACGGTTCTCCAGAACTGGTCAGAACCTGCTGCAACTATGGTGTTAAGAAACTGGGGAAATCATCATCTAGTTGTAAAATTTCATTCATTCATTCATTCAATTTCTGTAGCCACACAGCTCACCAGATTATCTCTGAGCAGCATAATTGTTATAACATCTTCACTTTCTTTTATGGAGGAATTATGGTAGTAAAGGGTACCTCCATATAAAAATATGTGCCAGTTTGAAAATAGCTCTTGGCCTCCAAGATCCAAACTATTTTTTTTCCCAATGCTATTGTGTTTTTGTCTTCCTCCCTCTCCCTCGTCTTTCTCATTAAAGGGGACTTTTGCTATACTGTCCCCAATTCTTAAGCATCAGGTCCTTCAAGGAGGATGCTAGTCCCCCTTCAACAATAATCGAAACAAAAAAGTTAAGGTGGAATTAACAAATCTGGAAAAAGGTAAGACAACGACAAATCCTAATACAAACAAGAGGTTGTACAACTTGCCTTGTGGTGTAACCAGAACAATCTAGAACTAAACACACTCAAAACCATAGAAATGGTGGTAGACTTTAGGAGAAACCCTCCCATACTACCACCTTTTTCAATACTAGACAACATGGTATCAACATCAGAGACCTTCAAATTTTGTTGGCATCAAATCATGAATTTATCTGGTATTGTCATGGCTTATCTGTGTTCCTGGTGTCTTCCCAACTGTGTGAGTTTTGCTGTACTTTCAAGTCTGAAAGTCCTTCTCCTGCCCTGTCAAGTTAATAGCTGCAGCTTGGTTTATTTGGATTTTAGTTACAGTCTGTATGCACCTTGTCTTGGACTGAATTTTCTCCAGTTAAAGGCTGTTCCTGGGAGAGTTTTTCTCTAGCTGAAGGTACCTGGACATTGGGGCAAAGTTGGACACTGGGGCAAAGTTCCAAAGTTGGAAATAAAGGGACTCTTCTTGCTTATTTGATTGTGTTGCCTTTGTGCCACGCCCTGGCTCATCACACTGCCTACAGAGCCAGCCATGACCCTATAGGAATCTGATAACAGCCAATGGAATATTAAAGAACATGTTCTTGCACAGGAACAGAAGGCTCAAATACAAAACCCCAAAAAGGTATAAAAACCCACTCATTCTCACCTCCATTTTTGTCAGCTGTCCCAGAACTTCATGTTGGTATGTGTGTTGGTTCTGTTCACCAATAAACAGAATCTTTCTTTCCAATCAACCTCCATTCTATTCCCAGCTTGGAACCCGAACTGGTTTTTTTTTTTTGTCCAACAAGGGAAGTTGAACCGATTTGTAGTAAACTTAACATAATCCCTAGGTTCCAGCAGGGAAGACAAATATAGCTGGTTTCAAAGTAGTTTGAAAGGACAAAAGTTGTGGTGTGGCAGTGCACAAAGAAAACTGCACACTTTTTGCTCAAACAAGCATGCACTAAACAAAACTACATACTGCATTTTCACAATGTTACACAATGAAAGAAAGTTTTGAACAAAAATTAAGCAAAAGAGCATATCAACTGCTATCTGCACGCCAAACCTATAAATATCTACCCAAACAGATGTTCCAGTCATTAAATGCTTGTACAAATATAGAAATAGAGATGGATTTGTTGGACCACTGTGTAATTTCACAGAGAGTGTCCTTCCAGCATTGTTATTATCAATCTCTTTTGAGCTCATAAAAGCGTTGAATATTCATTTCTGTGGTCTTCCTGTTCATTTGCAAACATTTGATTTATGACACAAAAGAATATGAGATTCTACGAAATCCATGATGCTCACAAAAAAAACTCACTATGTGAAAACCTGTTGGCCAAAAGGAACCCATTTATGGCAGATATATAGTGATAACATGTCACTATACAGGTAGTGATGGTTCAAAGTTACAACAGCACTGAAAAAAATGACTTATGACCATTTTTCACACTACAACTATTGCAGGTCACGTGATCAAAATTCAGATGCTTGACAACTTGTTCATATTTATGACAGTTGCTAGGTTCTAAAGCCCATGTCACACTGGCCAACGAATGCAAAACGGACACAACGGACGAGCAAAATGTTCCATCCGTTGTTATCCGCTCTCAAAAGGGGCAAAAATTTGCATAACCGGAGTGGATAACATGAATGCGGGGAGGACGCAGGGCGGATTCAAAGCGGATGCGGAACAGAAGCCCAGCGGATGGAAGCAGATGGGAGCGGATGGTGCAACCGCAGGGCTTCCAGGGGGCCTCAGCGAAGTGGACGTGGAACGGATACAGCGGATGCAGAACGGACGCCGAACGGATGAAGCGGATGCACAGCGGATGCACAGCGGATAAAGCGGATGCACAGCGGAAGCCTAGCGGATGCACAGTGGAAACAGAATGGATGCCGAGCATTAATTGCGCATGCGGGGGGGAAGTATTACGTAAGCCCCCCCGGATATAAAGGGAAGCAGCTGGCACGTGGCCAGCATTCCGAGGAAAGACCTGCTGCTGGACACTTCAAGTTCCTTGCCTACCCTGCCAGCCTGCCTTCCAGCCAGCCTTGGTGCCTGCCTGCCTGCCTGCCTTCCTGCCAGGCTTTCTGCCAGCCTTCCTGCCAGGCTTCCTGCCAGCCTTGTTGCCTGCCAGCCTCCCTGCCAGCCAGCAACCCCACAACCATGGGGAGGAAGCGAAAGCCTCAGCAACCTGCCGCCATCCCTGGCAAGAGGGACAGGGCCAACCTCCCGCCCCCTGCCCCTGACTCTGCTGGTGCTGGGGCTTCTGCTGAAGCTGCTCCTGGTGGTGGTGCTTCTGCTGATGCTAGGGCTTCTGCTGTTGCTTACTCTGTTGAAGCTGCTCCTGGTCCTGCTCGACCTGCTCGTGCTCCTGGACTTGCTCGTCCTGCTCGTGCTCCTGGTCTTGCTCGTCCTGCTCGTCCTGCTCATGCTCCTGGTCCGGCTCGTGCTCCTGGTCCTGCTCTTGCTCCTGGACTTGCTGGCCCTGCTGGTGCTTACTCTACTGCTGCTGATCCTGGTCCTGGTATCCCCGCTGCTGCTGCTGGTGCTGGTGCTGCTGCTGCTGCTGATGATGATGATTATGATCCTGCTGGTGAGGATGATGATGCTGATTATGATCCTGCTGGTGAGGATGATGATGATGAGGTTGATGATGATGATGATGATGATGATCCTGCTGGTGCTGCTGCTGCTGGTGGTGTGGAGGAGCAGCCCCTACTACCTGAGAGCCCCTCTGATGAGGGCCCATCTGGTCCTGCCAAAGGGAGGAAGAGGCGTATGCGACAACGGGAGAGGAGGCAATACTCCATTGCGGAGACACACGAGGATGAGGTGCTGGAGTGGCTGAGAGAGAACGACTATTTGTGGCGGAAGGGACACCGGCTATACAGGGACACCAAGCGGAAGCAGGCTGCTTGGAGAGAGAGGGCAGAGAGTATGGGTTACACTTCGGAGGTGCTCCTCGGCTGGTGGAAATATATGCACCTGGTACGGGAAACTGCACTTGAAGAAATCTGGCCAGACCACTGTGAAGCTGACAGACAGAGAGACCTACGTCATGGCCAGGTGCAGCTTCCTGGAGGGTGAGATCCGCCACCGAGGAGCACCAGCAGCCCCTCTCACTACCCTCTCTCTCAGGCAGCCTGCTGCCACCCAGTCCTCTTCCGGCCGAAAGTCAGTCCCTGTCTCCAGTCAGGTTTCTGTGGAGTGTGCCATGGCGGAGAACCCACGGACAGGTGTGGTAAGCGTGGTGGAGTGCGTAGAGGACTCCCTGGTGCGGTGGGAGAAAGGAGACATTGAGTCCACCACACTCCTAGCCGCATCCACTACCCCCAGCTCTGCCTCCGCAGAAAGGCAGAGAGCCGGACAGCTGGAGGGGCAGAGCCACAATGTCCTACTGGAGATCAGGGACACCATCTGCACCAGCATAGATCTCCTCTCTCAGCTGATCCACACCGACTCCTCATCCTCCAACCGCAAGCCCTTCCTCACCTATGTCAACCAGACCTTCAAGGAAATGGCGGATCCACAGTACCAGCAGGTGAAGGACCGGATCACCAAGCTGCTTCACAACCCTCCAGACCCAGAGGAACCTGCTCCCACCCAGTCCAGGCCTGCTCCTCAACCCCGGGTGATGTCCCTCCCATTCCAAGGCTTCCCACAGCCCCTCACCTACCAGGGCTACGGCTACCAGGAGGTTCAGCAGCACAGTCAGCAGCCCTTCCCAGTCCAGGCACAGAGTCATCGGGTGACACTGTTGCCACCTGTTTCACTGATGCCACCAATGCCACCCATGCCAATGATGCCACCGACGACAGCGATGCCACCCACGCCAATGATGCCACCGATGACAGCGATGCCACCCACGCCAGTCCTCACCCAGCTGCAGACCAGAAAGCCCCACTACACTACTCCTTCCTCCACCCCACAGCCAAGCCCGGCCTCAGTACATCTGTCATCAGTACTGGGGCTGATACCCCATGTCATGGAGGAAGGACCTCTCAGCATCACGGGGCTGAGCCAGCTGTCTGAGACCTTTCTAAACACACCGTCCCCTGTTGTCCTCTCGAGGCCAGGCACTCTAGCACCACCCACGACCACAGCACCTGGACCCTTCACCCCTGAGACTGGGCACACCTCCGAGTGACCAAGAAGAGTGCAAGAGACTGGCTAGCTGGCTACCTGTGGACTTTATTTGGACAGTTGACTTGGGTCATTTTTTTTTTACAGCTTGTTGTTCAATAAAGTTTATCTTTGATTCACACACTTGCTTCATTTCTTTTTTTTAATAAAGTCTTGGTGGAAACTTTTAGAATTGGCTTAAGCCTTTGCATGCTTGTGGGATGGGTTAAGATAGCAGTGGGGTGGGCAGGGATACCTGTGGAATGAGCAGGGATACCTTTGGGATGGCTAATAGCTGTGGGATAGATAAACCTCCAGTGCAAGCATAGGGGGACTGTATGGTCCACCCTCCCAGGTGCCACACCTATGGCCCTTTATTATCAATAATAATGTAATCAATCATCCACACATGTCAGCATAAACACAACTCTTTATTAAACGCCCTGTTTATAGTAGGCCCACCCAACATACATGGCCCAATCTCATCCATGTGATGAGACAGGCTGAAGGAAGCATCCATTAAGCATCTACCATCCTGTCTTGCCACTCCACCGCTCCAGCTGGGGAGTTGCACCAGTGTTTCAGGAGGTTGCGCTGCTTCTTCCATTCCCGTGAGGCTCTGTTGTGGCCTTGCACATCCTGAGTATCGATCAGGTTTCGCCCTTGCCTCCATTCACCAGGCTCCATGTCCCCATTGCCTTGTTGACGGTCCACGAGCCTGTTCTGCAAAACTGGGTAGCGGGTGCGCATGAGATTGTGCAGGATGCAGCAAGCTTCCACGATCCTCCTCATGGTCTGTGGGCGATGCTGCATGGTGGTGAGAAGTACCTGGAACCTGTTGGCCATGATGCCAAAGGCGTTCTCCACCACCCGCCTTGCCCTGGACAGCCTGTAGTTGAAGATCCTCTCTTCACGGGTGAGGAGTCTGGAAGTGTATGGTTTCATAAGGTAGGTTCTGAGGGAGAAGGCGTCATCCCCCACGATGAAGTAGGGCACATCTTATGTGTCGTTGGGCAGGGGGTCTGGATCTGGGAAGCCCATGATGAGGTTGTGTTCCAGCCCCTCCTTGAGGTGACTGGCGTTGTATACCTGGGCATCTGAAGATGAGCCGTAGCCTGAAGCATCGATGTACATGAACTTGTAGTCAGCATCGACCATGGCGAAGAGGATGATGCTGAAGAAGCCCTTGTAGTTGAAATAAGTGGACCCCGACTTGGCTGGCACTTTGCAGGCCACGTGCTTGCCATCGATAGCTCCAACTGTGTGGGGGAAGTTCCACCTCTGATACCACTGCTCTGCAACTTTCTTCCATCCTTCTTCAGTGGAGGGGCACTGGAGGAGCTCCTCCTTGTATTCTTCGATGATGGCCTGCACCACTTCTCTGACCACAATGCTGATGGTGTTGCTGTGGCACCCTCCAGCCATACTGCATGCTTTTGTAGGTGGTCCCTGAGGCCAGGTGGCGCAGAGTGAGTGCCACCTTGAGCCCAGGTTCCAGGCTGGGCCAGAAGTTGGTGTTTGCTTTGGTCAACCTGGGTGTCAGGTGCTGCATAACTTCGTCAAACATGGCTGGAGGCATCCTCATGAAGTTCTGGAATGCCCGAGTGTCTTCGTTCCTGAGCTCCACCATCAGCTTGTTGTACAGTCTGTACTCTGCTCTTCTCCCGATCCATTTTCGGACCCAGACGCTTCTTGGCTGCCTCTTTTTCTTCCCATAGTAGAGTTCACAGAGCCTGTAGATGGCTTCGTACTGTTGCAGAAGGATGGTGGCTGCCAAAAGGACTGTGGTACGATCCACGGTGGACATGACTGGATGCTGTGGAAGAGGAAGAGTCAAATGAAGGCTGCAGAGGTCTGCACAGCTGGGCTGCTGGTCTGAAAGTGAGATGCAGACGAGTTGCTCCCCCTTTTTATAGACAGTATAGGTGTCCCTTTGCATCCTCTAGGCATCCTCTAGGCATCCTCTAGACATCCTTAATATCCGAGATAGATCCCCTCTGCGAACATTTTTTCCACTTTAAATGCTTTGTTTCCATGCTGCATCCGTTCTGCATCCGTTCTGCATCTGTTCCGCGTCCGTTCCGCTTCCTCCCTGCGTCCGGGCGGATGCGAGTTGCGCGGATGCACAGCGGACGCCAAGCGGATATAGCGGATGCATAACGGATGCGTAGCGGATGCGTAGCAGATGCAGAACGGACGAACTGGATACATTTTCTGCGCAAAAGTTTTAGGCAGCGGATGAAACGTCCATAAACGAATGCTGGACGGATAGAGAGGAAGCAAAACAGAGGTAGTGAGTACAGAACGGATACATCACGTTAACCAACGGATGGCAAGCTTTTTTGTCCGTTTTACATCCTCTTTGCATCCGTTGGTTCAGTGTGACATGGGCTTAAGATCAAGTGATCAACTTTTGCAATCTTCTGACAAGCAAAGTCAATGGGGAATCCAAAATTCAACCATGTTACTAATTTAATAAATGCAATGATTCGCTTCTCAACTGTGGCAAGAAAAGTTGTAAAATGAGGCATTTTAAGCATTGTAAGTTCCACTAAAGGTTGAATACATCAAATCAAACCGAATATTTATTGTCAATGCACAACATGTACAATGGAATTGAAATGGGCCTG
>BLBF01000002.1:15947320-15984533 GCA_015471245.1 Laticauda colubrina
TCTGCGCATATCTAGGAGGCACTTCAAAATAGCCCACATAAGTAGCACATTCAAGAAATCTAGCTCTAGCTTTGTTATAAGAGTGTAGCACCCACTCCTCCTAGAAGAATGAAATATTTTAGGAAATATTAAAAAGGCAGAATATTATATTTCCCCTAAAAGAGAAACAGAAATCTTAAGAGAGACAGAAATTCAGAGCTTCAGCTCCCTGCCTCTAGCAAATATTTGGTGCCCATTAAGAAAGATTGGGCCAGCCTATCTGCAAGACAAAAGTCCTCCATCTCCAGGGTGATGGGATTAGGACATGACCCTCCAAGACATAATAGGATTATTTAGCAGCAGGGCTCACTCCATTACAAAATCACCTGGGGACATTGCACTACCTTCCAGGGTTCAATCAAACTTGATTCAGACAAAAATGACCCCACATGGCCCCATGGGAGTCTGACTACAACCAATAAAATACATGTTCTTGCACATTCTCAACTCCATGTGGTCAGCTGCATCAGGACCATGTGCTTGATGGTTTTGCTTCATTAAACAATCTTTCCAACCAGCCTCCATGTTTTCAGAGTCTTTCTCCCCACTTGGAACTGAACCAGATGGACATTTCTTCCAACAACAGGATTTTACAAATCTGAAATCTTCTTTCCTTCACCTTCACAGGCCAAGAAATTCAGGAAAGTACCTTCTTAGACTTTTGCCATGTCACATTGCTCTTGTGGGCTCATGTGCCTCTTATCTAACCATTGCCTTATTTATGGCTCTTCCTCCTGTCTCTCAAGATCATTTTCACATACTATTTCAGAGGCTGTCTTCTCCAACCAATACCTGCCCAACCTCTTGGAACTTCTAGGATGAACTACATGTAGTCCCACATTTCCAAAATGTTCCAGTGTACTGAAGCAAGGAGGCACTGCTTTTTCAAGACAGCACCAATGCATTGGAACAGCTTTCTGACAGAAAGCAGGCTGGCCCCACCACCATTGGTTTTTAAGAACAATGTGAAAAACAATTAACAAAATAATAGAGTTGGAAGGGACCTTAGAAGTCTTCTAATCCCCTAGTCAAGCCTGTGATCCTATACCATTTCAAAAAAATGGCTGTCCAGTTTGTTTTTAAAAGTCCATAGTGATGGAGCATCCACAACTTCTGAAGACAAGTCGTCCCACTGCTTGATTGTTCTCACCATAAGGAATTTTCTCCTTAGTTATAGGTTGCTTCTTTTCTTGCTTAGTTTCCATATATTATATTAATATTAGTTTCCAAATATTAGCCTCAGACTGCCTACTGTTGACTTCACCCCATTTCTAAGAGGTCTGTAAAAGGCACGCATAAGCGCACTAACATGCCTACCATCCCTGTTTTAATGTTCCCTTTTATTTGTATCTATTTCTTGTATTAATAATCATGTTTATATTTATTTATATCATCAAATTCATGCTTGACAAAATAAATAAAGAAATATTGCTTCTCGTCTTGCCTTCTGGTGCTTTGGAAAATAGGTTGAACCCCTCTTCTTTGTGGCAGCTCCTTAAATATTGGAACACTGCTATCATGTCACCCCAGTCCCTCTTTTCATTGCAATTCCTGCAACTATTGCAATTCCTGCAACTATTGCAATTCCTGCAACTATTCTTCATATGTTTTAGCCTTCAGTTCCCTTCTCATCTTTGGTGCTCTTCTCTGTAGTCTTTCCAGAGTCTCAACATCTTTTTTATATTGTGGTGACCAAAACTGGATGCAGTATTCCAAGTGTGGTTTTACCGAGGCCTTCTAAAGCAGTACTTATTTTAGAGGTCTTTCCTCAAGTTTCTATCAGATGCCGTATTGTTCTTTCTTTCTCCCTCATTCTTTGCTTTTTATTTGATATGCTTACTTTTGTGATCATTTGTTGTTTGTTTGTTGATTGGTTTTTACCTGGGGTTTTTAATGCTCTTGTTGTGATTCTGATTGGTTTTAATTTGTGTTTGTTGTGCACAATGCAGGCTGCTGATTGAGAAAGAGGCAGAAGTTTGATAAATAAACAAACAAACAGCATTTGGTGCAAATCACAATAACATCACACTAACAATATTTGCAATTTGTGTTGCTCTGATTTCCTTACGACTACCCTCTCTGGACCAGTAGTAGGATTCAAAAAAAAATGATTCTGGTTCTGTGGGCATAGCTTGGTGGGCGTGGCAGGGGAAGGTTACTGTAAAATCTCCATTCCCTCACCACCTCACTAACCTGCTTTCCAGCTCCATTCTGTTCTGTTTAGTTTTGTTGCAGAGGAACAAAAGAAGACCCAGCCGATCAGCTGGGACTCAGGAGGCAGGGAATAGATGGGGGTGGGGTCAGTCAGAGGTAGTATTTGCCGGTTCTCCAAACTACTCAGAATTTCAACTAGTTTACAAAGTCAGTATATTGTTCCCAGTAAAATCTGGGACCTCATTTTAGTGACCTTGGAAGGATGGAAGCATGGTCAACCTTGAGTCTGTCAGGATTGAACTGCAGACAGTGAGTGGAGTTAGCCTGCAATACTACATTCTAGTCTAACCACTGCACTATCAAACTATGAACCACAGCTTCTAGGATCTCATTTCCTTTTTTTTTAAAGTGTAACCATGGAATGGGGAATAAAATGCAACTCAAACAAGAGCTGAGTAAGAAGGCTAGGTAAACATTTTAACTGTCTTCCATTCTGCTATATGCTCTTGAAAATAAACTTTATTCATGATTTAGAACATTGTACATCAAAGGCAAATAACAGCTTACGTGACAGGTTATCTGAAATCTTATGGCACAGAGGAAAGGTTTAAATTTAAATCCTTAAAGCCCCTGTCCCACTGCACCAACGGATGCAAAGAGGATGTAAAACATTAAAAAAAGCTTGCCATCCGTTGGAAAACGCGATGCATCCATTGTGTACTCACTGCATACATGTTTCATACACTCTATCCCTTGAGCATCTGTCCACTTAGATTTCATCCGTGCAAGAAGTTTTGAGCTGCACAAAACTTTTTGAGTGGATGAGCTTTCCACCACGTACGATGTACATCCACGGCATATATGGGCAACAAACGTTCTATGTCCATTATCATCCGTGAAACATCCGCTGTATCCTCTCTGCATCCTCTGGCCATCCCCCCAACTCACATCCGCTGCAGCTGAAAACGGAAAGAGGGAGGAAACGAAAGGTGCACGAAACATCTACACAGCATTAGTAGCACGGAAATAGAGAGGATGTAAGTGTATGCATCTCGTATATAAAGGATTAAAATGGACAAAACGTTTGTATCTAGAATGTATCTCGGATATTTAGGATGTCTGCAGTATGTCTAGAGTATGCAGAAGGACACCTAGCGGACTACCGATATTTCCTATAAAAAAGGGGGAGGAAATCACCTGGATCTCAGTATGAGTCCAGCAGCCATGGTGTACAGACCTCTTCACCCTTGATCTTGGTCTTCCACATCATCCATTGTTCTCCACCATGGATCATGACACAGTGCATATGGTAGCTGCGATCATTCATCACCAGAACCAAACCCTGTTCAGACTGTTTCACCTTTTATACACAAGGAGAAGAAGGAGAATCCAAGAGCTGTGTGGGTCCGAGGATGGATCGTGAGAAGAATGGAGTTTGGACTGTATGACCAGTTGATGGTGGAGCTGAGGAATAAAGACCCTCGTGCATTCCAGAACTTCATGAGGATGCCTCCAGCCATGTTTGATGAAATTGTAGAGCGTCTGAGACCCAGATTGACCAAGCAGAGCACCAACTTCCGTCCCAGCCTGGACCCTGGACTGAAGGTGGCACTGACTCTGCACCACCTGGCCGCTGGAACCACATACAGAAACATGCAGTATGCCTAGTGGGTGCCACACAACACCATCAGCATTGTGGTCAGAGAAGTGGTGCAGGCCATCATCGAAGAATACGTGGAGGAGCTCCTCCAGTGTCCCACCACTGAAGAAAGCTGGAGGAAACTTGCAGAACAGTGGTATCAGAGGTGGAACTTTCCCCACACTGTTGGAGCCATAGATGGGAAGCACATGGCCTGCAAAGCTCCACCCAACTCAGGGTCCTCTTATCACAACTACAAGGGCTTCTTCAGTATCATCCCCCTTGCCATGGTTGATGCTGACTACAAGTTTATGTACATCGATGCTTCAGGCAACGGGTCTGCTTCAAATAACCAGGTATACAATGCCAGTGACCTCAAGGATGGGCTGGAATGCAATCTCATCATGGGTTTTCCAGATCCAGACCCCCTACCCAATGACACACAAGATGTGCCCTACTTCATCGTGGGTGATGACGCCTTCTCCCTCAGAACCTACCTCATGAAGCCCCACACTTCCAGATACCTCACCCGTGAAGAGAGGATCTTCAACTACAGGCTGTCCAGGGCAAGATGGGTGGTGGAGAACGCCTTTGGCATCCTGGCCAACAGGTTCCAGGTACTTCTCACCACCATGCAGCATCACCCAGGGATTGTGAGGAGCATTGTGGAAGCTTGCTGCATCCTGCACAATCTCATGCACACCCGCTACCCAGTGTTGCAGAACAAACTTGTGGACCGTCAACAAGGCAATGGGGACATGGAGCCTGGTGAATGGAGGCAAGGACGAAATCTGATAGACACTGTGGATGTACAAGGCCCCAACAGAGCTTCACGTGAAGGGAAGAAGCAGCGCAACCTACTGAGACACTGGTGCAACTCCCCAGCTGGAGCAGTGGATGGCAAGACAGGATGACAGATGATTAATGGATGCTTCTTTGAGCCTGTTTCATAACACTGATGAAATTGTGCCATGTATGTTGAGTGGTGCTACAATGAATAGGACATGAATAAAGAGCTTTGTTTATTTTGAAATGTCAATGAATGAATATCAATGAATAAATTGTTATTGATGAAATTGATGAAATTGTCATCAATGAATAAATTGTTATTGATACAAAAGGTCCATATATGTGGCAGCTGGGAGGGTGGACCATACTGTCCTACTATGCTTGCACTGGAGGTTTATCAATCCCACATCTATCCTTATCTATCCCACAACTATCCTTATCTATCCCACAACTATCCTTATCTATCCCACAAGCATGCAAAGGCTTAACCATTTGTTCAAGGTTTTCACCAACACTTTATTAAGTAAAAAAAATGAACCAAGTGTCCCAAGCAAAGATAACCTTTATTAACTTTCTTTGGTAACCTTTATGACTTTATTAAATAAGCAAAATGAACCAAATAAAGTGTCTTAAGCAAAGATAAAGTGAACTAGTAACAATTCAGTCTCTGGCACTATTCTCAGTCACTCTGGGTCATGTCCATGGTCTCAGCTATTAAGCAACCAGGGACTGTGGAGGTGGCTGTGGCTGGAGTGCTGGTCTGAGGTGCCATTGGGGTGCTTGGCCCCAAGAGTACAACAGGGGATGGTGTGTTCAGGAAGCTCTCAGAGAGCTGACTCAGTCCTGTGAGGTTGAGAGGCCTTCATCAAGTACCTGGGATGTCAGGCACAAGACTAATGACAGATTGTCCATTGAGGGGCTTGGCTGTGGGGTGGAGGAAGGAGGAGTGTAGTGGGGCTGTCTGGTCTGCAGCTGGGTGAGGTGTGGCATCTGTGGCATGCGATGAACCTGAGCCTGGACTTGGAAGGTCTGCTTCTGCTGTGGGAAGTCCTGGTGTCATAGCCTTGGTAGGTGAGAGGCTGTTGAAAGCTGTGGAAGGGCTGTGACATCGCCTGGGGTGGAGGAGCAGACCTGGACTGGGTAGGAGCAGCTTCAGCTGGGCCTTGAGGGTTGTGCAGAAGTGCTGTTATCTTCTCCTTCATCACTTGGTACTGGGCCTCGGGCATATCCCTCAGGGTGTGGCTCACGTAGGTGATGAAAGTGTGGTGGCTGGAGGATCCTCTGTCCAAGTGGACCAGCTGAGAGAGAAGTTCTGTGCTGGTCTTCATCATGTCCCTGATCTCCAACAGGACAGTGTGGCTCTGGCCCTCCAGTCTGCCTCTCTGCCTGCATCCTGTGGAGCTGGGGGTGGGGGTGGGGGTGCGTTGATCTCTGGTGGCTGCCGCTTCTTCCTCCATTTGTGACAGGGGATCCTCCAAGTCCTCCGGCATGGGGAGTGCAGCTGTCGGGGGGGTCTCTGCCGTGGGGCCCTCTGAAGACACCTGCCTGGACAGTGTAGCTGGCTCTTGGCTGGAAGAGGACTGGCTGTCTGTGGGCTGTCTGAGGGAGAGGGGGGTCAGAGAGGCTGCTCCTCGGTGGCGGACCTCACCCTCCAGGAAGCTGCACTTGGCCATGACGTACATCTCCCATTCAGTGAGCTTGACAGCGGCCTGCCCAGATTTTTTGAGGTGTAGCTTGCCATACCAGGTGTGCATGTGCTTCCACCATCCCAGGAGTACATCTGCAGTGTAGCCCAGGCTCTCTGCCTTGTCTCTCCAAGCTGCCTGTTTCTTCTTGGTGTCGTGATAGAGTCTGTGGCCCTTTCTCCACAGGTACTCGTTCTCCCTCAGCCATTGTAGCACCTCCTCCTCATGGTCCTCAGAAATGGTGTACTGTTTTCTCTCTCCCTTCTCCTTCCCTTGCCTCTTCCTCCCTCTGGCAGGGGGTTCAGCAGGGCCTTCAGGGGCTTGAGCAGCAGGGCCTTCAGCAGCAGGGCTTTGAGGGCCTTGGGCTGGTCCACCACAGCAGCAGTAGCAGCAGCAGCAGCAGCAGCAGCAGCAGTAGCAGCAGCAGCAGCAGCAGTAGCAGCAGCAGTAGCAGTAGCAGTAGCAGTAGCAGTAGAAGTAGCAGTAGCAGTAGCAGCAGCACCAGCACCAGCACCAGCACCAGCAGCACCAGCAGCACCAGCAGCACCAGCAGTAGCAGCAGCAGCACCAGCAGCACCATCAGCTTCAGAATCAGTGCCAGGGGGTGGGATGCTGGTTCTGTCCTTCTTGCCAGGGCTGGCACGGGTAGGCACCGGCTTCCTCTTCTTCCCTGACTGACAAACCATGGTGTTCTTTGAAGATGTATGTGGCAGTACCTCTATCCTCTGAATGCTGACTGAGTGCGAGCTGCATCCTTTTATATCTGTGGAGCTGACACAATTCATACTCCCCGCATGCACAGTGAACGCTTTGCATCCGATATACATCCGCGCGGCATCCGCTTTGCTTCCTATAGGCGTCCGTGATGCATCTGTGTCATCTGCTATGCATCCGCTCCTTCCGCTATGCGTCCTCTTTGCAATTCTCCCCCGGAAGCCCTTCGGATGTGTCAACCGCTTCCATCCACTGTCATCCGCTAGGCTTAACATCTGCTTAACATCCCCGCTACATACTACCCATGTCCATTCTTTTCTTTTCCGTTCTTTTCCGTTCTGTTTATTCAAATTTTTACCACTTTTTGGAACCGGATGAGAACGGATGGAGCCACCCCCGAAATTTTGCTCTTCCACTGTGTCCTTTATGCATACGATTTGCCTCCGTCAGCCAGTGGGACCTAGCCTTTACCTTCTATTTCCTCCCAAGCATCCAGCTTTGGAACTGATATTAATAGTTTTTGTTTGAAGAATAGCTTCCTCTTGCATTTAAATTAGGAATTAATGAAACCTTGGTTTAATTGGTTTAACCTTGGCTCCCTTACCAGGGCAGAAAGCCCAGACTTTTTTTCACTCTCACCCTCAAAAGCAGAGAAGTGGCTCCGCAGTTAAGACTGTTAAGATCTCAGGTTCGGGAGCAGACCTCCACATGACAGTATAAGCTCCTGTTCCTTGCCCTGGCTCCTGCCCACCTAGCTGTTCGAAAGTGTTGTGGCTCATCAGATGAGTCAGAGGATCAGAGAAAATGGAGGGCATGCCTGGATTACCACCAGGGCCTGAGTAAGGCTCTGAGGAGCAGGAGGTCTTAGAGCCAGATACAGAGAAGGGCCCATCTCCTCATGCTCAGTGGAGAGACAGCTGTTTTGGGAGCATAAGCTGAGTGAGGGGGAGGAATAGCTGGGGCCTGTCCCAGATGTGTGTATACACAGAGAAGTGCGGAGAGGACAGCAATGCAGGACTGAGGGCCAGCTATCCAGGAAAAGTAGAAGACATTAACAAGCCCCTCCCTGGCTGGGATATAAGAAGGAGGGGTGTGGGAAATGTGGTTGTCAGAGGCAGCCATTCATGCTCCAGAAGAGTTCCCTCTGGCGGATTCCTTGTCAGGATTTCCTTGCCATTAACCAGGTTAGTCAGGACTCTTTGTGCTGGGATTGAAGTGATAATTGAGGCTCCCTGCTGGGAACTCAGAGACTGCTATGGCTTGTGAATCACCTAAGGATGTGTGTCCTGGAGCTTTGTCAGTGAATGCCATGTATTCTAAATAAAAAGGGGTTTCTCCTCATGAGTAGGATGTTGAATGGGGCTGGGTCACAACAGAAAACATGCAAATGTGAGTAGATAAATGGGTTCCACTTTGGTGGAAAGGTAACAGCACTCATGATGATGTCATGATGGCCACATGACCACGGAAATGTCTTCAGACAGCACTGGCTTTGAATGGTTTTGAAATAGAGATGAGCACTGCCCCTTATAGTCAGCAACTAACAGAATACCTTTACCTCTAGGTCAATCAAATGGGCTTCCAAGCAGTGGTGGAATTCAAAAAATTTTACAACCGGTTCTGTGGGCATGGCTTGGTGAGTGTGGAAGGGGAATATTACTGCAAAATCCCATTCCCTCCCCATCCCACTAACCTGCTTTCTAGTTCTGTTCTCCTATGCTGTACTGGTGGTGATGATGATGATGATGATAATGATGATGATGATGATGATGATGATCCTGCTGCTGCTGCTGCTGGTGTGGAGGAGTAGCCCCTACTACCTGGGAGCCCCTCTGATGAGGGCCCATCTGGTCCAGCCAAAGGGAGGAAGAGGCGTATGCGACAACAGGAGAGGAGGCAATACTATATTGAGGAGGAACAAGAGGACGAGGTGCTGGAATGGCTGAGAGAAAATGACTATCTGTGGCGGAAGGGACACCAGCTGTACAGGGACACCAAAAGGAAGCAGGCTGCTTGGAGAGAGAGGGCGGAGAGTATGGGTTACACTTCGGAGGTGCTCCTCGGCTGGTGGAGGCACATGCACACCTGGTACGGGAAGCTGCACCTGAAGAAATCTGGCCAGGCCACAGTTAAGCTGATGGACAGAGAGACCTACGTCATGGCCAGGTGCAGCTTCCTGGAGGGTGAGATCCGCCACCGAGGAGCACCAGCAGCCCCTCTCATGACCCTCTCTCTCAGGCAGCCTGCTGCCACCCAGTCCTCTTCCGGCCGAGAGTCAGTCCCTGTCTCCAGGCAGGTTTCTGTGGAGCGTGCCACGGCGGAGAATCCGCGGACAGCTGTTGTAACCATGGTGGAGCGCGTGGAGGACTCCCTGGTGCGGTGGGAGAAAGGAGACGTCACATCCACCACACTCCTAGCCGCATCCACACACACCCAGCTCCGCCTCCGCAGAAAGGCAGAGAGCCGGACAGCAGGAGGGGCAGAGCCACACTGTCCTGCTGGTGATCAGGGACACCATCCACACCAGCACAGATCCCCTTTTTCAGCTGGTCCACACCAACTCCTCATCCTCCAACCGCAAGCCCTTCCTCACCTATATCAACCAGACCCTCAGGAACATGGAGGAACCCCAGTACCAGGTGGTGAAGGACCGGATCACTGAGCTGCTTCACAACCCTCCAGATCCAGAGGAACCTGCTCCCACCCAGTCCAGGTCTGCTCCTCCACCTCCACCCCAGGTTATGTCCCTCCCATTCCAAGGCTTCCCACAGCCCCTCACCTACCAGGGCTACGGCTACCAGGAGGTCCAGCAGCACAGGCAGCAGCCCTTCCCAGTCCAGGCACAGAGTCATCGGGCGACACCGTTGCCACTGCTCCTGTAGGTGGTCCCTGAGGCCAGGTGGTGCAGAGTGAGTGCCACCTTGAGCACAGGTTCCAGGCTGGGCCAGAAGTTGGTGTTTGCCTCTGTCAACCTGGGTGTCAGCCGCTGCACAACTTCGTCAAACATGGCTGGAGGCATCCTCATGAAGTTCTGGAATGCCCGAGTGTCTTCGTTCCTGAGCTCCACCATCAGCTTGTTGTACAGTCCGTACTCTGCTCTTCTCCCGATCCATATTGAGACCCAGACTCTTCTTGGCCGCCTCTTTTTCTTCCCGTAGTAGAGTTCACAGAGCCTGTAGATGGCTTTGCACTGTTGCAGAAGGATGGTGGCTGCCAAAAGGACTGTGTTACGATCCACGGTGGACATGACTGGATGCTGTGGAAGAGCAAGAGTCAGATGAAGGCTGCAGAGGTCTGCACAGCTGGGCTGCTGGGCTGAAAGTGAGATGCAGGTGAGTTGCTCCCCCTTTTTATAGGCAGTATAGGTGTCCCTTTGCATCCTCTAGGCATCCTCTAGGCATCCTTAATATCCGAGATAGGTCCCCTCTGTGAACATTTTTTCTGTTTTAAATGCTTTGTTTCCGTGCTGCATCCGCTAGGCATCCGTTCTGCATCCGTTCTGCATCCGTTCCGCTTCCTCCCTGCATCCGAGCGGATGCGAGTTGCGCGGATGCGGAACAGATGCCTAGCGGATATAGTGGATGCATAACGGATGCAGAACAGATGCCTAGCGGATGCCTAGTGGATGCAGAACGGATGAATTGGATACATTGAGCAGCTCAAAACTTTCTGAGCGGATGAAACGTTCATAAACGGATGCTGGACAGATAGAGAGGAAGCAAAACGGAGGCAGTGAGTACAGAACGGATACATCGCGTTAACCAACGGATGGCAAGCTTTTTTGTCCGTTTTACATCCTCTTTGCATCCGTTGGTGCAGTGTGACAGGGGCTTTAGGGACGCAGTGGTTAGAATGCAGTACTGCAATCTACTTCTGCTGACTGCCAGCTGCCAGCAGTTCAGCAGTTCGATTCTCACTGGCTCAAGGTTGACTCAGCCTTTTATCCTTGCAACATTGGCAAAATGAGGTCCCAGATTGTTGGGGGATATTGTTGCTATTGGTATTGTTACATTATTTGGAAACACAGCTCTTTGGAGAAGGGTCTAATGGGGGGAAAGAGAAGAACAGAAAAGAAGACAATGACAGCCAGGAACAAGGTGGATAGATTGTTACAGTGGTGATAAATGCACCATTGGGAACCTACAATACCAATTTAGGGACTGATCATCATGGATGAAATCTATCTCTATGGTCTGTAGGAGTTAAATAGAACTTGATGGCACATAATCAAATAATCAGTTATTTTAGCTGAGTGCATGACTCCTGATAGCCACTAGCTTGCAGAAAAGAGATGTGGATAGTCTGTCTTACAACTGTAATTGAACCTGGAAAAGTGGACATCACAACTTTGGAACCAAGTTATAAGTAGCTTTTGGGAGATCCACTGTAACTTTGAATGGTGGAAAGCTGGAGGCTTTCGAGAAGAGACTGGATTGCCATCTGTCAGAAATGGGATAAGATCGAGGGAAGGATTTGCACCTTTGTTCGCACCTATGCGCTAGAACCTATTGTTAACATTCTAAGCAGTTCGGAGAACCGGTTGTTAGAAGAAATTAATGGCCTAATTACTGGCATGCATCTCCCACACAACCCCAGCCATGCACGGCAGATACGCAACAATCAGCTATCTGGCGGGAGGCACGCACACATGTGCAGTGCACCTGATCTGGGGTAACGACTCGCATGCCAGAAGATATGGCTCTGCGTGCCACTTCCAGCACACATGCCATAGGTTCGCGATCATGGACCTAGAAGGTTCCTTCTTACTCTGTTAACCTGGTTATGTATATGTAAATTATGTAGTTGGATTGACAATACATAAACTACAAATATATATGTTTGTAGCTTTAAGGAAAAATACTGTAATGTATTATGCTGTGTTCTGATTGATTAATTATGCTACAAGTTGCCATAAGAGAGAGCTATAGATCATGGTTTAATTCTTTTTCTTTTTTGCACTGATGATCTCTCTTCATACTGATACTGACTTCAGACCGATACTGATTAACCCTGTATATTTTGATATTCTGTTGATATTGAAGGTTATTTGTTGTATTATGGTTTGATATTTTCTGCTGTAAAAGACATGGAACCGGTAAGAAGAATTTATAACTAGATGTAAGAAGACTTTATAACTGGATATTTCTGGACTGTTAAAAACGTGTATGACATAAACTGTTTATTGGACTGTGCTATTTGTTCAAGTAAACATTAATCCAACTTGTCCAACTCTGTGTGGCTGTATATTTCTCCATAACTGTTCTCATAAACCATATTCTGTGCATATCATTTTTATACAAGGATTACTCATCACATGTCCTAACAAACCAGATATCTGGTTGTTAAGTGGACCTAAATTGAGGGCTATCTGCATAGGAAACATTAACCCTCTGCTGCCCTCTAATGGCCAGCTATGTTTTTGCAGCCCAGATCTGATCAACTCTAATGGTGTCCCTTTCATCTTCAAGGAACTCCCACTGTGTCCTATGGTACAATATTTAGTTTATCTTCCTGGCAACCCCATGATATATTTAAGGCTGAAAGAAACAAAATGAATCAGAGTCATCTAAATGTATAACATGAGTTGAAATTTGAATCTCTCCCCCCTTTCCAGCTGAAATTTTCAAGTGCAACCTTTACTTTACTCTTCTATACCAGATATCATAATAATAAAGAAAAAAAAAAGGTTTGAAAGTTTGTCAGTTTCTGTCTTCTGTCCCCTGAAATAGTTTTCCCAAATCACAGGGTAAATTTTGGTTTATTTTAGATGACAATCCTCCCTAATTCTTGATGTGGAAGTAAACCTCACATAATTAGTGAAATGGCCTCTGAATAAACACATATAGGATTGCTCTGTTTAGAAAGTTAATTTATCACTTCATTTAACCCCCATTTTAAATCATTTATGATGGAACACTTTGAAAATTGGATTCAGTGACCTAAAAGGTTTTTCTAAACTTGACAGCTGTCACACTGAATCACTTCATTTGCACAACAGGCTAAGCTAGGTTGCAGTTAAACCTTTTTAAAATGGCATGGTGTTGTAGGTGAACCTGGCCTGTTTGATTAGTTTATATGTACAATGAAAAACCAGAGAGATATGAGGTTCAGTGATGAAGATTTAGGGCTAGGATTGTGGAGCATAGAAACACCTCTCTAATTGTCTGGTTTGGTTCTGCAATCCAACAAGACAGACACAGACTTCAGAGGATAATTAGGACTGCAGAAAAAAACAATTACTACTAACCTGCCTTGCACTGAGTACCTGCATACTGCAGGAGTCAAAAAGAGGGCTGTGAAAATATTTACAGTCCCCTCACACCAGGGGTGGGGTTCAAAAATTTTAACAACCGATTCTGTGGGCGTGGCTTAGGTGGTTGGCATGGCTTCATGGTCATGTGACTGGGTGGACATAGCTTGGTAGTCATGTTATTGGGTGGGTGTGGCCAACTCAATATCACTCACATTGAGACATGCATCTCCTCGCTTGGCCTCTCATGACCGTGGGGATACTGCAACAGTCGTAAGTGTGAAAAATGGTCATAAGTCACTTATTTCAGTGCCATTGTAACTTTGAATGATCACTCAACACAAGCAAAGTACCAGCAAAGGGGGGAAAAAACCTCCAGAGAAGTTCCAGAGACAGGAAGTCAAGTCCTGGAGAGGCAGTTTCTGTAAGCAACACCAGAATGTTTCCTTCCTGCCTTCCTTACAGGATTAGGCCAGTAATTTCTTCTAACAACCAGTTCTCTGAACTGCTTAGAATGTTAACAACCGGTTCTAGCAAACAGGTAGAACTGGTAGAATCCCACCCCTGCCTCATACCCTGGACATAAACTATTTCAACTCCTACCCTCAAAATACACTATAGAGCATTGCACACCAGAACAAGAAGACACAAGGACAGTTTTTTCCCAAATGCCATCACTCTGCTAAACAAATAATTCCCACAAAACTGTCCAACAATTTACTAAGACTGCATTACTATTATTACCAATCCTCTCATCGTTCCTATCACCCATCCCCTCCCACTTGTGATTGTATGACTATAACTTTGTTGCTTGGATCCTTTCAATTTATATTGACTGTTTCCTAATATGTTTTGATTGCTTATTTGTACCCTATGACTATCATTAAGTGTTGAACTTTCTGATTCTTGAGGATTGTATATTTTCTTTTTATGTACACTGAGAGCATATGCACCAGTCTAATCACACTTGGCCAACACAGAATTTATTCATTCATTCATTCATTCATTCATTCATTCATTCATTCATTCATTCATTCATTCTCTGGCTGAATTAGCCATTCTCTGACTCATTGCGTCTTTGAAAAAATAGAAGGTAGGAGCAATGTGTATTCTGCTTTGAGCTCCTGTTTAAAGGGGGAATATAAGTCAAATAAATTAAATTAAAAATGCATTGATGTGTGGAAGGCTATGCAGAAAGTGGTAAGGACAGCAGAAAAGATTATTGGAAGTTCACTTCTATCCAGAACATGGCATATAAGTGCTGGTTGACCAGGGTCCTGTGTATTGCCTGGATGCTACACATCCTCTCCATGACTAGTTTTCTTTGTTTCCTTCTAAGAAGAGGTTTTGCAATATCCATAGCAGAACCATTAGATTCTGTAATAGCTTTGTAGTCCAGTGTTGGGGTTCAATTTTTTTTTACTACCAGTTCTGTGGACTGGCTTAGTGGGCATGGCAGGGGAAGGATACTGTAAAATCCCTAGTCAGAGGTGGTATTTGCTGGTTCTCTGAACCGCTTAAAATTTCCACTACCAGTTCTCCAGAACTGGTCAGAATCTGCAGAATACCACCTCTGCTTTATACCATATAGTATCAACCTTGTTAACTTTTTTCTGCTCAGTATTGCTTAAAAGTTTTTTCTATTATGTGTTCAAAATGGACTGTGATAAATATTAATATATGTCTGTGACTATGTTTGAGTGTGTGCATATATATGTGTGGGTGTGTGAGTGTGTGTGTGTATGAAGGTTGTCTTGTCTTCTCTTCTCTTGCCCTGACTTGCCCTGCCCTAACTTGACTTGACTTGACTTATAATCTTTTCAGCAAACAAATTAAATGCCTTTTCTTTCTACCCTGTAAACCAATACTTTCAAAACTACTGAATCAGAGGCACATATCTGCATGCACTCAAGTATACCTTTGCTGTTTTACTTGGAGGGCAAACAGTACATAGAGACATAAATTCATAGGTAAAAGTGATGAATCAAGATTATGAAGTAACCACAAAGAAGCAACAGAATTATTCTTCAGGTAAGTTCAGTGGCTTTCAGGTTCATTTTGAAACCACCCAACGTTTTGTTACCAGCCTGTGCTGTCCAGACAGTTTATAGTTAATTGAGAATTGGGATAGTTAGTTCGGAATTGGGAGCTGTCCCCTTAAGAGAATGCATCATGGTAAATGTAGTTAAGGCATCCTGGGAAATGTAGTCCATGTCATGTGGTCACATCTGTAATCTTGATTGGTCACTGAATTTACTCTTGGTGGGTTGGGGGAGGTTCCTTCACTGGACTCCAGCAGTGTGCTGGTGCCTCACTCCCTTGCTCCTTCATTATGGGGATGAAAAGATCACTATCCGTTTACATTATGAATACAGCTATGCAAAGATTTGGACATTGAGATGAATCTCAATGTAACTGTGAGCTATATATGAGGATACCTGATGAACCAATAAAGAAACTTTGTATGGATGCCTTTGTAGAGTTATCTGTCTGTCTTTATACATTCAGCCAGTAATTATAAAGAACAGAACAATGCCCAATGGCAAGGACTGTACAGTTTCATGGGTCTGCATCAAAGCACCATCCAGAACCCCCTCTACAATAATAAGTTATGATCAAGAACAACAGTTATACACGTCTGAAAGAGTCCTGATGTGGAGACCAAGAAGACTTCCTTCACGGAGATATGGAGGAACTGTTGCCTAGGGAAAAGGGACTGAAGTGGTTTTTTTTAAGTACAGATCTGCTAGGTAACATTTGGAAAATATTTAGGCAAAGACCTCCTATTTTGCTGGAGTATAAAGAGGGCAAAGGGTAAGATATAGCATAATCAAACTTGCAAGATTTAGTCTGCCCATCCCACCAGATAACATGAAGTAGGCATTGTTACATATTAACATTCTTGTAACACCCTAACCTGATTGGCTGAAATGAACTACACTGTGATTGGCCAAGATGCATGACGGTGATTGGTTAGCAAGGAATCTCCCGCTATCGGATGACCCGATCGTGGGAGTTTCAGAAAGCTGTCATTGGGTAAGAGCCTCTGGCTAGCTCTACAAGAAGAGCTGCCGTGGCTCGCTAAAGGCTACACAGATCTATACCTTGAATAAAGAGCTGAAGTTACGCTGGTCTCCTGTCTCCTGATTTCCCGCGTTTCTACACTGGTGACAAGGATGGGATACTGAGACAAAGAGACCAGTCGGGCACGTGGCTACCGAGCTGAACAACCGACGAGATGGCCGGCAGCAACTCGCCACCCGCACCATTCGACCAGGCAACCGAGGACTGGGAATCTTACATCGATAGATTCCTCATGTTCCTCAAGAGCAACAATATCAAGGATGCAAATGACCACCAAAAAGAGCTGTGTTCCTGACCCATTGTGGACCAGCCTTATTCAAGATGGCCAAAGCGTTGGCCAAGCCAGAGGATGTGAAAGAGATGACTTGGCCAGATCTAGATCGATTACTTTGGAACCACTATGCCCCAGCCGTGCCAAACCTGATCCGGCAACACAAATTCTACCATCGGGATCAAAAGGACGGAGAGAGCATCGGGGATTTTGTGGCAGCACTGAGGAATATTGGAGTTGCATGTGGCTTTTCACTCATGGACAAGGCTCTGAGGGACCGCATGGTTCTCAGTCTCAGAGACCCCGTGCTCTAGAGCAGGCTAATGGCTCGGGCAGACAGTTGCTGAAGCCACCGCAGCTGAACCCATGAAGAAATCAGCGGCCAAGATGCGACAAATGAATTCAAGGGACCGGCCAACAACATCGGAGACCAACACATCTCCCAAAAAACAAACTGAAACTGTTCACAAAGCAACAACAGTGCACTATGAGGACGTCGATCTATCACCCAACACTGACGATGAGGAAGAGGAGATCCACTGATTGCAAGTGGAGTGAGACTGGCGGAGAAGTTGTAAGTCGGGCTTCCAGTGCGCCAGTTGAGGTGGCAACCACCCCCATTCTGAGTGCTGGTTTTTAGATGCCATTTGCCAGTACTGTGAAAAACGGGGGAATATCACCAAGGTCTGCCGAAACAAACGGAACTCCAGCCCAAGACGATGCGACAACATGCCTCCCAGAAACCGAGACAGATTCACAGAGAACCGATGGAACCGCGAAAACCGAAGCAAGCGGCTCAGCGAGACCAGACGACGGGAAGAAACCCATCAAATGGTCACAATCAGCCATTCAGACAACTCAGAGGCAAGAAAAGTACACATGCAGGTAAACATCAAAGGCAGACCATGCAGAATGGAGGTGGACTCTGGATCATACCTCTCCATGGTATCCTGGGACACAATTAAGAGGTTAGTGCCCAGCTTACAGAAGCAAGAGCTGGAGAACCAGAGATTCACCATTAAAGACTATCAGGGGAACAGAATCCCCATAATAGGAATTGGACACTTCCATGTAATCTTCAAAAGGCATGGGAAAGTACTTCCACTCACTATTGTTGACAGAGACCGCCCAAGCCTCCTGGGTCTGGAATGGTTTGCGCCACTAGGGATCGAGGTGACGGGCATCAACCATATCGAGGAAACAGATTGGGAAGAGGAGCTGATGAAGGAATTCCAAGAAGTGTTTGACGGACAATTAGGCAAGTATTGGGGGTCCCCAATATCATTTAACTTGAACCCCAATATTTCCCCAATCTGTCTCAAACCAAGATGAGTTCCATTCGCCCTCAAACCAAAAATAGATGAACAATTAGATAAGCTTATCGCACAAGGGGTCCTGGAACCAATAGATCATGCATGCTAGGAGACCCCAATAGTCACCCCAATCAAACTAGATGATTCCGTGAGAATTTGTGGGGACTATAAAGCGACACTTAACAATGCACTGCAACAAAGTGCATATCCAATCCCGGTGGTACAGCATCTCCTACACTCACTCAGGGGAGGAAAAGTCTTTGCGAAGCTCGACTTGGTGCAAGCATATAAACAGCTGCCCATCGATGCTGAGACTGCGGAAGCGCAAACTATCGTGACCCACAGGGGGGCTATCTGGTGCAATTTGGAGTCAGTGTGGCACCAGGGATGTTCCAGAGTTTAATGGAGCGGTTACACCAAGGAATTAAGGGAATCATGTCATATTTTGATGATGTGTTGGTAGCAGCCAAAGACAAAAGACAATTGAGAAGCTGACTCAGAGAAGTCCTACAAAAATTTAAAAATGCAGGACTTAAAGTTAAAAAAGAAAAGTGCCAGTTATGCACTGAAAAGGTTGAGTTCCTGGGATATCTGGTGGACAAAGATGGAATCCACCCTACCCACAAAAAAATAAAAGCAGTAAAGGAAGCCCCGAGACCTCAAAATAAGGCAGAATTACAAGCCTTTCTGGGACTAATCAATTTCTATAATGTCTTTTTGCCACAGAAGGCAACAACAGCGGAACCTCTGCATTGGTTGCTCGACAAGACATCCGTTTGGTCATGGGCAAGCGGGAAGAGGCCACCTTCCAGAACATAAAAGATCTCCTCACATCGCAATCAGTCCTCATCCAGTACAGCGAGACCCTACCACTAATGGTAACCTGCTATGCCTCTCCATTCGGCATTGGAGCTATACTAAACCATACCCTGCCAGACAGGAAAGAAGCACCAATTGCTTACTTCTCGAAAACACTATCAAAGGCAGAAAGAAATTATAGCCAGCTCGACAAGGAGGCACTTGCAGCGGTTACCGGTGTGAAGCGGTTTCACGAGTACTTATATGGTAGGGATTTCACCCTCATCACCGACCATAAATCACTACTGGGGATCCTGGTGGGAAACAAGGCCACCCCCAACATACTGTCTCTCCGGATGACAAGGTGGTCTGAGTTCCTTGCCGCCTATACCTTCCAACTAATACATTGCCCAGGGAAATGCATCTCGCATGCTGACGCACCAAGCCATTGCCCCTTAACAGATTATGAAGATGACCCTGCACCCACCACATCCACCCTGCAAATAGAGTCATTGCCCAACCTACCAACAACTGCATTGTTGACATTGCGAGAGAGATGAGCAAAGATGGCAAACTGGCACGGGTTTTGAACTGGGTGGTAAAAGAGTGGCCGGAAACAGAAAGCAGTGACCAGTTTAAACCCTTTCGAAACCGGCAAACTGAATTATCCTCCCAAAAGGGATGTATACTATGGGGCAATAGAGTGGTAGTTCCAGCCAGCTTACAAAAAAAAAAATTACACATGTTGCATGAGGGACACCCGGGCATTGTGAAAATGAAATCCCTAGCCAGAAGCTACGTATGGTGGCCAGGGATAGACAAAACCATTGAAACCTGGGTGGCTACATGTGACAAATGTCAGCAATCCAGACCAAACCCACCCGAAGTACCAACCCTCCAGTGGGAAACACCAAGGGGCCCATGGTCAAGGGTCCATATAGACTTTGCGGGACCCACGAAAGGGCACACTTTCTTGATCGCAGTAGATGCTTACTCCAACTGGTTGGAGGTAAGCCTAATGCGATCTACCACGACGAAGGCAGTTACAAAACAATTAAACAGACTTTTTGCCACCCACGGCCTACCTGACTTGATAGTATCTGACAACGGGCCACAATTTACAGCATTGGCATTTGAGCAATTCCTTGCAGAATGGGGAATCCGACACGCATTGACAGCGCCCATTCATCCAGCGGCGAACGGGCGGGCAGAACAAATGGTCAGATACACCAAAGACGCTTTAGAAAAGATGGACACTGGTAACATACACGACAAAATAAATAAACTATTAACAATACAGCACATAACATCAAGTGCCAAAAACAATAAAAGCCCGGCAGAACTCCTGATGGGAAGAAAACTCCGATCCCATCTAGACAGACTTCACCTGCCTTACAATCCAGAAAAACCACCAGACTCATCCAGCTGGTACTGGGCATTTAATCCGGGAGACACGATTTACGCTAAAAAATTTTCAGGGGACCCACTATGGGTACCTGCTACAATAACCCAAGTAACAGACCCCCGGTCATACCAGCTGGAAACAGAGGACGGAAGAAACTGGAAATGGCATGTCAACCAAATACGATCAAGAATAACTTTAAAAACCCACAAAACTCACAAACAGACTTTAATAAAAAAAACTAGAGGGGGGGGGAAACCCCAAACAATCATCAAAGAGAAATAGAAAATACGACTACAAGACAACGACAAACCAAACGGGCCCAACCAACGCAAACTGAACCAGAAATACAAACACCGCTAAATAAAAGAAGAAACCAACAATACTCACCGGAGATTGAAGGCAGCCGAAGGGTACCAGAGGAAGATGACCCACTCGGAATCTCGCCTGGAAGGAACAGTCAATCCAGCTCAACCAGCCCGGAAAGACCGGCCGGGAACAAAGAAGCCGACAACTCGACTGAACCCAGTAGACCGGGTGGGAGTTGCGGCGAAAGGCCTGACTCACCCTTACAGGTAGTTCCATGGAGAAGAGCGGGAGCAACGAAGATCCCTTCTGAACTGGCTGAAGACCACGCAGCAACTGAACTGCGCAGTTCAAGTAGGCAAGTAAAAAGCCCTGCCTACCTACACGACTACGTCACATAGGATGGACCATACCAAGAGGGGAGGAGTGTTACATATTAATATTCTTGTAATACCCTAACCTGATTGGCTGAAATGAACTACACTGTGATTGGCTGAGATGCACGACGGTGATTGGTTAGTAAGGAATCTCCCGTGATTGGATGAACCGATCGCGGGAGATTCAGAAAGCTGTCATTGGGTAAGAGCCACCGGCTAGCTCTATAAGAAGAGCTGCCGTGGCTCGCTAAAGGCTACACAGATCTATACCTTGAATAAAGAGCTGAAGTTATGATGGTCTCCTGTCTCCTGATTTCCCGCGCTTCTCCAGGCATACTTTAGGTTCCTTCACTTAAATGTTGCCATTTTGTGGGCCTTTTGCGATGGCAGCCCCTGAATTATGGAATATCCTTCCTCTTGAGATCCAAAGGGCTCCTACTTATTTAACTTTTCTGAAAATTTCCCGAAAGTGTGGCATATACCAAGGTGATGTACTGTCCCCACTGTTGTTCTACATAGGCCTGAACCTCCTCAGCCAGATAATCACATGAACTGGATACGGATACAAGTTCAAGAGTAGAACTTCAATTGGCAACCTCCTGTATGTGGATGGCATCAATTGGTACACTAAGCATGATAAGACATTGACTAGCTGAGCTACTTGACATGGATTTACAATCGGGATGTAGGGTTGTCATTTGGAGTAGAGAAATGTGGCCAAAAGGTAGTCAGGAAAGGTAAGATAATTAAGACTGATGGGTGGAACTACCAGCAGGCTACAAAGCAGACAATCAGATGAGATAATGTGGTATCCCCCCAGTCACAAGGGAATCACAGTGAGAAGGCAAGGAGGAGAGCAACATCCAACTACCACCAAAGGAAAAGAAATATGAAGAGCCAACTCAATGGAAAGAACAATGTGCCTCGAGTCATCAGATACTCTACCAGTACAGTGAGCTGGCCTGATGCAAAAACTAATGCAACAATTAAAACAGACTTGGAAAAATTGAAAAACTTGCAACTATCGCTGATAGGAAGGATAGCTACAATTAAAATAAATATATTGCCAAGAGTACTATACCTATTTCAAACAATTCTGATAAAATTGGGAAAATACTTTGAGGAACTTAATATTAAAATACATTTGGCAGGGGAAAAAGCAAGAATAAGCTTAAGAATGTTGCAAGATTCAATCAATAGAGGCGGCTTTGGATCATCTACCTGGGAACTGTATTATCAGGGAGCAGAATTAACATGGATGAAAGAATGGATTGCATTGAGACATACAAGACTATTGACTCTGGAGGGACATGATCTACAACTGGGTTAGCATGCCTTCTTATGGTATGGGAAAAGCAGAATACATGGTTATTTTCAAAGACATTATGTAAGCAATGTGTTATTGTTAGTATGGGAGAAAATTAAAGAACAACATTATTTGAAGATACCAGTTTGGCTTTCAACAATGAAAGCACTGATTCACCCAAGTGTGATTAATGTGGGAAATATTGTTAGATATAAAGATATATTGAATGAAAAGGGGGAATTCAAAACTAAACAAGAATTGAGTGATCAAGGGATTGACGCGCCATGGTATTCACAGATGCAGATGCATTCTAGATATGAGAAAGATGCTAAATTATATGATTTTTATAAACAGAATTAGATAAGATATTAACAGGGACAGAAGAAAGCCCGATAAAATAGTTATATAACTACTTATTGGCTATTAAATTGGAAGATGAACAAGTGAAGGTGATAATGATAGCATGGGCAAAAAAAATTGGTGACACAATAGAATTACACAAATGGCAGAAGCTGTAGGATAGGAACTATAAATTAACAATGTCAACTGCATACAAAGAAAACTTTTTAAGATGTTTTATAGATGGCATCTGGCGCCAGCAAGGCTGGCAAAGATATTTAAAGACAAATCAGCTAAATGTTGGAAATGTCACCAGATACCTGGGTCATATTATCATACGTGGTGGAAATGTGCAGAGGCAAAAAAATATTGAACAAAAATGCAAATGTGGTTGAAAAAGATGGTAATGCAGCATATGAATTTAAAACCAGAAAGATTTTTGTTGGGGATCTTACTTGAAACTTATAGAGAATACAAAGTTAATTATTCATGTGTTAACTGCAGCCAGAATTTTATTTGCACAAAATTGGAAAATTGATGAGATCCCTACAGATGAGTATGTGATTAGGAAAATATTAGAATGTGCAGAAATGAATAGATTAACACTTGCTATAAAGGAGAAAGAACAAACTGAATATTATATGATGTGGGAGCTATTTTATGGATGGTTGGAGAATGAAAACAGAAGTGAGAAATAAATGGAGATCAGTAAGTAGATATGTTAAAATAAAGATGTAAACAATGTGATGATGATTAATATGATTGTAAAAATTACACCTATTATATTTTCATTAGAAGATATGTTGAGAAATTAGGAGTCTTAATGCTGATTATTATTATTATTATTATTATTATTATTATTATTATATTAGAGAATTATTATCAATGTAATGAACACTGTAACTTTTGATTGTAATAGCTCAGAAACATTTGTACCCAGACAGCACACTTTTTAACAGAAGATTATATTAGAATAGAATAACAGAGTTGGAAGGGACCCTGGAGGAAATGTGGCAGGAAACCCTACACCACTTCAGACAAATGGTTGTCCAATCTCTTTTTAAAAACTTCCAGTGTTGGAGGATTCACAACTTCTGAGGCAAATTGTTCCACTGATTAATTGTTCTAACTGTCAGGAAATTTCTCCTTAGTTCTAGGTTGCTTCTCTCCTTGATTAGTTTCCACCCATTGCTTCTGGTCCTGCCCTCAGGTGCTTTGGAGAATAGTTTGACTCCCTCTTCTTTGTGGCAACCCCTGACATATTAAAACACTGCTATCATGTGGTCCCTAGTCCTTCTTTTCACCAAACTAGACATACCAAGTTCCTGCAACTGTACTTTATATGTTTTAGCCTCCAGTCCCCTAATCATCTTTGTTGCTCAAGGAAAAATATATGCAAAAGTAAAATAAATAAATACAGGGTTTTTTTAAAAGGAAAGAGAATGGGCAGGTCTGGTGAGTGTCAAAGCCACTGTCCTAGATGAAGCCCAAAGCATCCAGGAGTACATGGGTAAGATGGCACCTACAGGTGAGCTGCTGAGAGAATGCCTGAGACAGCAGCAGACATGGAAGGAAGATCACGCAGAGGAAGCACCATGGCAAGACCAGACTTCTGCATTGACAGACAGCTGAAATGCAGAGGTGGCATTCAGCAGACTCTGACCAGTTCTGGAGAACCGGTAACGAAATTCTGAGTAGTTCAGAGAACCGGCAAACACCACCTCTGACTGGCCCAGCCCCCATCTATTCTCTGCCTCCTGAGTCCCAGCTGATTGGCTGGGTCTTTTGTTGCCCTGCAAGGAAAACGGAGCTGGAAAGCAGGTTAGTGGGGCGGGGTGGGGAGGGAATGAGGATTTTGCACTTCCACCAAGCCACACCCACCAAACCATGCCATGCCTACCAAGCCACGCCCACAGAACCGGTAGGAAAAAAATGTGAATCCCACCACTGCTGAGGTGGCAGACATTGGGAAATCCTACCAGGGACTGGACTAAAAGACAGCACTGCTCATAGCAGCACAAGATCCCAAGCACTTAGCACCAGATTCATAGAAGCAGAGGTCTACCACGTCTGACAAGATCCAAGGTGCAGACTACGCTGAAGGGCCTCGGAGACAGTCCAACACACAGTGACAATCTCAATCTTGTTGAAAAGACTTGGAAGATGACCCCCCTCTCGCCCCAAAAAACCATCTTGGAAAATGTCAGGTGCAAACCACTTCTGTCAAGAAAGTTGTACGGGCTTTAGCATATGCGAAAATCAAATTAACATTGAAGGAAACTTTAGCTTTTGTTTTATTTTCTCTTAGCTATTGACATTTGTTCAGGGGGGTGGAAAGAGGAGTTTTGGTGTCAGCATGAGCTCTGGCAGCTGCGCATCACTGACAATATAATTGATCCAACATCTTTTAAATGATGTATGCGGATGCTAGTCTCCTATCCAAAGTCTTCTGAAATTCCTCTGCATTTAAAAAGCAGGGGCTGTTAGGAAGGTATGAATCATGCATATGACCTAGAGGAAAAGCATCTTTGTCTACTGCATAGGGGAACCTTTTCTGCATAGACCTGTTTGCCAAGGAATCATTCATCATGTGTCAGAGAAAATACTGGGCCATGTTCTTAAGGACCCAGATGGAGAACTTGTGCCAGGTTGCTTTGACCTCATTGCAGGTTTCTCTACTCCAGCTGGGGGTATTTCCATGAACCGAAAACTCTTGGAAAGGAGCCAACCCCTGGGAAATCAGTAAAGACATCTGCCTCCCAACAGGTTAGTAGTAACAATATCAACACCATCAAAACTTTCTCTCTGCTCCACAAAAGGGAAAGTTTTTTAAATGAGCAGCCCTCAGAAGTATCTAAAGGTGAATTTTGCCTTGAACACCAATTAGCTCTTGTACTGAAACAAATTGCTTGAGTCAGATGAAATTCAAGGATACTTTGCTCATTCATTGTAACCAGGGCCTAGATCAAAGGTCTTCAAACTTGGCAAGTTTAAGACTTGTGGACTTCAACTCCCAGAATTCCTGAGCTAACATGACTGGAGGAGGAATTCTGGGAGTTGAAGTCCACAAGTCTTAAAGCAATCAAGTTTGGAGACCTCTGGCCTAGACTGTCTATGGATCAGGAGCAATCTTTGTCTTCAGGGAGGATCAAGAGAAGTCAAGATAGTGGCCATGGCTGTGTGATCAAAGCCCCGATTCCTTTCTACGTGTGTCTTAAAAGGGGAAGAACAGAATAACAGTGTCGAAGCTGACATATTAGTCAAAAAGTGTTTGGTGAGTTTGTGCCTTGATGTGGATTCCCTATTCAGCCAGTGACTAGTCAGCTAGGAGGATAAGAAATTGTGTTTTCCCAATACCAAGAGCTTTTTCTACCCAGATTCCCAATGCCCAGGAATCTCTCAAAAGACCACTTGAGATACTGAAAACATAAACAGAATGAATGAATTGGGGCAGGAGGGGATATGTAGAAGAGAGAGGGATTTGATTTCGCACATCTCAAAAAAGAAGAAGAATTGAAAAGGCCCAGCCAATGATGAAATCATCTGTGTTACATTATGAACAGTCAGCTTAGTTCAGAAAGGATGTTGGCCTGTGCAGTGTGGTAGATATTAGCAGACACTTAAGAGAAACCACAACCCACATGTATTTTTTCCTTAAGTCAGCCAACACCATCTGGGCTGTTCCACTGTAAGAGAGCACAAGTTAGGCTCTCCATTGCTCCTCCCCATTCTTCTGAACTCAAAAGAACCAGATGAGGAAAAATCACAGCTATTGTGTGATTCAGACACCCCAACTGTTTTGGGGTGGTCGATTAGCTTATGCATTTCAATCAGAAATCAGGCATGGCAGCGCAAAACTTCGATTTGTCCTGTGGCCAGTATATTGTCCCCACCTCACCCCAAGCTGTGCCTTTCTTCACCTTCCTAAGCACACTACCAAACTGGAAATATTTTTTTCATAAACATACATTATTTCATCAATACCTAGCTATCTGATGCATGATCCAAAGGGTGAACAGGGTGCATTTAGCCATAATCGGTGTGGAATAAGAGAGAAAAAAAACATTAAACAGGAGAATAAAGAAGGAAGGATAAGACTTCACTGGAGTAAATGTGAATTATTTTGAAAGAATTGAAAAAGATAACCAGAGATGAAGGAGAATACAATATTAGCAAAAGGGGACCTGAAAACTTTTCTGCCTGGACAGAAACCAGAAGGGCCTTCTCGCTTTTCACCTCATCTGTCTCCCTCTCTGTAATTCTAGCCTTTATCTCTGCAGCATTTATGCAATGTAAGTTCACAGTATTCACAAGACTGTATTTAGATGACAGCATGGAAACAGATGGCATTTGAAAATGACTTGGCAATGACAGATTCCAGATTCAAGCTGCTTAAGGTGCAAGACAAACAAAACAAGATGGGCATTGGAGGGAGGTATAAGTATGCGACAGGAATGAAAGAATGCTTGCTGGAGCCAAAAGGTACCTTAGATGTTTCAACATTTTCAACCTCTCCTTCACTACTTTCTTCCCTCCCTCCCTCCTCCCTCTGTCCTTCCTTCCTTCCTCCTTCTCCCCCCTCCCTCCCTCCCTTCCTTATTTCCTTCCCCCAGAGTCATGGGATAAGAAGGAAAAGATGTTTACTGGAACCAAAAGGTACCTTCAGTGTTTCAACATTTTCAATCTCCCCTTCCTTCATTCCTTCCTTCCTCCCTCCCTCCTTCCCTCCTTCCAGGGTCATGAAAGGAGAAACAGTGAGTTCAGGTCACCAGGTACAGGCAGTTCAATAACAAAATGGGTAAATCATACATCAAAGAGCTCAAAGTTATAATTTTTATTTTATGTTGTGGCAAGTGGTACATCAATCTATTATTACTTCGGCTGTCACACAATCAGCCACATGTTTATTGATATTATTATTATTATTATTATTATTATTATTATTATTATTATTATTATTATTGTTGTTGTTGTTGTTGTTGTTGTTGTTGTTGTTACTATTATTATTGTTTTTTTTAATATTAGTAATATTGGTGTTGGTATGAGTATTATTAGTATTAGTATTATGTTCATCGCCAAGTCAGACAGAAGTTTAGAATGGATATGGCATTTTTATCCACTTACTGAGTTCTTTCCAAGATCCTGGGATAGGCAAATATTGTTGTTTGTTGATTTTAAAGGTGCCTTTTGCAGGATGTAAGCTGTTCCAAGTAAAGCTGCCTTTTGCAGTTGTAATTTTGATGGTAAATTGATCGTAACTGATGGTAATTTTGTGAATGCCAGTGATGTACAAATGGTGCTAAATATGTCTAGATGCCAAATGGGTCCAGATTCTGACTTTTTTAAGGATCTAGCAAACAATGCAAAATGTTGCTTCTCAGCCTGTTGTCTCTTTAACATACACATTCAAACCTGAAAAATAGTGCAACATAAGAATTGGCTTTGTTGGCTGATCTAGTCAAACCTAATACCCTAGCATCTCAGTCATTCATACAATATCTTTGGGTTCTTTCCTCAAAGCGACAGTACACTATTTTGCCAATTTTTAGGTGCTTCTTTTTCATGTTGCACTTTTCACAAAAATACTGCTTACGTATAGCATCATTGGCTCAAAACTCCAGGCAACCAAGCAACAGCAGTAATCTTTAGTGACTTTACTGGTCAGACTTTACAGGCAATCCTCTGCTTACAACCATTCATTTAATGACTGTTCAAAGTTACAATGGCACTGAAAAACGTAACTTATGATCTGTTTTCACATTTACAAATGTTGCAATATCACAAAAAGAATCAGGATAGAGCTGAAAGGGACCCTGAGGCTCTTCTAGTCCAGCCCCCTTCTCCAGCAGGAGATCCTAAACCATTTCAGACAAGTGACTGTCCTGACTCCCACGCATCCTCCTCATCTGATTCGGCTGCTGGAGAGGCCGGTGGCCGACAGGCCACAACCTGTACATTCTGCTGATTTGTGTAAGGATGGAGGGTGATTTTAAGATTGGTTGTTGATGAATAATGGATCAGTCATTTTCCAGAAGAACACAGATTTGCTTTTCTAGCATTTGAAATCTGATACCTTCCATTAAACAGACGGTAAGTTCCTTTACTTCGTGGCTGGGTTCTGTGTGACTTTCACATGAACACATCACATCAAGCGTTAAACTAAACAGGGCGGAACCTGTGGGTCTGGTCCTGAGCCACTCAGAGTCCCAGCTTGGAGCACAGGGGCTTCCAGTGCCTCTGGTTTCCTTCTCTTTTCTCTTTAATTCAAATAAATCTGCAAAATGAAGCACATGTTAACAATTGGAGCCTTGCAGATATAGGTTTCCTGCCAAGTTAAGAGTGTCCCACTTCTGTTACTGAACTCTGGAGATTAGAGCTTAATTAGGAGTGAAAAGCCAAGGTTCCATAGTTTGGAGGCCAAGCATGTGAAATTTATTATCAGCCTATTTGCACATTAGGGGGATGCTTTCTGAATTCTAAATGCCATGTTTTCACAGAGAGACATAAACACTGGCCCTAGTTGCATTACATGATCCTGTCCCTATTCATAATGGAAGGCTGAACTCAGTGAAGGTCCCAGATGCGAGGTCTCCCAATCAAAGAGCTTAAAAGACTGAGTGGAAAGTGGATGGAACAATGTCTTTGGATTGTGCAGCATTTTGGATCTGATTTCAAAGAGGACTACAAGGGGGCCTGCCTGGATCACCTGCTGCAATTGTGTGATGGTTATCACATGATTGCCTGGAAAAGATGGTTTTTGCTTTCAGGCAATGGCTATGTTTGATTACCTAAACCAGAGGTCTCCAAACTTCTGGGTGTTGAAATCCACAAGTCTTAAAGTTGCCAAGTTTGGGGACCCCTGCTCTGTACTATTGAATGCTGACTATAAAATATTTGCTTCAATAATTGCAGAAAGATTAAAAACATTTCTGAACAAATTTATCCATTCAGATCAAAATGGCTTTCTACCTAAGAGACAAATAAAAGATATTCTGTGAATTGAAGTCCACAAGTCTTGCCAAGTTTGGGGACCCTTGATGTAAACAATGACAAGGAAGATAGGAAGATGCAAACCTGGACCTGCCCCGATTATATAAAAAATGACCAAGGCCGATGAGATAATGCAGTAAGAACAAAGTGCCCCTCCAATCTGATGTGTAAGAACAAGCCGCAAAATCTTTTTGTGACACGCGTGGTCTTCAATATACAACTACAACTGAGCCTAACATTTCTGTTAAGTGAGTTTTGCTCCACTTCACCTTTCTTGCCACCATTGCTCAGCCTTAGTAAGACCACATCTAGAATACTGCATCCAGTGTTGGTCAGCACACTATAAAAAAGATGCCAAGACTCTATAAACTTACAATGGAATTGCAGGAGAAGGAAGAAAAAGAATACTATATGGTCTTAGAAAAATGGTATGTTTCCTTAGATAACAGGAATGAAAGACAATGTAAAATGTAAATATATATAACGTGTGTGTGTGTGTGTGTGTGTAAATTAATATGGAAAAGTCAATGCCACAGATTACTGCAAAAATTGTAAATATGATTTGTTTTTAAAAGTGTAAAATTTGATAATATTTATTTTTTTAAAGTTATTAAAAAAAAAGATGTTGAGACTCTAGAAAGAGTGCAAAGAAGAGCAACCATAGGTGAAACTCTAAAAATTCGAATATCATGCAAAAATTCATTTATTTTGGTAATGCAACTTAATACATGCAAAGCATGCAAAAATTCATTTATTTTGGTAATGCAACTTAATACATGCAAAGCAAGATAGTTCAAGCCATGATGTGGCACAGTTGAGATTATTATGGCTTACAGCTCATGAAAACCCCAAATCCACAATCTCAGAAAATTAGAATATTGTGAAAAGGTTCAATATTCTAGGCTCAAAGTGTCCCACTTTAATCAGCTAATTAAGCCATAATACCTGCAAAGGGTTCCTGAGCCTTTAAATGGTCTCTCAAATCTGGTTCAGTAGGAAGCACAATCATGGGAAAGACTGCTGACCTGACAGTTGTGCAGAAATTGATACCCTCCATAAGGAGGGAAAGCCTCAAAAGGTAATTGCAAAAGAAGTTGGATGTTCCCAAAGCGCTGTATCAAAGCACAAAAGGTGCATAAGCAGCAGTGATGACTGCAGTCTGGAGAGGATTTTCAGGAAAAGACCATTCAAAAGTGTTGGGGACTTTCACAAGGAGTGGACTGAGGCTGGAGTCAGTGCATGAAGAGCCACCACACACAGACAGATCCTGGACATGGGCTTCAAATGTCGTATTCCTCTTGTTAAGCCACTCCTGATCAACAAACAATGTCAGAAGTGTCTTACCTGGGCTAAAAAATAACAGACCTGGTCTGTTGCTCAGTGGTCCAAAGTCCTCTTTTCTAAATGAGAGCAACTTTTGCATCTCGTTTGGAAACCAAAGACCCAGAGTCTGAAGGAAGAATGGAGACTGCAAGATGCTTGAAGTCCAGTGTGAAGTTTCCACAGTCTCTGTTGATTTGGGGAGCCATGTCATCTGCTGATGGTCCACTGTGCTTCATTAAGTCCAGGGTCAACACAGCTGTCTACCAGGAGATTTTGGAGCACTTCATGCTTCCTTCTGCAGATGAGCTTTATGGGGATGCTGACTTCATTTTCCAGCAGGACTTGGCACCTGCCCACACTGCCAAAAGCACCAAAACCTGGTTCAATGACCATGAGGTTACTGTGCTTGATTGGCCAGCAAACTCACCTGACCTGAACCCCATAAAGAATCTATAGGGCATTGCCAAGAGAAAGATGAGAGACGTGAGACCAAACAATGCAGAAGAGCTGAAGGCCACTATTTAAGCATCCTGGTCTTCCATAACACCTCAGCAGTGCCACAGGCTGACAGCTTCCATGCCACTCCGCGTTGAGGCAGTAATTGCTGCAAAAGGGGCCCAAACTGAGTACTCAGTACATATGCATGCTTATACTTTTCAGAGGTTCGATATTGTTCTATGTACAATCCTTGTTTTATTGATTGCATGTAATATTCTATTTTTCTGAGATTGTGGATTGGGGTTTTCATGAGTTGTAAGCCATAATCATCACAATTATGACAAATCACGCTTGAACTATCTTGCTTTGCATGTAATGAGTCTATCTCATATGTTAGTTTCACCTTTTAAGTTGCATTACTGAAATAAATGAACTTTTGCATGATATTATAATTTTTCGAGTTTCACCTGTAGAATGATTAGGGGACTATGAAGAACGGTTGCAAAAGGGGATTACAATCCTCTGGGATACTGCAACCCGTTATAAATATCAGCCAGCTGTCAAGCATTTGAATTTTGATCAGGAGAATGCTGCAACAGTCATAATTGTGAAAAATGTTCATAGGTCATTTTTTTCAGTGCCGTTATAAATTTGAAAGGTCACTGAATGAACGGTTGTAAGCCCAAGACTATCTGTACAATGCAGATGCATTTGTTTGACTAAAGTCTAGGTCACACTGGCCGACGGATGCAAAACGTATGTAAAAAGGACACAGCGGACGAGCAAAATTTCCATCCGTTGTTATCCATTCTCATAAGTGCCCCAAATTTGCATAAACAGAGCGGACAACAACGGAAAGGAACAGATGTAGGGAAGATGTAGCGGGGATGTAAAGCAGATGTTTGTAGGAAGCCTAGAGGATGGAAGCAGATGGAAGTGGATGACACATCCGCAGGGCTTCCGGGGGAGAACAGCGAAGCGGACGCATAGCAGAAAGAACGAATGCATTGCGGATGGTGCGGATGCATCAAAGACGCCTATAGGATGCATAGTGGATGCCTAGCAGATGCAAAGCGTTCACTGCGCATGTGGGGAGGATGAATTACATAAGCTCCGTGGATATAAAAGGATGCAACTCGCAAGCAGGTCACCATTCAGAGGAAAGACCTGCTGCCAGAGACATCTTGAGAGAACACCATGGAGAAGAAGAGGAAGCCTGTGCCTACTCCTGCCAGCCCTGGTAAGAAGGACAGAAACACTATCCCACCCCCTGGCGCTGACTCTGAAGCTGCTGGTATTTCTGCTGCTGCTGCTGCTCCTGGTGTTGCTGCTGCTGGTGCTTCTCCTGCTGCTGGTGGTGGTGGTGGTGTTGCTGGTGCTGCTGGTGCTTCTCCTGCTGGTGCTGCTGGTGCTTCTCCTGCTGGTGCTGCTGGTGGTGCTGCTGGTGCTTCTCCTGCTGGTGCTGGTGCTTCTCCTGCTGCTGCTGCTGCTGCTTCTCCTGCTGCTGCTGCTGTGGTGGACCAGCCCCAAGGCCCTCAAAGCCCTGCTGCTGAAGGCCCTGAAGCCTCTGCCAGAGGGAGGAAGAGGCAAGGCAAGGAGAAGGGGGAGAGGAAACAGTACACCATTTCCAAAGACCATGAGGAGGAGGTGCAGGAATGGCTGAGGGAAAACGAGTACCTGTGGAGGAAGGGCCACAGGCTCTATCGCGACACCAAGAGGAAGCGGGCAGCGTGGAGACAGAAGGCGGAGAGCCTGGGCTGCACTTCAGATGTCCTCCTGGGGTGGTGGAAGCATATGCACACCTGCTATGGCAAGCTGCACCTGAAGAAATCCAGGCAGGCCGCTGTCAAGCTCACTGACCGGGAGACCTATGTCATGGCCAGGTGCAGTTTCCTGGAGGGTGAGATCCACCACTGAGGAGCAGCTCCTCTGTCAACCCTCTCCCTCAGACAGCCCACAGAGAGCCCCAAATTTCTTCCAGCCAGGAGACAGCTACCATGTCCAGGCAGGTGTCTTTGGAGGGCCCCACGTGAGAGACCCCCTCCGACAGCTGCACTCCCCGTGCCGGAGGATGTGGAGGATCCCCTGTCTCAGATGGAGCAAGAAGAAGTAGCCACCAGAGACCAACCCACACCCACCCCCAGCTCCACCTCCACAGAAAGCAGGCAGAGAGGCAGACCAGAGGGACAGAGCCACACTGTCCTCTTGGAGATCAGGGACACAATAAAAGCCAGCACAGATCTCCTTTCCCAGCTGGTCCACTTCGACATACCATCCTCCAACCACAAGCCCTTCATCACGTACGTGAGCCAGACCCTCATGGACATGCCTGAGGCCCAGTACCAGGCGATGAAGGAGAGGATCACAGCTCTTCTGCACCACCCTCCAGCCCCAGCTGAACCTGCTGCTACCCACTCCAGGTCTGCTCCTCCACCCCAGGCGATGTCACAGCCCTTCCACGGATTTCAGCAGCCCCTCACCTACCAAGCCTACCACTACCAGGACTTCCCACAGCAGAGGCAGCCCTTCCCAGGCCAGACCCAGGTTCCTCGGACACCACAGATGCCACAGATGGCTCAGCTGACCCAGCTGCAGACCAGACAGCCCCACTACACTCCTCCTTCCTCCACCCCACAGCCAAGCCCTTTCTCAGAACATCTGTCATCAGTGTTGGCCTCACATCCCAGGTCCTTGAGGAAGTGCCTCTCAACCTCACGGGATTGAGTCAGCTCTCTGAGAGCTTCCTGCGCACACTATCTCCTGTTGTACCCTCAGGGCCAAGCACCCCAATGGCGCCTCAGACCATCACTCCAGCAATAGCCACCTCCACAGTCCCTGGCCCCTTTACATCTGAGACCATGGGCACGCCTCAGAGTGACTGAGAACAGTGCCAGAGACTGAGTTGTTACCTGTTCACCTTATCTTTGCTTAAAGACACTTTACTTGGGTCATATTGCTTTTTAATAAAGTCATACAGTTTGTTATTAATAAAGGTTATCTTTGCTTCAAACACTTGGTTCATTTTTTTTTTACTGAATAAAGTGTTCGGGAAAACTTTGAAAAAAGGGTTAAGCCTTTGCATGCTTGTGGGATGGGTAAGGAAAGCTGTGGGATGGATAGCTGTGGGATGGGTAAGGATAGCTGTGGGATGGATAGCTGTGGGATGGGTAAGGATAGCTGTGGGATGGATAGCTGTGGGATGGGTTATGATAGCTGTGGGATGGGTAAGGATAGCTGTGGGATAAGGATAGTTGTGGGATAGATAAACCTCCAGTGCAAGCATAGTGGGACTGTATGGTCCACCTTCCCAGCTGCCACACATATGGCCCTTTATTATCAATAACAATTTAATCATTGATCAACACATTTCAACATAAACAAAACTCTTTATTAATGCCCTATTCATTGTAAGGCCACTCAACATACATGGCACAATCTCATCAGTGTTTTGAGACAGGCTCAAGGAAGCATCCATTAAGCATCTACTATCCTGTCTTGCCACTCTACTGCTCCAGCTGGGGAGTTGCACCAGTGTTTCAGGAGGTTGCGCTGCTTCTTCCCTCCACGTGAAGCTCTGTTGGGGCCTTGCACATCCACAGTGTCTATCAGGTTTAGTCTTTGCCTCCATTCACCAGGCTCCATGTCCTCATTCCCTTGTTGATGGTCCACAAGCCTGTTCTGCAACACAGGGTAGCAGGTGCGCATGAGATTGTGCAGGATGCAGCAAGCTTCCACGATGCTCCTCACAGTCTGTGGGTGATGCTGCATGGTGGTGAGAAGTACCTGGAACCTGTTGGCCAGGATGCCAAAGGCGTTCTCCACCACCCGTCTTGCCCTGGACAGCCTGTAGTTGAAGATCCTCTCTTCACGGGTGAGGTATCTGGAAGTGTAGGTCTTCATGGGGCAGATTCTGAGGGAGAAGGCATCATCACCCACGATGAAGTAGGGTGCATCTTGTGTGTCATTGGGTAGGGGGTCTGGATCTGGGAAACCCATGATGAGATTGCATTCCAGCCCATCCTTGAGGTCACTGGTGTTGTATATCTGGGCATCTGAAGCTGACCCATTGCCTGAAGCATCGATATACATGAACTTGTAGTCAGCATCAACCATGGCAAAGAGGATGATGCTGAAGAAGCCCTTGTAGTTGAAATAATTGGACCCTGAGTTCGCTGGAGCTTTGCAGGCCACGTGCTTCCCATCTATGGCTCCAACGGTGTGGGGAAAATTCCACCTCTGATACCACTGCTCTGCAACTTTCCTCCAGCCTTCTTCAGTGGTGGGACACTGGAGGAGCTCCTCCTTGTATTCTTCGATGATGGCCTCCACCACTTCTCTGACCACAATGCTGATGGTTTTGTGTGGCACCCTCCAGGCATATTGCAGGTTTCTGTACGTGGTCCCAGAGGCCAGGTGGCACAGAGTCAGTGCCACCTTCAGTCCAGGGTCCAGGCTGGGATGGAAGTTGGTGTTTGCCTTGGTCAACCTGGGTCTCAGATGCTCCACAACTTCATCAAACATGGCTGGTGGCATCCTCATGAAGTGCTGGAATGCATGAGTGTCTTCATTCCTCAGCTCCACCATCAGCTTATCATAGAGTCCAAACTCCACTCTTCTCCCAATCCATCTTCGGACCCAGACAGCTCTTGGACGTCTCCTTCTTCCCCTTGCGTAGAAAAGGTGAAACAGTCTGAACAGGGCTTGGTTCTGGTGTTGAATGATCATGGCTACCAAAAGGAGTGTGCAGTGATCCATGGTGGAGATCAATGGATGATGTGGAAGAGCAAGGCTGAAGAGGTCTGCACCCCAGGGCTACTGGACTGATAGTGAGATCCAGGTGATTTCCTCCCCCTTTTTATAGGAAATGTCGGTTTTCCACTAGGTGTCCTTCCACATACTCTAGGCATACTCCAGACATCCTAAATATCTGAGATACGTCCCATATGCGAACGTTTTGTCTGTTTTAATGCTTTATATATGAGATGCATCCGCTTACATCCTTTCTATGTCCGTGCTACTAAGGCTGTGTGGACGTTCCGCGTACCTTTCGCTTCCTCCCTCTTTCCACTTTCCGCTGCAGCGGATGTGAGTTGCGCAGATGGCCAGAGGATGCCGAGAGGATACATTGGACGTGTAACTGATGACAACGGATGTAGAACGTTTGTTGCCCATATGTGTCACAGATGTAGATTGTATGCGGCGGAAAGTTCATCCGCTCAGAAAGTTTTGTGCAGCTCAAAACTTTTTGAGCAGATGAAATAGCAGTAGATGGATGTTTTACGGATAGAGCATATGAAAGACGTACACAGTGAGTACACAACGTATGTATCGCGTTTTCCAACGGATGGCAAGCTTTTTTATCCATTTTACATCCTCTTTGCATCCGTTGGTTCAGTGTGACAGGGGCTTAAGGGACTTCAAACTTGGCAAGTTTAAGACTTGTGAACTTCAACTCCCAGAATTACTGGAGGAGGAATTCTGGGAGTTGAAGTCCATAAGTCTTAAAGCTGTCAAGTTTGAAGACCCCTGTGTTTGACTCACCAGAATGAATAAACTTCTATATGAACATTCAAGACCTGAAGCATAAAAAGGACAGGACCCATTTTCATAACTTCCCACCCCTGACTCTTCAAGAATCAAGTAAGCACAAACAGGCAGCAGCACTGATGTTATCTAGCTGGGTAATAAATAAATTCCATGCACATCCAACCTTCCTGTTAATTACCAGATTAATTCCCATCCAGTTGCAATGGTAGGTTATGTATTCCAGTGAACCATGGTTTCCCTCTACCTTGAATAACAAACGTGTGTGTGTGTGTGTGTGTGTGTGTGTATGTGTATGTGTAGGTATAGCTATCTAGACAGCTAGATGGCTAGATAGGTAGGTAGGTAGTAGGTAGGTAGATGATAGATAGATGGATAGATAGACAGACAGACAGACAGACAGACAGATATAGATATAGATATAGATATAGATATAGATATAGATATAGATA
>BLBF01000002.1:15984543-16025977 GCA_015471245.1 Laticauda colubrina
AGATATAGATATAGATATAGATATAGATATAGATATAGATATAGATAGATGATAGAGATAGATAGATAGATAGATAGATAGATAGATAGATAGATAGATAGATAGATAGAGATAGATAGATAGATGATAGATGATAGATGATAGATGATAGATGATAGATGATAGATAGATAGATAGATAGATAGATAGATAGATAGATAGATAAAGATATAGATAGAATAGAATAGATAGATAGATAGATAGATAGATAGATAGATAGATAGATAGATAGATAGATCAAATTTGCCTTGATTTGTGGTTGCGAAATTCCATATATTGTTACCAATCTACCGTTGCAGAACCACATGTAAATTAACTTGGTCCCATTTTCTTCCAAGAGACAAAGTCAACAAGAAGAACTCACCAAAATTGTTCAAGCAAGGAAGGAGTATAAGATCCATGTCTTAAGTCTGCAGAACACTTGCCTTTTTAACAGAAAAGGCGAAGTAAGGAATAGCATCCCTCTGTTTCACAAGCCTGAGCTGATGTGTTGTGGGTGGCCTGGCACAGTTGCATAAAAGTTGGGTGAAGAACCAGGGTTTTTCCCCTAATAAAACTTGTGGCTTCTCTGCAGGATGCAGCCAGATGGCAGCACTGCCTTTCACTGGAATAGTTTAACAGCGAGAAACAGCCTTCTTTGGTCAATTGATCCAGAAAACAGGTTCCCAAGAATTAAAATCTGGCTCTGGGCAAGAGGCAGATGTTGATTCAACACAGTCTACCAGTAAGCTGAACTTTATATCTTCACCCATCCGTGCCAGAGCTCTGCCACTCAAGCAAAGTTGGAAGAGTAAATCTGACTTGAAGGCTTGGGTTGAAATATTCTTATTTCAGATCCCTAAACCCCTGGCTTTACTCCGTTTGGATGATTTATCCAGCTCACAGGATATTCAAAGATCACAGCTGGATTAAGAGTCCTCCCATATAGTCCTCGCCCGTATGAGGCTCAAAGAAATGCATTCAGGGAGTGATCAAATTAACAACAAGTAAATCAATGTTACACTTAAATTAAATGTAACCAAATGTCTTTTTTTAAAAAAAGGCCATGCCTATTCTGTAGAGTGTGGTCGTAAAAATTCAGGCACCCTTATTTCATTGAGTACTACTGCCCTCGTGGGGTAAACCAGATAGAAATCACAACCATATGAGCTAATTCTATTTTATTGTAATGTTACATTGACAGGCTCTTGCTTGTCTAAAAGTACAATTCTCCCCTCCCCCTGCATTTTCCTTACCGCCCATGTAACTAGGGAGGGTCTCTTCTGGGCCTCTCACCCCACCCATTATCCAGCTGCAGGCTATGCTGTCTCTTATCTGACCATTCCCTTGGCAGTGTCTCTTGGCTGAGTCTCCCAAGGTCTTTCGCCTGTTCCATTACAAGTACTTCCTTTTAATTGAACCAATGTTCTGTGTGGTTTCTTGTACTTTTTATATCAGGAATGTGCAAATTGTTCTGGATGGAAATGTGCACTTGACTCTTGAATGATATGCTGGGAAATCGGGAACATCTACAACAGTGGTGGGATTCATTATTATTATTATTATTTTGCTACTGGTTCTGGGGGCGTGGCTTGGTGGCCATGGCAGGGAAAGGATACTGTAAAATCTCCAGTCAGAGGTTGTATTTGCCAGTTCTCAGAATAGAATAGAATAGAATAGAATAGAATAGAATAGAATAGAATAGAATAGAATAGAATAGAATAGATTAGATTATTGGCCAAGTGTGATTGGACACCCAAAGAATTTGTCTTGTGTAAATACTCTTCAGTATACATAAAAGAAAAGATACATTCATTAAGAATCAAGAATCATAAGGTATGACACTTTAAAAAAAGTCATAACTACTCAAAATTTCCGCTATTGGTTCTCCAGAACTAGTCAGAACCTGCTGAATACCTCCTCTGATCTGCGGCGAGGAATCAAAACATTCAAAACCATGACCATCTTTGTGGGATCCACCTTTTTTATATCGGCCTTTTTCTGAGACACACTCTAGAAAGTGGTAGATCTTGACCAGGGGTGTCAAACTCGGTTTCATTGAGAGCCGCATCAGGGTTGTGTTTTACTTCAGGAGGAGGCAGGGTGTGTGTGTGGCCAGGGTGGGCATAGCCAGCATGATGTCTCTCATGTTGGGGGGCACCTGTGATGGTCCAAATGTTCTGCCTGTGAAAAATGGGCTCCCAAACTCTGTTTTTGGCAGTGATGGCATCCTGCAATCCTCTGCCAGCAAAAATGGAGCTCAGGGGGCCTACACATGGCTCTCACGAGCTCCATTTTTGCTGACAGGCACCACAGGCCAGTCCTTTGCTGTACACAGGGCAGTCCCACAGGCCTGATCTAAGCATCCTGTGGGCCGGATCTGGACCCAGGCCTTGAGTTTGACACCCGTGATCTAGACAGAGCTCACTGATTTTATTTTACACTGAGTTATCACATTTTTGATGGTGTCCCTTTGTTTCACACTCAGAATTACAATTGGATCTTACTCTGGGAGGAGTATCTTTATCACAGGTGGCACAGGACCTACAGATTGTGGATTTCTTTTTACATAGAACAAGCTCTTGAGATTTAGATTTAAAGGACCCCCATCCCCTCCCTGTTTTTGATATTATTTCTGTGTGTCTGGCAGAGAGATATGTGTGTTGCATTTCCAGCTGGCTTTCAGCCATGACAGGTGGGAAGAACTATGGTTCCCAGGTGGAAATGCAATAAATGTAATCAAATAAAACACAACATTGTCATCATGCATATATGTTGCCAACCCTGCAAGCCAGGAGAGAACCTGTGGAGACATATATTTTTTTTCTCTCTCACAAGTGTTTGCCAGAAAGGTCATAAATCAGAAGCTAATTCAAAAAGACACTGAGGAGAATTCAGCAACTTCTATTTGGTGTAATGTCAGATTATATCCCTGCTGTCTCCACCACAAATTCCAGAGAGAATGAATTGCCTTGGCCAATGACAACATATGCCAAACAGCAAAAAGGCTGACATCTCTCTCTCTCACTCAAGTTCCAAGTCCTGTCAGATACCATCTCCTGCTTCAGAGAGATCTTGGGGAAGTTCTATCTTAGACTCCACTCTAAAGGATCAGATGGCCTCAAACCTCCCAAGTAGACGATCCTGGCTAAGAAACAGAACCTGTGAATGGAATCAGCTGGGCCTGGGGTTTCCCCTTTTTGCTCTTCTATCTCCTTTGTGACAGAATAGATGGACCTTTGTATTGGCCTGCATATTCACAGCCCTAATCACAGAATGCGACTGATCACTCGACTGATATTTTTGCTGCTTCTAAGGCAACCCAAGGTCTAGGTCAGTGGTGATATGCTACCAGTTTGGCCTGGTTCGCCCAAACTAGTAGCCAAAATCACTACCGGTTCCACTGCACTGGTAGTCAAAAAAGGCTCCGATCAGCTGAGAGGAGGGGGGGGAAGCCTCCGACAATCAGCTGACAGGGTAAAAGATTGAAAAGTGCATGGGAGGGTGGGAGAGTCATTCCTAGCTTTTCATTTCTTTATCCTCTCGGCTGATTGGCTTGTTAGGGGCATGCATCTTAGGGGTATACACACGCACACACGGTTATCCATTAAACTGGTAGTGACTATAGTATCCCACTACTGGTATAGGGCAGGGGTGTCAAACTCAAGGCCCGCAGGCTGGATCTGTGTGCTTAAATCTGGCCCAGAGGGCTGCCCTGGAAACAGCAAAAGACTGGCCCGCAGTGCCTCTGCCAGCGAAAACGAAGCTCGGGAGGACACAGCCTTCCCAAGCTCCAATTTCAGCAGCAGCGGCCTCCTGCAGCCCTCTCTGCCAGCAAAAACAAACTTAGGGGGCCCAGGCTCTGTTTTCACTGGCAGAGGGCTAGCAAAACAAACTAAAAAGAAAACAAATAGATAAATGTTTCCCCTTTTGCATTTAAGCATGCAAAAGGGGACAGAAAAGGAAAAAGGGAAAGAGAAAGGACAAAGAAAAAAAAGGAAAAATGGGAAGAGAGCAAGTAAGGAAAAATAAGAGGAAAAGGAAGTAGAAAGTTGAATGAAGAGGGAAGGGAAAAAGAAGGGAAGAAGGAAAGAAGGAAGGAAGGAAGGAAGGAAGGAAGGAAGGAAGGAAGGAAGGAAGGAAGGAGATTATTATGAGAGGGAGGGTCTCAGGGAAGTCCTGCCTTAGCACATGGTCACCACAGATCTCCCTGACATGAGTGACATCAATCTGGTCACGCCTACTCTGGCCAACCCTATCCCAGCCACGCCTACCCTGGCTCCCCAAGGTCAAACGCAACCCTGATGTGGCCCTCAATGCAGTCAAGTTTGACACCCCTGGTCTAGGCACTGCATGTGTTTCCCTCCAAAGGCCTTGGTATACGTGTGTGTTTTAATCAGCAGTCACTGAAATGTGTTGACATATTTTTGCCACCAAAGTACAGCAGCAAAAGAATGTGGCTTTAGGTCTTAGTATCACATTCACTTTTCATATTGTTCAGTACTACATGCCTTGTGGTCCTGCCTCTCTTTGTTTGTTTTTGATGTGCTATTTAAAAAAGCAAAAAAAGAGTTTATCTGATGGCCCAAACAAGGTTGCAGGTTACAGGAAGTGGGCATGGCTAGTCTAGTGAAGAAAAGGACCAGGGGAGACATGATAGCAGTCTTCCAATATTTGAGGGGCTGCCACAGAGAGGAAGGGGTCAAGCTATTTTCTAAAGCTCCTGTAGGCCAGACAAAGAATAATGGATGGAAACTGATCAAGGAGAGATTTAACTTGGAAATAAGGAGAAACTTTCTGACAGTGAGAACCAGCAACCAATGGAACAGCTTGCCCTTGGAAGTTGTGGGACCGCCATTACTTGAGACTTTCAAGATGAAATTGGACTGCCATCTGTCAGATATGGTGTAGGGTCTCTCGCTTGGATGGGGGTTTGGACTAGATCAGCGGTCACCAACTGGTGGTCCACGGTCCACTGGTGGTCCACAAGAAAATGTTGGTGGTCCGCAGAGAAATGTCACCCCCAGAAAATCCCCCAAAGCAATTAATCCAAGCTGCAGATGAAACACAAGCCATCCCACATAGCCTGCAGGAACCATCCCTGTCCATTCACTCCTTACCCGGCAAACTTGTCTCTAAATTGCCATTTTTCCTTTTTTTCCTAACTATCAGCTGTTCTGCTGTGCAGGTAGATTTAGATTAGCTTGGAAGAAGGAAATATTTGGATTTCTTGCTTTCTAGCTAATCTTTAGATCTTCAGTTCTGCTTTTAAGCACAGCCGAACCTTCCTCAGGACTGAAGCTTCTATTATTCAGTGTAGACTCAAGTAGCTGATGGCAAAAAGATAGATCTCTGAATGAATCTGTGATTCTGTGAGCAACTCAATCTGCCTGCCTGCTTTGCCTGATTTTGGGTAAAATTTGCTCTTTTTTAATAAAAAAAATTCAATATTTATATAAATATTTATAATATTTACATACAAACCATGCCCAGCCCACATGACTACCAAGCTGCACCCACAAATTAGGCCATGCCCACAGAATCAGTTAGTGGTCTCTGGGATTTACAAAGATGAGTTTGGTGGTCCCTGAGATCCAAAAGGTTGGCGACCCCTGGACTAGATGACCTACAAGGTCCCTTCCAACTCTGATTATCTGTTATCTGCCCCCTTCTGCTCTCTGTAGTCAAGAACATTGTTGGAGATAGTGCTACAAAAAAAAGAAAAACAAAATGCAAAATCTTCTTCCAATTCAGCTCAGCTCCTGGTAATCTCCAGAACACATTCATGTAGAATAAATGAAATTTATTCATGTAGAATAAATGAAAATAAATCATTCGCCACTGCCTTGTTCCAGGATGTTTTGACTTCTCGGTCTATCCCACAAAATTTGTTTTGATTGATTTCTCACCCAAAAATTAAATGCGTCCAGCCCTATGCAGTCTTTTGAGATCAGCCAAAGATATCAAGCCTGGAGAAAAGACACATTAACCACCTTTAAGTGAATATGTGAAGTTATTCAGTATTTAGGTTTTCAGTGACAATTCAAAGATTAGAAGATGACTTTATAGAACAGTAGAGATGAAGAAATGCAGCATTTTAGATGCTGCAGAAGGGCCATTCCTAGTATAACTCACTATAAGGCATGTCTTAAGCTCCTGAGGGGGGTGGTCTTAATTTAGCAACATCTGGAGAATTACAGATTTCATGTTTCTAGGTAATAGCATGATTGTACATTCAGTTAACTCACAAAGGATTGACTCTTAATGTATGAAATATATTGTATTATAAATGTCCTTTAGTGTTCCTTTGAAGATACCAATTCATAAGGAGGTTTATTTTCCTAAATACCAACATTTTATGGGAAATGCATAGACCCAGAAGGATGAAAACCTTAACTACATATGTGTCAAGGGACTGATATTATGAGCTGTACTTACACAAAATTACATCTAGTCTTTTTAAGTTATACATTCTGTGAGCTTCTATGAGTTCATCAAGCACTTTTAGTTCTACAGGCCAAGTATAGCTATTTGCTAATACTATTCAACAAGCTTTCTTCATGTCTGAGCTAAACATAGTGGAAAATGTTATTCAAAGGCAATGTCGGCCTGATGTGAAGCAAAGGATATTTTCTTTTTAAACCAGTTTTCCTATCCATAAAAAACGTTTCATTCATTTTCAAAGCCATTACACACTGAACTGGGAATCAAGAGATGTAAGTTGTAAATTTGGTTTATCTGCAAGTTTAATTAATCTGTCATTTTTCTATTACCACTGCTAGGTTTTGACAGCATGATTGAGTGGTACAATCATGAGATCACTTGAAAACTGACTATACATATGTCTGTATATGGTACTTTCTGCAAATTGGATCATAGGGATAAATAGAGAATATTTTCCAGGTTCTCCTTCCTTTTCAGCTACATGGGGTTGTATGTATGAAAGTGAAGTCATGTTTTACTAAGGACAATGATTGACACAGATTATGAACCACCTGTGTTGTATGCTAGCTTTTATGATGTATTTTAACTGGCCACTTTGAGAACATTAGAGTTGGAAGAGACCTTGGACGTCTTCTAGTCCCACCTTCTGCTTAAGCAGGAAACACTATAACATTCCAGACAAATGGCTGTCCAATCTCTTCTTAAAAACATCCAGTGATGGAGCACCCACAACTCCAGAGATAACTATTCCATTAATTGTTCTCACTGACAGAAAAAATTTCCTTAATTCTAGATTGAGGTATTTCTCGAGAAGAGTATCCACTCCTCTATTCACAATATAATTCCCTATGCTTCCAGGCTTGAAATTTTGGGCTTGGACCATCTGCGCTGCCTGCGGTCCGATCTAAGCATAGTATATAAAATTGTCTTCTACAACGTGTTGCCTGTCAACGACTTTTTCAGCTTCAATCACAATAATACACAGGAAAACAATTGAAACAAACTCAAGGCAAACTATTTGAAACTTGATTGCAGAAAATATGACTTCAGCAACAGAGAGGTCAATGCCGGGAATGCTCTACCCGACTCTGTGTTACAGCCTCAAATCCTCACAGCTTCAACCTCACACTGTCTACCGTGTATCTCACCCCATTCCAAAGAGGTCCTTAAAGGGGACGTGCATAAGCGCGCCAGCGTGCCTACCATCCTTGTCTTACTGTCCCCATTTGTTTGTATTTACTTCCTTTGTTCCTGTTTATGTTCATTCCTATATTTGTTATCTTGTTCATGTTTGACAAACAAATAAATAAATAAATAAAGATTGGGTCTCTCTTTGATAAGCTTCCATCCTTTACTTGTCTTGCCCTCAAGTGCTTTGGAGAATAGGTTGACAAACCTCCCCCACCCACCCCCCGCCTTTCTCTGTGACAATCCCTGTGACAATCCCTGAAGACTGTTATTATGTCACAGAAAGGTGGATAAGCTAGATATGATTCAGGATTGATCTCAAAGATTTTTTCCTTGAGGAAAAAGATATTTTGCTTTTCATCCAAGAAGCTTCAATGAGAAGCAATAGGTCCTCTTACTCAAGGGGGAAAAAACATCCTCCAATTGTCTTTTGAAAAAAAACACCTTTGAAGCAAACATGACCTGGATGACTGAGGATCAGGACCTCCAGGACTGATCTGAAAGAATTTTAGAACTTTTATAGCCTTTGCTAACTTGCTATATTCCAGATGTGAAAGAAATTTATTCACTGGTGTGTTTCAACAAATTTTCCTCAGAGCTTCAGAACTTGCTTTGTGTGCTCATACTCTGTCCTCTGAATCAAGGCTGGTGAGCTGTGCAGGCGTGCCTATCATGCACGCATGCCAAATCACGCATGCACAGGGCTCAGTCACAGCCATTCCCTGATGAGCTGTGTTGTTTTTTACCTCATCTGAGGCGTGGCAATCCGCTCTGCCGCACGAATCAGCTGAGCTAATAAACAGCAGAATATAGGAGAGGTGAGAGGTAAGAGCAGGGGGGCAGGGGGGAAGGGGCAGTCAAAAGGTCAACTCATAAAATATTTCTATGGTCTTTTAAAATTGCCAACAGAAAGGGAGGGGGGAACAGTGTGGCAGCTTGAATTCCATAAATGTTTTCAAAGATAGTAACTAGGTGACCGAAGTTTCTCCCATGCAAAATTCTGACTGGAGAACATGATTGATGACTCTTGGCTATGGATGTGTCCCATTGGAGAATATGAATTACGACACATCCAGGGGATGGAGGGAAACCAGGGTCCATGCTGACAATGAATTATGTATCTCAGTGTTGGCTATATCCAGGCAGTGCCAACATGTTAATTCCCAATAAATCCTTTTTTTTTAAGTTTTGAAAGTTTGGCTCGAGACTCATGATTTAAATGGGGGTAGCTGCCAGAACCCTGACACAAAATTTTCCCTACCGATTCTCTGAACCAGTCAAAATTTTCCCTACTGGTCCTCAAGGACTGGTCAGAACCAGCTGAATACCACCTCTGAATGTATTTCCCCAAATTCCTATTATCTTCCCAACTCACCAATCAGCTGGAGAAGCTCCAAAATAAGCATGAAAGCATTATTCTTTGCCATTGGAGCTTTAAAGAATACCTGCCCCATATCTTTTTCTTTTTTCTGGAACCCATGATTACCAGAGTCTTAGCAAGAGATCCAAAGAACCAGAGACCATTCATGATAGTGCCACCCTATCTAAGGAAATGAAGGTTTACCTGGCCAATTTATTCTTTTGAGATTAGGAAAACGGGGGAACTACGAATGTTTTTTGGGGGGAGGTGGGGGGGTATTAAGGAAGCCAGTTCAATATGTTTTTTTTCTCCTGACTATTTTTGTGGGGTTGGGGAACTGCTTCTAATACTTTGTACTGTACTGTGGTGCCACTGACAGCATGTTTTTATTACTTCCCATTGCTATTCCAATGGGTTTTTATTCTTTCAAGATTCTAGACATATGAGCAACAACTAACAACTGAAATCAAAGTGTAAGCCTTCAGTAAATTGGCTTCACATGTGCACTTGCTATATAAAAGGAGGTTGTTTTGGGTTGGTTCCCACAACCCACAGAAGTATGTATCCCAAATACCCTTGTCTGGTAACTGGCTGAATAGACATGCCGTTGCACACAGTCTTGGCAGAAAAGCAAATTTCATTTGATGTGAATTTTGATGTGTGGTACACACAGCCTTCTTCCCATCTATCTCAACAAGTGTTCCAAGCAGACAGAACATGTTTGAAGCTATGTTTAATGCTCTCCTTGTCTCTGCACTTTATTAGTGGCCTCAGATAGGATTATAAAATTTGTTTTGCAGATAGAGGAGGGAGCTCTTTTCCCTCCTGCATTTAATAATTAGAGGACCGCCAGTTTGAAAGAGGAGACAAAGAGGCCATCTATGTCAAAACTGAACAGCCTCCTCTCAACAGAGGGGGAGGGATATGACATCATTTATCTCCAGTCTACAACACAGTCCTTTCAACAGTTCCAAAAAGGCTCCACACCCATTTGCACCACTCAGGTGACATCGAGGACACAGATAAAACTCCAAGTGGCCTCAATGACTTTCTCCAAGAATGCAAATGACCAGCTTTCTGCAAGGAATATAAATCCTCCCATTCCCCACCATCCAGTCAAAGCTGGACAAGCATCTTGGATGAGAAGTGAAACGTCTTCAAAGAAAAACCAGAAAGTCCAGTTGCTTCTCAAAAAAAGCAGCTTTGGGACAACCATGACCTGGATGATTGAGAATCTCCACAGATATCTTGGCCATCCCATTTCATTACTGTGCACTCATAAGATTGTCTTCATTCTCACCTACAGGTCAGGCTTAAGATGTTCTTAGCTGTACAGTTAGTCCCCGAATGATGACCATGACTGAACCCAGAATTTCTGTTGCAGGGCAGTTTTTAATTTCCCTTTGCCTCATTTTACCACCTTTGTTTACCACAATTGTTAAGCGAATCATTGCAGTTGTTAAGTGAAGGATGCAGTCATAAAGTAAATCTAGTTTCCCCCACTGACTTTGCTTGTCAAAATCCAGCTGGGAAGGTTACAAATGGTGATCACATGACTCCTGGATGGTGGAACTGTCATAGATACATGCCAGTTGCCAAATGCCTGAATTTTGATCACATGATTATGGGGATGCTGCAATGGTGTAAGTTGTGAAAATTGGTCATAAATGAGAACTTCAAATGATCACTAAACAAATGGTTGTATGTTGAGGATTACCATTCATTTAATGACTGCTCAAATTTACAATAGCACTGAAAAAGTGGTGTGCTGGAATGGCTCCTACCAGGTCACCAGAACTATTTGTGAAATTGTGTAAGCTCGTTGGGAGTGAAGCTGAACTTCTAAGCCTATTGTGCCAATCATCTGTTGTTAAACTATGGAGTTAGCAGGGCCAGTTCTTAAGCATGTATGAGTCCATCACTGAACTACTACAATTTAAAATACCAAGAAAACAAGTAACTTTATCTAGAACAGAAAAGATGAGAATGTGGAAACTCGGCGAGCTTTGTTGGAGAGCACATTCCCTATCTAAGGTACCATTCATGAACATGCTTTCCCTGAAGTCTTCTTCCTAAATTCACATAGAAGGTATGTCCAGAAGTGGCCTCAGGAATAAGATAAGAATCTAAGAAGATTTAAAATTTCTTCCTTATTAATCCAGATATGTATATTTTCCCACTTACAAATCTGCATTGATCTTCCATTTCAAGAAATATTGATGTAATATCAGTAAAGCAGTGGTGGAATTCAAAATGTTTTTTGGAATCAGTGGATTCCAAAAAAGTAAAGTAGTGGTGGAATTCAAAATGAATTCAAAATTCTGTGGGCATGGCTTGGTGACGTGGCAGGGGAAGGATACTGTAATATCTCCAGTCTGAGGTGGCATTTGCTGGTTCTCCGAACTACTCAAATTTTCCACTACCAGTTCTCCAGAACTGCTGAATACCACCTCTGCAATAAATATGAAGCAATTATGTTTGCCTGAGAATAGATTTAACTGCCCTCTGTCATTTATCCTGGAATATACCATAATTTAACAAATGTAATCCTATAATTATTACTTTGCAGTATGAATAGATAAAATGTAATTCTCAAGTTGCTATTTTACACCAACAACCAGATTTATGTTTGATCCACAGGAAAAAAGAAAAAGAAAACATGTAACAAAATATTTCTAATCAATTCAAACTGTAGTTATCCAAGAATTATTTTCAGATTTCAACGCAAGCCAATCAATACAGTAATTTAGCTATTATACCATGTTTTTAGCCTAAAGGCAAGGGCTACTCCTGTTTTGTTTTAATGAAAGTTTCAGAAGAAAGTCTAGAAAATTGGCTTTTCAACCTCTTTCCATAATTATTAGTAAAACGAAAACACATAACTTTACTGAGCAAAATTCAAATTTACAGGATCCAAATTTAGCTTGATTAATGCAAGAAAGTAAACTTTAAAAGATAAACCACTTCAAAGCATATCTGGAATGCAAAATAAAAAAAAACCTATTCATTTGCAATTCAATAAGGCAGACTCAAATATTAGACCTCTTAAAACAGAGATTGCCTTGAAAAGATATATTTTATGATGGGGAAAATAGCTTTTTTAAAAATAAATACTATTATTTTACTTTCTGAAAATAAACTTTTTGTACCTCTAATTTTTTGTACCTTTTGTACCTCTACTACCTGACTAGTTGGAAGGAATGCAGTTAAAGAAAAATAATCCAGTTTTTCTTTTACTGCCCAGTTTGTAAGACACTATGCCAGTCTAATAGTTTTTATTTTATTTATTTTTTACAGTAAGAATCCATAGGAACAAAAAAAAGAGAAGTGCTTATACTCACAGTTTCTCCTTTTAGGCAAGAAAATTGTAAGCACTTTCCACTAATTTTCAAAACTGTTGAAATAAATTTATTAATGCTGTTTGACAAATTTTATTCTACAGATTTGAAGTTTCCCTTATCTAAGTGTGTGCATGTTGGGTTGCGTGGGAATGGCCATGAACACAATTGTAACATTTTTCAATTGTTAAGTCTCTTCAAAACTTTGTGACCCTATGAACTATACCATGCCCAACCCCCCCCGTGCCCCCATCTTCCACTTCTCTTTGGGTTTGTCCTAATTCATGTTCAGTGCATTGATGATACCATCCTCTGCTGTTCATCCCCTTCTCCTTTTCTGCTCAATCTATCCCAACATCAGATTATTTTCCAATGTGTCCTTTCTTCTCATCTGGTGGCCAAAGAATTGAGATTCAACTTCAGTATCTGGCCTTCCAAAGTCAGAAAGGAAGGAAGGAAGGAAGGAAGGAAGGAAGGAAGGAAGGAAGGAAGGAAGGAAGGAAGGAAGGAAGGAAGGAAGGAAGGAAGGGAAGAGAGAGAGAAGGAAAGAAAGAAGGAAGGAAGGAAAGAGAAAGGAAGATAGAAGGAAGGAAGGAGAGAAAGAGAAAGAAAGAAAGAGAAAGAAAGAAAGAAAGAAAGAAAGAAAGAAAGAAAGAAAGAAAGAAAGAAAGAAAGAAAGAAAATAAGCACAGTGATGTTGAACATGCCAAATTCTTTATCACAGTACTTTGCAGCAACTCTGTAAATTTGCTTTCTAGTAAATCAGTGTTTTGTAATTTGCACACTCATCAGGGTGGCCATTTTTATGAACTGGCCTTTACCACAACCATTAGGTGAGAAATCAGTATAGTCTCCTAAATGAAATGACCTGCACTAAAAATGGCCAGAGAAAAGAAGAATGGAATAAGAAATTTCCAGATACAGTCCTTTGAAATCTTGTTTAATGTTTTTATTTTTAAAGAAAGCATCTGTGATATTGTTGTTTTGGAATAGAATGTAAGGAAATCTCCAGCAACAGTAAATACAAACACATGTTCCAAATTTCAGAGGATGAATTTGAGGAAGTAAAGGGCATTAAGATATGTATAGTCCTAATGCTTTCCTACCATCTTATGGTAGACTTTTGTAATCAAGATATATTGTAGCCCATCCTGTTTGAATATAGAGCTGCTGAAAGTCAGCCATTGGAACTGGTGAGCTTCCATGGCTGAGGATGGACCTGAACTCCTAGTCTAAGTTGTTAGGCGGGTCATATAGAGACCTGGAGCTGCAACCTGATGACCTTGCTTTAGAAAATATTCACCTGAAAAACAACAATGGGCATTTAAAAAATAATTAAGTAAGACAAACCCTGAAGACAAGATAATTGGCTTTATGTGTTTTGTGTAAATATTATGTTGGCAACACAGTGATGGTTAACCAGTTAAACTAGAACAGGGATGATCCAGGTTCAGTGTTACTCAGAATCATAAAATCTCACTAGTTGGTTGAGGACAAGTCATTTGTTCTCTTTCTCTCTCTCTCCCTTTCCCTCCCTCTCTCCTCTCCCTCATTCTCTCTCTCCCCCCTCTCCCTCGTTCTCTCTCTCCCTCCCTCTCTTCCTCACTTTCTCTTCAAAAATGGAAAAAGGGACTGCTATGTATGTCCTCTTGTGTTTGGGGAAGAAAGTAGGGGTATAAAAGCGCCAGAGCTCTCACTGTAACAGCATTGCCAAAAAGGCATTAAAAGTTGTAAATCTAATCTTATGAAGCTTCTCTTCAGGAAATATAGAATTACTAACTAAAGCATACAAAACTTTTGCTAGACCAATACTCAAGTACAGCTCTTCAGTCTGGAATCGACACTATATATAAGATGTTAATACAATTGAGCAAGTCCAGAAGTATTTCACAAGAAGAGTACTACACTCCTCTGATCACAACAGAATACCCTATATCATCAGGCTTGAGATTTTGGGCTTGGACAACCTTGAACTACACCACCTATGATTAGACTTAAGCATAGCACACAAAATTATCTGCTACAATGTCCTACCAGTCAATGACTACTTCAGCTTCAACCGCAACAATACAAGAGCACACAACAGATACAATCTCCATGTAAACCGCTCCAAACTTGATTGCAGAAAGTACGACTTCAACAACAGAGTGGTCAATGCCTAGAATGCACTACCTGACTCTGTTGTTACATCCTCAAACCCCCACTCCTTTAACCTCAAACTATCCACTATTGACTTCACCCCATTCCTAAGAGGTCTGTGAGGGGCATGCATAGTGCCTCCCGTCCCTGTCCTATTGTCCCCATTTTTCGTACCTATTTCCTGTATTCTTATTCATGTTTAAGGCCCTGTCACATTGGCCGATGGATGCAAAACATTTGTAAAAAGGACACAGCGGATGAGAAAATGTTCCATCCGTTGTTATCCACTCTCAAAAGTGCCCCAAATTTGCATAAGCAGAGTGGACAACAACGGAAAGGAACGGACGGGGAGAGGATGTAGAGGGGATGGAAAGCGGATGCTCCACGGAAGCCTAGAGGATGGAAGCGGATGGGAGCGGATGGCAAATCCGCAGGGCTTCCGGGGGAGCACAGCGAAGTGGACGCGGAACAGAAAGAGCGGATGCAGAGCAGATGCAGAGCGGATGAAGCGGATGCAGAGCGGAAGCCTAGCGGAAGTCTAGCGGATGCCTAGCGGATACACGGCATTCACTGCGCGTGCGGGAAGGATGCATTGCGTCAGCCCCGTGGATATAAAGGGAAGCAGCTCGCAAGCAGGTCACCATTTAGAGGAAAGACCTGCTGCCAGACACAGCTCCAGCCAGCCAGCCAGCCAGCCAGCAAGCCAACAACCCAACAACCATGGGGAAGAAGAGAAAGCCTCAGCCATCTGCTGCCAGCCCTGGCAAGAGGGACAGGGCCACCATCCCACCCCCTGGCACTGACTCTGCTTCTGCTGGGGCTTCTGCTGCTCCGGCTCGCTCTTCTGGTGCTGGAGCTTCTGCTGGTGCTGCTCCTGGTGCTGGTGCTTCTGCTGGTGCTTACTCTGCTGGCACTGCTCCTGGTGCTGGTGCTTCTGCTGGGGCTTACTCTGCTGGCACTGCTCCTGGTGCTGGGGCTTCTGCTGGTGCTTACTCTGCCTGCACTGCTCCTGGTGCTGGGGCTTCTGCTGGTGCTTACTCTGCTGGCGCTGCTCCTGGTGCTGGGGCTTCTGCTGGTGCTTACTCTGCTGGCGCTGCTCCTGGTGCTGGGGCTTCTGCTGGTGCTTACTCTGCTGGCGCTGCTCGTGGTGCTGCTGGTGCTGCTGGTCTCCTGGTCCTGTTGGTGCTCCTGGTCCTGCTGGTCCTGCTGGTCCTGCTGGTCCTGCTGGTGCTTACTCTGCTGCTGCTGATCCTGGTTCTGCTGGTCCTGCTGGCGCTGCTGGTGCTTACTCTGCTGGTGCTGCTCCTGGTCCTGCTGGTGCTGGTAGTGCTGCTGGTGCTGGTGCTGGTGCTGCTGGTCCTGCTTTTGCTGCTACTGTTGTTGTTGCTGCTGCTGCTGCTGGTGGTGGTAGTGGTGTGGAGGAGCAGCCCCTACAACCTTGAAGCCCCTGTGATGAGGGCCCATATGGCCCTGCCAGAGGGAGGAAGAGGCAGACGCATGAACGGGAGAGGAGGCAATACTCAATCGAAAAGGAACATGAGGATGAGGTGCTGGAATGGCTGAGGGAGAACGAGTATCTATGGCGGAAGGGACACAGGCTCTATCGAGACACCAAAAGGAAGCAGGATGCTTGGAAAGAGAAGGCGGAGAGCCTGGGCTACACTTCGGAGGTGCTCCTCGGCTGGTGGAAGCACATGCACACCTGGTACGGGAAGCTGCACCTCAAGAAATCTGGCCAGGCCGCGGTCAAGCTGACGGACTGAGAGACCTATGTGATGGCCAAGTGCAGCTTCCTGGAGGGTGAGATCCGCCACCGAGGAGAAGCCCGTCTCACAACCCTCTCTCTCAGGCAGCCTGCTGAGAACCAGTCCTCTTCTGGCAAAGAGTCAGCTCCTGTGTCCAGGCAGGTATCTGTGGAGAGTGCCACGACAGAGACCCCCCCGACAGCTGTACTACCCGTGGCGGAGCGCGTGGAGGACCCCCTGACGCAGTGGGAGCAAGGAGAGGGCACTTCCACCACAGGCCAACCCGCATCCACCCACAGTTCCACTTCCACAGAAAGGCAGAGAGGCAGACAGGAGGGGCAGAGCCACACTGTCCTGCTGGAGATCAGGGACACTATCAGAAGCACCGTAGATCTCCTCTCTCAGCTGGTCCACACTGACGTCCCATCCTCCAACCGCAAGCCCTTACTCACCTACGTCAACCAGACCCTCATGAACATGTTGGAACCACAGTACCAGGTGGTGAAGGACAGGATCACCGATCTTCTTCACAACCCTCCAGACCAAGCTGAACCTGCTCCCACCCAGTCCAGGCCTGCTCCTCCACCCCAGGTGATGTCACTGCCCTTCCAAGGCTTTCCACAGGCCCTCACCTACCAAGGCTACTGCTACCAGGAGCTCCAGCAGCACAGGCAGCCCTTCCCAGTCCAGGCACAGGTACATCGAATGCCACCGATGCCAGCCACACCACAGATGCCACCCACACCACAGATGCCACCGATGCCTCACCTCGCTCAGCTGCAGACCAAACATCCCCACTACACTGCTCCTTCCTCCACCCCACAGCCAAGCCCGGCCTCAGAACATCTGTCATCGGTATTGGGGCTGACATCCCATGTCATGGAGGAAGGGGCTCTCAACATTACGGGGCTGAGCCAGCTGTCTGAGAGCTTCCTCCACACACCATCCCCTGTTGTCCTCTCGGGGCCAGGCACCCCAATGATGCCTCAGACCAGCACTCCAGCAGCAGCCACCTCCACAGCACCTGGACCCTTCACCCCTGAGACTGGGCACACCTCCAGTGACCAAGAAGAGTGCCAGAGACTGGGTGGCTACCTGTTGACTTTATTTTTGCTTTGGACACTTGACTTGGGTCATTTTTCTTTTACAGCTTGTTATTAATAAAGATTATCTTTGCTTCACACACTTGCTTCATTTATTTTAGCCAATAAAGTCTTGGTAGAAACTTTTAGAAATGGTTTAAGCCTTTGCATGCTTGTGGGATGGGTTAAGATAGCAGTGGGATGGGCAGGGATACCTTTGGGATGGGCAGGGATACCTTTGGGATGGGTAATAGTTGTGGGATGGGCAGGGATACCTTTGGGGTGGGTAATAGCTGTGGGATGGGCAGGGATATCTTTGGGATAGGTGAGGATAGCTGTGGGATAGATAAACCTCCAGTGTAAGCATAGTGGGACTGTATGGTCCAGCCTCCCAGGTGGCACACCTTTGGCCCTTTATTATCAATAACAATGTAATCATTGATCCACACATTTCAACATAAACACAACTCTTTATTAAATGCCCTGTTCATTGTAGGCCCACCCAACATACATGGCACAATCTCATCAGTGTTATGCGACAGCCTCAAGGAAGCATCCATTAATCATCTATCATCCTGTCTTGCCACTCCACTGCTCCAGCTGGGGAGTTGCACCAGTGTTTCAGGAGGTTGCGCTGCTTCTTCCCTTCACATGAAGCTCTGTTGGGGCCTTGTACATCCACAGTGTCTATCAGGTTTCACCCTTGCCTCCACTGACCAGGCTCCATGTCCCCATTGCCTTGTTGGAGGTCCATGAGCCTGTTCTGCAACACTGGGTAGCAGGTGCGCATGAGATTGTGCAGGATGCAAGCTTCCCCGATGTTCATCACGGTCTCTGGGCGATGCTGCATGGTGGTGAGAAGTACCTGGAACATGTTGGCCAGGATGCCAAAGGCGTTCTCCACCACCTGCCTTGCCCTGGATAGTCTGTAGATGAAGATCCTCTCTTCACGGGTGAGGCATCTGGAGGTATAGGGCTTCATGAGGTAGGTTCTGAGGGAGAAGGCGTCATCCCCCACGATGAAGTAGGGCACATCTTGTGTGTCGTTGGGCAGGGGGTCTGGATCTGGGAAGCCCATGATGAGGTTGCGTTTCAGCTCCTCCTTGAGGTGACTGGCGTTGTATACCTGGGCATCTGAAGATGAGCCGTTGCCTGAAGCATCGAAGTACATGAACTTGTAGTCAGCATCGACCATGGAAAAGAGGATGATGCTGAAGAAGCCCTTGTAGTTGAAATAAGTGGACCCTGACTTGGCTGGAGCTTTGCAGGCCACATGCTTGCCATCTATGGCTCCAACAGTTTGGGGGAAGTTCCACTTCTGATACTACTGCTCTGCAGCTTTCTTCCAGCCTTCTTCAGTGGAGGGGCACTGGAGGAGCTCCTCCAGGTATTCTTCGATGATGGCCTGCACCACTTCTCTGACCACAATGCTGATGGTGTTGTATGGCACCCTCCAGCCATACTGCATGCTCCTGTACATGGTCCCTGAGGCCAAGTGGCGCAGAGTCAGTGCCACTTTCAGCCCAGGGTCCAGGCTGGGCCGGAAGTTGGTGCTCTGCTTGGTCAACCTGTGTCTCAGCCGCTCCACAACTTTGTCAAACATAGCTGGAGGCATCCTCATGAAGTTCTGGAATGCACGAGGGTCTTCATTCCTCAGCTCCACCATCGTCTTGTTGTACAGTCTGTACTCTGCTCTTCTCCCGATCCATCTTTGGACCCAGACACTTCTTGGCCGCCTCCTTTTCTTCCCATAGAACAGGTAAAAGAGCCTGTAGATGGCTTCGCACTGTTGCAGAAGGATGGTGGCTTCTCAAAAGGAATGTGTTACGATCCATGGTAGAGATGACTGGATGCTGTGGAAGAGCAAGAGCCAGATGAAGGCTGAAAAGGTCTGCACAGCAGGGTTACTGGACTGAAAGTGAGATCCAGGTGAGTTCCTCCCCCTTTTTATAGGAAAGATAAGTTTTCCGCTCGGTGTCCCTTTGCATCCTCTAGGCATCCTGCAGACATCCTAAATATCCGAGATAGGTCCCCTCTGCGAACGTTTTTTCCGTTTTAATGCTTTGTATGCGAGCTGCATCCGCTTTCATCCTTCCTCCGTCCATGCTACTAACGCTTTGTGTCCGTTCCACGTCCATTTCACTTCCTCCCTGTGTCCTCGCATCCTTGGCTGGAGCGGATGCAAGTTGCGCGGATGTGCAGCGGATGCCGAGTGGACATAGCAGACACGTAATGGACAACGACGGATGTAGAATGGATGTTCCCCATATGCGTTGTGGATGCAGAACGGACGCGTTGGATACATTTTCCGCTCAAAAAGTTTTGAGCAGCTCAAAACTTTTTGAGCGGATGGAATCTCAATCGACGGATGCTGGGCGGTTAGAGAGGATGAAAAACGGAGGCAGTGAGTACAGAACGGAAGCATCGCGTTAACCAACAGATGGCAAGTGTTTCTCTCCGTTTTACATCCTCTTTCCATCTGTTGGTGCAGTGTGACATGGGCTTTATACTTATACCTATTATCTTGTAAGCATTCAACAAATCAAATAAATAAATAAATAAAAATAAATAAATGAATATTACACACAAGACAACATTGTGACTCATAACCCAAGATTTGGATGAATCTAATATACAACCTAACATACACAGTGCTAAGGGATGTGGAGATCACCTTGAAAAAGAATGGAAGGCAACAGTTCTGGAGATTCTCAGTCATCCAGGTCATGGTTGTCCCAAAAGTGCTTTACCAAAAAGTAACTGTATTTTCTTGGTTTTTCCTTGAAAATGTACTTCCATTTCCCCCCCCCCCCCCAATTCAGCCAGAACTGAAGAAGTCTCTTGGTTGAGAAGTGAACCATTTTTAAGGAAAGACCAAGAAAGTTCAGTTGCCTTTTGGAAAAGCACCTTTGGGGGAAAACAAAACCGTCAGAGAGAACTCAGTCATGGGAAAGCAGAAAGCAGGAGAAGGAAGTTCAAAATAAACCAACACTGAATCTGTTTGATCAAAAGAGAGGGTGGAAAGAAATCCTGGCAGGTTTTCAGGTTTCTATGCTCAAATCCAACAACAATAAATTTGTTCTCCTGGAATCCTTGTGCTGAGCTGGTCTACTTCTGACACATGCCAAATGTGTTGCAGTCCAAATATTGGACATCAGCACTCGTGATCTAGCCAATATGGCCAACCCAGGTTAGGCTGAATCAAAGTTCATGCATGTTAAAGTTGCTGTGATCAATAAAGACTGGGTTAGGGTATTGTAGTAATACAATACCAGCATACAGATAGTCTTTGACTTACAACCATTTGTTTAGGGACCATTCAAAGCTACAATGGTACTGAATAAAAAGTGACTTATGGCCTTTTTTCACAGTGATGACCATTGCACCATTCCCATGGTCATGTGATCTAAATTTGGACTCTTGGCAAGTGGCATGTACTAATGATACCATAGTGGCAGTGTCCCAGGGTCATGTGATCATCTTTTGTGACATTTTGACAGGCAAAGTCAATGGGGAAGCCTGTTCTGACCCAAACCCTTTTCCAATAAAACAAACGCGAACCAAAGGGAACAGAAACCTTTTAATGATTTTTATGAATCCCCAGATAAAAGACTGCTGCAAACTAATTAAATTTGATAAGCACAAGCCTCACCAAAACTGTGTGAAGCTGCCAAGAATAAGAGAAAAGAAATATTTCACAACACAAGAGTCTTCAAATACCAACTTAACATCCTGTAATGTCCACGAGGCTGGAGTTTCAAAATGTTTTTGTTCCTTCAAAGAACGTCTGATTCACAGCTGGCTTTTATCTTCTTGAAGGAGGGGCCATTATCTTGCAGCCTTAGTCCTGAGTCGCCCATGCTGCTGCAGCTGCTCTTTCCTACAAGCAGCCCTGCACGCAAATGCTCTTGGCACAGGCTCCTCGGGAACTTCCTCGTCGCTGCTTCCAGCACCCACAATCTCCGAAGGCAGCAGTCTACTCCCTAATGGTCCTGGCCCCTCATCTGAGTCCTCACTCTCCTCAGCCGTCCACACCTGCTGCCGGCTAACTACAACAAAGCCAGATTCACTTATCAATCGTGTTACTGACTTAAAACAAATGATTCGCTTTCAGTGATTCGCTTAACACCTGTGGCAAGAAAGGTCATAGAATGGAGCAAAACTCCCTTAACATCTGTTTTGTTTAGCCACAGAAATTTTGGGCTCAATTGTCATCAGAAGTCAAGGACCACTTGTACAGCAAAAAGTTCACTGGAGTGATATCATGTTTAGAAATGAGAAAGCTTTTTTAATTGGAAGCCCTGTGTTTCATTATGGCAATAAATAAGGTCTCAGCTGCTGTTGATACAACTCTGTCTTCCCCAACTTGGCACTTTCCAGCCTTTGGGGAATATAAATCCCAGTCAGATGGGCCAAAACAGATTCAACAGAGATAGATTTCAAGATAAGATTTTTGAGCAATTGGAGAAAGTCTTTGTGACTCTGTATTTAATTCTTAGGGGACACCATAGCTAATCAGGATGTCAAAGCTTGCCTCACAACAAAACAACACAAGCCCTGCCCTTTTGCATTTGCATCACAAATGAGGACATCATGGGTAGAGTTTGCATTAAAAAATGGGCAGCATTTTTATTGGGGATATTTAACAGACAAATTCCTAAAAAAGTCAAATATATCATACTGCACATCTTACTGCAGCCAGAATAACCTTTGCACAGTGTTGGAAACAAGCAGATATTCCAACAGAGGAAATGGTTATTCAGAAGATAATAGCCTGTGCAGAGATGGATAAGTTAACCTTAGCACTTAAGGAAAAAGAAACATCAGAATATTATAGAAGCTGGGAAGGCTGGTATGACTGGATAGAACAAATATAGAAAATATATTAAGGCTAGATCCCACTGGCCGACAGACGCAAAACGTATGCATAAAGGACACAGCGGATGAGCAAAATTTTGAGGGTGGCTCCATCCATTGTCATCCGCTCCAAAAAGTGGCAAAAATTTGCATAAACATAACGGAAAAGAACGGAAAAGAACAGATGTGGGTAGTATGTAGCAGGGATGTTAAACGGATGTTCATAGGAAGCCTAGCAGATGACAGCGCATGGAAGCGGATGACACCTCCAAAGGGGTTCTGGGGGAAAATTGCGAAGCGGACACATAGCGGAAGGGGCGGATGCATAATGGATGAAACAGATGCATCACGGACGCCTATAGGAAACAAAGCGGATGCCGCGCGGATGTATATCGGATGCAAAGCGTTCACTGAGCATGCGGGAAGTATGAATTGCGTCAGCTCCGTGGATATAAAAGGATGCAGCACGCATGCAGTCAGCATACAGGGGAAAGACGTGCTGCCATATACATCTAGCAGAAACACCATGGTTTGTCAGTCAGGCAAGAAGAGGAAGCCGGTGCCTACTCATTCCAGCCCTGGCAAGAAGGACAGAACTAGCATCCCACCCCCTGGCACTGACTCTGAACCTGCTGCTGGTGGTGCTGCTGTGGTGGACCAGCCCCAAGGCCCTCAAAGCTCTGCTGCCGAAGGCCCTGCTGCTCAAGCCCCTGAAGGCCCTGCTGCTCAAGCCCCTGAAGGCCCTGCTGCTGAAGGCCCTGCCAGAGGGAGGAAGAGGCAAGGGAAGCAGAAGGGAGAGAGGAAACAGTACACCGTTTCCAAGGAGCATGAGGATGAGGTGCTGGAATGGCTGAGGGAGAACGAGTACCTCTGGAGAAAGGGCCACAGACTCTTTCGTGACACCAAGAAGAAGCAAGCAGCTTGGAAAGACAAGGCAGAGAGCCTGGGGTACACTGCAGAAGTACTCCTGGGATGGTGGAAGCACATGCACACCTGGTATGGCAAGCTACACCTCAAGAAATCCAGGCAGGCTGCTGTCAAGCTCACTGACCAGGAGATGTACGTCATGGCCAAGTGCAGTTTCCTGGAGGGTGAGATCCGCCACCGAGGAGCAGCCCCTTTGAGACCCCTCTCCCTCAGACAGCCCACAGACAGCCAGTCCTCTTCCAGCTAGGAGCCAGGTACCCTGCCCAGGCAGGTGTCTTCAGAGGGCCCCACAGCAGAGACCCCCCCCCCCCGACAGCTGCACTCCCCATGCTGGCAGACTTGGAGGATCCCGTGGGGTATGATGCCCTGCTGTCACAAATGGAGGAAGAAGCAGCAGCCACCAGAGGCCAACCCACCCCCACCCCCAGCTCCAGAGGATGCAGGCAGAGAGGCAGACTGGAGGGCCAGAACCACAGTGTGCTGTTGGAGATTAGGAAAACAATGAAGACCAGCACAGAACTTCTCTCTCAGCTGGTCCACTTGGACAGAGAATCCTTGGGCTGGAACACCTTTATCACCTACGTGAGCCAGACCCTGAGGGACCTGCCCGAGGCCTAGTACCAGATGATGAAGCAGAAGATCACAGCACTTCTGCACAACCCTCAAGGCCCAGCTGAAGCTGCTCCTACCCAGTCCAGGTCTGCTCCTCCACCCCAGGCAATGTCACAGCCATTCCACGGCTTTCAACAGCCCCTCACCTACCAAGGCTATGAGTACCAGGACTTCCCACACCAGAGGCATCCCTTCCCAGTCCAGGCTCAGGTTCATCGCATGCCACAGACGCCACTCCTCACCCAGCTGCAGACCAGACAGCCCCACTACATTCCTCCTTCCTCCACCCCACAGCCAAGCCTGTCAATGGACAATCTGTAATCAGTATTGGGCCTGACTTCTCAAGTCTTTGATGAGGGGCCTCTCAACCTCACAGGACTGAGTCAGCTCTCGGACAGCTTCCTGAACACACCATCCCCTGTTGTACCCTCAGGGCCAAGCACCCCAATGGCGCCTCAGACCAGCACTCAAGCCACAGCCACCTCCACAGTCCCTGACCGCTTAACAGCTGAGACCATGGACATGACTCAGAGTGACTGAGAATAGTGTCAGAGACTGAGTTGTTTACTTGTTAAGTTTATCTTTGCTTAAGACACTTTACTTGGTTCATTTTGCTTTTTTAATAAAGTCATAAAGTTTACCTAAGAAAGCTAATAAAGGTTATCTTTGCTGAAGACACTTAATTCAGTTTACTTGGTTCATTTTGCTTATTTAATGAAGTCATAAAGTTAAAAAAGTTAATAAAGGTTATCTTTGCTTAAGACACTTGGTTCATTTTTTTACCTTAATAAAGTGTTGGTGAAAACTTATAAAAAATGGTTAAGCCTTTGCATGCTTGTGGGATAGGTAAGGATAGTTGTGGGATAGATAAACCTCCAGTGCAAGCATAGTGGAACTGTATGGTCCACCCTCCCAGCTGCCACACACCTTTATTATCAATAACAATTTATTCATTGATCAACACATTTTAAAATAAACAAAGCTCTTTATTAATGCCCTATTCATTGTAGGACCACTCAACATACATGGCACAATCTCATCAGTGTTATGCAACAGGCTGAAGGAAGCATCTATTAATCATCTATCATCCTGTCTTGCCACTCCACTGCTCCAGCTGGGGAGTTGCACCAGTGTCTCAGTGTCTTGCGCTGCTTCTTCCCTTCACGTGAAGCTCTGTTGGGGCCTTGTACATCCACAATGTCTATCAGGTTTCATCCTTGCCTCCATTCACCAGGCTCCATGTCCCCATTCCCTTGTTGATGGTCGACAAGTCTCTTTTGCAACACTGGATAGCAGGTGCGCATGAGACTGGTGATGGAATGCACGAGGGTCTTCATTCCTCACCTCCACCATCAACTGGTCATATAGTCCAAACTCCATTCTTCTCACGATCCATCCTCAGACCCACACAGCTCTTGGGCGTCTCCTTCTTCTCCTTGCATAGAAAAGGTGAAACAGTCTGAACAGGGTTTGGTTCTGGTGATGAATGAGCGCAGCTACCATATGGACTGTGTCATGATCCATGGTGGAGAACAATGGATGATGTGGAAGACCAAGACCAAGGGTGAAGAGGTCTGTACACCATGGTTGCTGGACTCATACTGAGATCCAAATGATTTTCTCCCTCTTTTTATAGGAAATATCGGTTGTCCGCTAGGTGTCCTTCTACATACTCTAGACATACTCCAGACATCCTAAATATACGAGATACATCCCAGATACAAACTTTTTGTCCATTTTAATCCTTTATATATGAGATGCATACGCTTACATCCTTTCTATTTCCGTGCTACTAGTGCTGTGTAGACCTTACATGTACCTTTCGTTTCCTCCCTCTTTCCGTTTTCAGCTGCAGCGGATGTGAGTTGAGGGGATGCCCAGAGGATGCAGAGAGGATACAGCGGATGTTTAACGGATGATAACAGACATAGAATGTTTGTTGCCCGTATATGTTGCAGATGTACATCATACGTGGCGGAAAGTTCATCCGCTCACAAAGTTTTGTGCAGATCAAAACTTCTTGCACGGATGAAATCTCAATGGCCGGATGCTTGAGGGATAGAGCGTATGAAACACGTATGCAGTGAGTACACAATGGATGCATAGCGTTTTCCAACGGATGGCAAGCTTTTTTTAACGTTTTACATCCTCTTTGCATCTGTAAGTGCAGTGGGACTGGGGCTTTAGTAAACAACATAAAATGTAAAAGAGGTAGTAATTATATATTTGCAATGAGATGTATTTGTAAATATATCATGAATATTGATAACAAACAAGGAATTATTGACAGTCGATAGAATTGTTAGTTTTTAATCATTTTCTTTTTTCCTTTTTCTTTTTTTCTGTGTGTTGTATATGTATTTGTTTGATATTTTAGTTCTGTAATTAATAAAGTTTATTTTTAAAAAATGGGCAGCAGTCCTTTTGTCCCTCTATGCAAGGATCTATGGACACCTTGATAAATCTGCTTGGCAACCATACATAGATAATGGGATGTAGCATTTCCTCCCAGCAGGGAACCTCATATTGACTGACCAGCTGTGGTAACCAAGAGAGCTCTTCTTTAAACTTTCATAATGCTAACTTTCTCAGGAAAGATAAGGGCCAGATGTTCTAATTCATGCTAAAGTATACAGGCCCAGCTGCTTCAACTTAAGAGATCAACAACTGGTATTAAAAAAAACTTTACACTGAAATCCATTCAAGGGTCCAGGAGAATAGCCTTTTTGGAAGTACTACCTCAGAGGAAGAGTTCTCCCACAGATTGGGAAAAGTGCATTATAATCTAAAAAACTTCACTATAAATATTTTCTGCCGGACAATCATCCTTGAACTTGGGGTTTGAAAATAAAAAGAATGGAAGTATGATTGTCTAAAACCTCATCTTTCTTTTTCCCAATTGTGGCTAGTTACTACTTTTTTTCTACTGCTCATGTAATCATGATTTGGGATCTGTCTAACTGCTATTAACAGGACTATCCCTCCTTTCTATTCACTGGCAACTGCCCTCTATTGTGGTGGAATCACCAGCTAAAGCAGGGGTCTCCAACCTTGGCAACTTTAAGACTTATGGACTTCAAGGCCCAGAGCAAAGCTGGCTGAGGAACACTAGAAGTTGAAGTCCACAAGTCTTAAAGTTGCCAAGGTTGGAGACCCCTGAGCTAAAGGACAGGGGGGAAATAAAGAGGTGTGCCAGCATGGAGGAGGAAACATTGAGGAGGAAACATCATAAGGAAGCCTTATTTGCTGGTTCTGTAGGGAATGCAGCCAGTCTGGTGAGATTCTTGTAATATAGGGCATCAACAATGAAGAAACTGCTTAGGCCTATTCACAAAGTTCTTTTGATTCCTTGCGTCTGAAGTTGATCAACTTTATGCATTCAGTTTTGGTGGCCATAATACTGTATAAAAATGATGTTGAGACTCTAGAAAGAGTGCAGAGAAGAGCAATGAAGATGATTGCAGGACTGGAATGATTTGCCACCATAGAAGTTGTGGATGCTCTAGCACTGGAGTTTTTTAAAATCCTCTGCTCGAGCAACTCTATACCATTTCAGATAAATGGTTGTCTTATCTCTTCTTAAAAATATCACGTGTCCGATAAATTATAGAATAAACTGTTTGAAGTATTGTTATCTCGCAAAGCATGAATGATTAAAAGTATAGTCAGAAAAAGATTTTTTTATTTTTATTTTTTTTTAGTAATATTAGAATATGGATTGACAATATGAGTGGTTATGCAATATAATTGTAATTGACACTATAAAATGAATGCACAAAACTGATGAACCAACCGATACACCGGAAGTATATATGAGAGTAGATGTTTTTAATGTTTTGTATGTTTGTCTGTTTGTAGAAAATTAATAAAAACTTTATAAAAAATATATATATATATCACGTGTTGGAGTATCCACAACTTCTGGAGGCCAGTAATTTCACTGATTAATTGTTCTATCAGGAAATGTCTCCTTAGTTTTAGATAGGTTCTTTCCTTGATTAGTTTCCATCTATTGCTACTTGACTTGCCTTCTGATGCTTTGGAGAATAGTTGACTCCTCTTTTCTATATGGCAGCCCCATAGATATTGGAAGACTGCTATCCCTAGTCCTCCTTTTCATTAAACTGGACATACCCAATTCCTGCAACCATTCTTCATGTGTTTTAGCCTCCAGTCCCCTAATCATCTTTGTTGCTCTTCTCTGCACTTTTTTTTAGAGTCTCAACATCTTGTTTATATTGTGGCAACCAACACTGGATGCAATATTCCAGGTGTGGTCTTACTAAAACATTAGTTTTTCATGTCCTCCATAGCTTAGCTGAAGACCATACCAGCCAAATGTTGACCATCCCTGTTAACAATTCCTATCCTGCCTCAGGGATAACATGTATGATTGGTGCTGTCCCTGCTATGCAAGCCATATTAAGCACATGGGATGATGGATTTCCCCCAGCTTTGTTTCCTTCCCATAATATCCTTAACCATTGGGAAACATCTGCTTCATTGAGATGGGCAGAAGTCTAATAAGAATAAGTAATTGAAAAAATAGCTGAGGCAGCTTAATGTTTTAAAGCCTGTTTTAAAGTAATATTTTCCATCTTCTTCCAACACATTTTTGTCAGGGTGATAATAAGGGACTCTTCCCTTTGACTTTGACCCATCCACATAAAAGATTTGCACAAAAAACAGTGTGAGTTTTAACAAATGGCTAAACTTTGTTGGTCTAGCCCGTCTGTCAAAACTTGTTTCTCCTCCAACCTCAGCCCTTGTTTAGGGAGCATGATTAGCAGATGTTTCCCAATGGTTAAGATATTTTGAGAATGAACAAGGCTGAGGGAATCTATCATTCTGTGTCCTTAATGTGGCTTGCATAGCAAGGACAGTACCAATTAGAAGTGTCATGCCCCAGCATATAACTTTTAAATATTGTTGATGCTCTCTAGCCCCATCTAGTAGCCGGAGAGACAAATACCAAGTATATTGTTGAAGCTGACCCCACCTCATTACCCATCAGCCCACAATTTCAAAAGAAGTGCACCAGAGGTGGTATTCAGCAGGTTCTGACCAGTTCTGGAGAACCAGTAGCAGAAATTTTGAGTCGTTTGGAGAACCAGCAAATACCACCTCTGCCTGGAGATTTTACAGTATCCTTCCCCTGCCATGCCCACCAAGCCACACCTACAGAACCGGTAGTAAAATAAATTTGAATCCCACAACTGAAGTGAACACTGAGAAGCCAAACTCCATTTCCTTTATCATTTTGGTGAAAGCAGGAGCACAAAGAAGAATCCATCTTAATTTGTGGCACATGGTCATCTAAGGACAAACTCACATTCCACACAGAGTATCGCTGGTAAGATTTAAATTGCTTGTATTTATTAATTGTTATGTTCAGTAGTAACTCAATACTGCCTATCTTGTATTTGGTTCTCATTGTTTGTATCCCTGTTTTCCTTAGTTTCACCGTATCCTGTTCATTCAATAAAGCATTCAGATCTATGCACACGGTCTGTTTTATTGGCGGAAAGGTGGGTTTATCTGCATGTTGAACTGCACACAGGCTAACGTGTAGTGAGGACAGAACAAGAAGCATCATCCTTGAAGCAGGACAGGAATGGTTTATAAGGATGGACAACATTTTGCTGGTATAATCTTCTGCTGGCTCAAAGATACATGGATAACACATTAACTTAGCTAGGTGGAAAAATTCACAATTAATAACTGAGAAATAAGACAGAACTACAGACTACACTCCTTATTCAGGCCCCTTTTTCCTTTAGTTCAACCTTGTTTATCTGTGCCAATTTTTAAATAAATAAAAAACTGAGGCAGATAGAAGGATTTCTATACACAAGTAATGTGACCGAGTCTTAACCAACTACATATGTAATTTACTTTTGAACATATGGATGTCCAAGAATGACAAGAATAGTAATATTTCTTTTTAAAAAGGGATTTACAAAAAAATCTGTCTTCATGTTTCAGTAATGGATTTGTCAGACTCCAAGACGTTTGTCCAAAACATGAAGCAAAAAAGTTCTAGTCTCAGTTACTCAAAGCCTACCGACTTTGATATATAAAATTTCCATGTCTGGGAAAATACTTCTTATGTCTTTATGACTGTTAACACATAAACCTACAATAAAGATAAAGAAATACTATACAGTGAGTCTAAAGAAAAAGTAATCCAAAAAACATATTGATTTTATTTTAAGGAAATATTTTTCTGGTCATATTGAACACAGCAAAGGACGTGCTGCAGCTGTTTTAAAGGAATGAATTACTTTTTGGAAGGGCAAAGAAATCTGGGCTGCTTTGAACACTAAAAGAAAAGTCATGAGAAAGTTGATTGTGGGAAAAGCCAGGTTCTCACTGCTTTCCTGAAAGCAATCCATATCTCTGGAGTGAGACTGTTCTAAAAGGTGGAAACTACGATGGAGAAGGAAATTGGAGATGCTTCCAAAACTTCACCAGGTGACACGACTTCACCAGGAGGATTCAAAGCATGCCCACCCTACCAAACATAGTAGAATAAGCAAAAACTATTGAGATAGATGGTTTCACAAGTATTTGAAATCCATGTCATTTGGATTTTACAGGTGGCGATTAGCACCATGAATTGAGGTAAAGTAGGAATTGAGGCTACCTAGGAATTGATCCTAGATAGAAGCAGATATTTCTCTCTCTGGGCACAATGAGAATGTATCTGCTGAAAAAAAACTCCACACTGGCAACAGGAAGGGCATCCGGCCAGTAAATACTCAGGTCCATTCAGTTGTCCACACTCCATCCAGCAAAGGATTATAGGGGTCATTAAAAGAAGATGACGATGAATTAGCATCTTGAATTGCTCCTGGAAGCCTATTGGGGGCAACACCATGTACACCAGTGGTATCATATGGCACTTGCTATTACCTTTAATGCAGTTTCCAAGTGGTCTTCAAAGGTTGCCCCATATAGATAGCATTGCAGTAGTCAAATTGGGAGATACCTCTAGGAAAGGGCACAAATGGTATATAAGATGTAATGAATTTGTGTGAAGGTCTTTCTTGTTTATTTATTTTTTGTTTATTTATTTTTATTTGTCAATTGCTTACAAGATAATAGGTATAAGTAAAAACATAGTTATGAATACATGGATACATATAAGAAAAATAAAAATAAAATATATAAAAAAGACAATAGGACAGGGACAGTAGGCACGTTGGTGTGCTTCTGCACGCCCCCTACAGACCTCTTAGGAAAGGGGTGAGGTCAATAGTAGACAGTCTAAGGTTAAAGTTTTTGGGGTTTGGGGAAGAAACCACAGAGTCAGGTAGAGTATTCCAGTCATTGACCACGCTGTTGTTGAAGTCGTATTTCCTTCAATCAAGTTTGGCGTAGTTAACCTTGAGTTTGTATCTATTGTTTGTTCTAGTGTTGTTATGGTTGAAGTTGAAATATTCATTGACAGGTAGGACCTTGCAATATATGATTTTATATACTATACTTAGATCAGTCCGAAGGCGGCATAGTTCTAGTTTTTCTAGGTTTAGAATTTCAAGTCTGGTGGCATAAGGTATTCTGCTACGAGCAGAGGAGAACTCTTCTATGAAATATTTCTGGACTTTCTCAACTGTGCTAATATCAGATAGGTAATGTGGGTTCCAGGCTGATGAGCTGTATTCGAGTATTGGTCTAGCAAATGTTTTGTATGCTCCAGTTATTAGTGTGATATTACCAGAGAAAAAGCTATGTAAGATTAGGTTTACAACTCTTAACGCCTTTTTTGGCTATTTAGTTACAGTGGGCTCTAGCACTTAGGTCATTAGAGATGAGTACTCCAAGGTCCTTGACAGAGTTTGGATCATCAACAAGGTCTTTACTATTCAGCCTGTATTTTATTTTCTGATATATTTTTTTGCCAATATGTAGGACAGAGCATTTATTTGTTGAGATTTGAAGTTGCCATTTGTTTGACCATTCTGATAACATAGTCGAGGTCTTTTTGAAAGGTAGCATTATTGTCTATGGTGTTGAATTGTCACCATTGCCACCTACTCTTGAACAGGAACCAAGATTCCAGGAGAATCCCCAGAATGTGCATCTACTCTGATTACAGGAGGGTCACTCCAAGCAGAATTAAAGATGTCAAATTACCAGGTAGGGGGAATTCTGAAACTCATAGCCACCACAGCTGGTCCGACATCCCAAGCAATACATTTTCCAGGTACTAAGAAGCTACCTTCACAGCATCACTTGAGTAGCCAAGAATAGGGATGTACAGCTGAGCACCATCAACATATAGATGGTAAGTCCAAACCAGAGGTGGTATTCAGCAGGTTCTGACCACTTCTGGAGAACTGGTAGTGGAAATTTTGAGTCGTTCAGAGAACCTGCAAATCCCACCTCTGGCTGGCCCCATCCCATCCATTCTCTGCCTCCCAAATCCCAGCTGATTGGCTGGGTCTTCTTTTGTTGCCCTGCACAGGAGAACGGAGCTGGAAAGCAGGTTAGTGGGGTGGGGAGGGAATGGGGATTTTTCAGTAGCCTTCCTCTGCCATGCCCACCAAGCAACACCCACCATGCCATGCCATGCCATGCCTACCAAGCCACGCCCACAGAACCAGTAGGAAAAATAATTTGAATCCCACCACTGCTCCAGACTGATGGATGACTTCATCCAGCATTTTTTTGCTTCCAAATTCAAATATTTGCACTTCCCTACAGTTTATTATCATCAGATATTTTAATAAACCACCAGTCATTTGAGTAGGAAAAAAAACTTTTTTGATTGCCTTCAACATTTTATGTATTACATTTACAAAAATCAAATACAGATGAAATATCTATGCTGACAGTTGTTGCTTTAATGCTCATTTCATGGATTTGGCAATATTTTTCTAAAACATAAAGTAATTTCTCCTTTAGGCATAAGTTTTAATTTTAAAGAATTCAGGTTATCACTGTCTCTTTTGGATATCTTTTTATATTGGAAAAGGAGCACAGCAGTGTGGAATCTCCTTATAAATTAATTATCCTGGTATTTAGGTTTATTTTTTCTGGGTTCCATTTCTCGGCTTATTGTGTTTTACATTTCTAGCAGAGAGACCACAAGAGAGTAGAAAAGTGTTCCTAAAATGCCAAGCTAGAGGTTGCTTAACTGTATTACTCGATTTTTTTTCCCAACTGAAACAAATTCCTTTATGTTAATTTTATTATGTACGTATTAAAATTATGCAAGGGCTTATAAAGGGATTTGAATATGAATCCATCTTTGTACCCTGAACTGCGCAGTTTGATGTATGGTAATTATAATTCTTACATGGAAAATCATGCAGATATTTTTATATGTAATAAAAGCAGCTGTGTATTGACAAGTAATATCAAACCAGGGACTCATTCCCTTCCCTTTCTTTAAGATTTGATGAATCACAGAATTGCTTTTTTGGTTCTGATCACACTTGGAGGGGGGGGGGGGGAAACCACAAACCTATTTAGGGTAAGACATCTTTCAAGTCCTGGAAGATTTTTATGGCTGTCCTAGAAGAGCCTCTGGAAATATTCCCAGCTGGACCACGGCTGCGAATTCTGAGAACTGAACTCCAGACATCTAAAGTGTGAGCAGCTTTGAGGTTATAAACAGCTCTATTAGATTAGTGCAGTGCTTTAATTAATTTAAGATGTGTTTGCTTCCCGGAGTCACTCAGGAAACCCACAGATAAAATGTGATGGAACAGTCTTCTCTGCCAGTAATTTCCATTAGACGTTCCTCAGCTTTCTGATACTCAAAGGGGCTTGGAACTTTTCCAACAGTATTTATTTATTAAAAGATGCCTCTCAACCCAGCTCTCAACTCTCTCTTTTCGTAAAGGCATTCTGAGGGAGTGCTGTGGCTCATGTGGTTAGGATTCTGAGCTGATGATTAGCAGGCTCATGTTGGAGACCCAGTTGCTGTCCTGTGTCTAGATGAGCCCCCGTCACTCCTCAGCTCCTGCCAACCCAGAAGTTTGACTGCGAATAGATAGATGGGTTACAGTGGTGGGATTCAAAAAATTTTACTACTGGTTCTATGGGCAGGGCTTGGTGGGCGTAGCAGGGGAAGGATACTGTAAGATCACCATTCCTGCCCCACTCCAAGGGAAGGATACGGCAAAATCCCCATTCCCTCCTCACCCCACTAACCTGCTTTCCAGCTCCATTCTTCTGTGCAGGGCAACCAAAGAAGTCCCAGCCAATCAGCTGGAACTCAAGAGGCAGAGAATAGAAGGGGGCGGGGCTGGTCAGAGGTAGTATTTGCAGGTTCTCCAAACTACTCAAAATTTCTGCTACCTGTTCTCCAGAACTGGTCCGGACCTGCCAAATACCACCCCTGGGTGGGTACCACTTCAGTCAGCAGCTTAATGGGAACATGAAAGGAGCGCCCAACTTGGGCATTCCCCGGGCAACAGTTGTGTCGCCTGTTAATCCTTTCACCCCAGATGCGCTTCAGTGCTCCTGACACAAATGTAGTCATATGGAAAGTCTGGACACTTCAGCCTCTACAACAGGAACAGTGGTAAGAAGGTGACAGTGAGAACAATCAACCAATGGAAAGTTATGGGAGTGCCATTAATTGAGATCTTCAAGAAGAAGTTGGACTGCCATTTGTCAGAAATGGTGTAGGGTCTCCCGCTTGGGCGGGGGGGTTGGACTAGATGATGTATAAGGTCCCTTCCAACTCTGATTATCTGTAAATCATAGATCAGACAAGCCATCTCTTTGCAGGATCTCCCAAATTCCTTTCTATGCTCCCAAGGCACATATACTGTAACTACAACTGTTAAATATTGGGAGGTACATTCCTGTTCCTCTGAGGTAAGAAACAATCAAAATGTTCTAAAATATGCAGAACATTGTCTTAAAAATAAAACAAAATTGAAAACTCCCTGTCAAAATCAGGGGAAAAAAACACACTCCAAAATCTTGGTGGTCCCTGTTTTGCCAGATCACCCCACATTTTTAAAGAATTAGAGAACAATTTAGCTCCAGGTTATTCAGGGGCATTGGTAGGAACAGTCCAGGAACAATTTGCTTCTGCTTGTGTTCTGTGACTTTTTCATTTTTGAACATAACTTTTTATGAGATACCACCTGCTTCCAATCAATTTGTATTGGTTTTTTTATTCTTCCAGAATCTTGGGATGGTACACATTGCCCTCTTGCTACCTATTTTTATCCACAAAAATAATCTGGTTGTGTCTGAGAGAGAAGGAATCCTCAGTTTTAACCATTACAGGTAGTCCTCAAATTACAACAGTTTGCTTAATGACCGTTTGAAGTTACAATGGCACTGAAAAAAGGGACTTATGACCATTTTTCACACTTATGACTGTTGGAGCATCCCCATAGTTACTTGATTTACATGTGGATGCTTGACAACTGACTCATATTTATGATGGTTGTAGTGTCCCAGGCAGTGGTGGGATTTAAACATTTTTATTACCGGTTCTATGGGCATGGTTTGATGGGTGTGGCAGGGGAAGGTTACTGAAAAATCCCATTCCCACCCCACCCCACCAACCTGCTTTCCAGCTCCGTTCTCCTGTGCAAGGCAACAAAAAAAGACTGAGCCAATCAGCTGGGACTCAGGAGATGGAGAAGAGATGGGGCTGGGTCAGTCAGAGGCGGTATTTGCTGGTTCTCTGAACTACTCAAAATTTCTGCTACTGGTTCCCCAGAATTGGTCAGAACCTGTTGAATATCACCTCTGATCTGGGGGTTATGTAATCCACTTTTGTAACCTTCTGAAAATCAAAATCAATGGGAAAGCCAGATTCACTTCATGGTGTTACTTATTTAGCAGCTGCAGTGATTCACTTAACAACTGGGGCAAGAAAAGTTGTGAAATGGGACAAAACTCACTTAACAAATTTCTCACTGAGCAACATAAATTTTGGGCTCAGTTTTGTTTGAGGACTACCTGTGCTGTAAGTATGAGTTTACATTAAAAAGCCAAGTGATTTGTCATTATAGTTTCATAATTCTTGTAATACACAAATTATTTTAAAATTTAAAGGTATTCCAAGGCAGCGCCTACAGCTTACAGTTCCAAGGCTGTTTACAGCAACCTGAAGACAGATAATCCTTGATTTGCAATCATTCATTTAGTGACCCAAAAGTGCTTTTTCCAACAGGCAACTGGACTTTCTAGTTCTTCTTCGAAGACGTTTTGCTTCTCATCAAAGAAGCTTCTTCAGCTCTGAATGGATGGTGGGGAATGGAAGGGTTTACATTAATAGGAAGGATTGACATCTCTTCAAAGAATATCCATGTTAGGGCTCTGGTAGTTACCCCCATTTAAATCATTAGTAAACATGCTTGTGTTACCTGGATGTAGCCGACTCTGAGACACATCATTCATTGTCACCCTTGACCCTGGTTTTCCCCCACCCCCTGGGTGTATCCTAATTCATATTCTCCAATGGGACACATCTATAGCCCAGAGTCATCAATCGTGTTCTCCAGTTAGAATTTTGCGTAGCAGAAACGTCAGTCACCTAGTTACTATCTATGAAAACATTTATGGAATGCAGTTTTGTTTTTGCAAGCTGCTTCATTGCTCCCCCCTCCCTTTTTCTTTTGGCAACTCTAAAAGACCAGAGAAACATTTTATGAGTTAACAGTCCAATTGCCTCTTGAAAAATCACCTTTGGGACAACCATGACCTGGATGACTGAGAATCTCCATAGACTATTTAGTGACCATTCAAAGTTACCACAGCATTGAAAAAGTGACTTATGATTGTTTTTCACACTTATGGCCATTGCAGCATCCCCATGATCATGTGATAAAAATTCAGACGCTTGGCAACTATTTATGATGGTTTCATAGCCATGTGGATTCCTCTGTTGAGGCCTTCTCAGGGGTGGGATTCTACCGGTTCGAAACGGTTTTATTGATCTGGTTGTTTATGATTCTGCACAGTTCGCAGAATTGGCAAATCATGCCCCTGGCTGGCCCTGCTCCTCTCCACCCACCCCTCCTCTCCCAATCAGTCCTTATCACACATGCACAACATTGCACACATGCATAACATCGCTGATTGCATTGTTCTCCGCCCCGTCACTCCTAAAGGTATTACATTTTTTCCCCTCCCGACAATCGGCTGTTCCTATGATCCCCTGTGCTGGGATTCCCCTCGCTTACTTACTGCTTTGCCCAGGAAACTTTCCTGAGGCCCAGGAAGGGAAAAAATAGAGGGGGGTGCAACACCCCCCGTCCGCCCCCTGTAATTTTTTCCTTCCTGGGCCTCAGGGAAGCTTTCTGGGAGCAAAAATGCCCCACAGGAGGCTTCCCTGATGCCCAGAAGACCCCAAAATGGAGTGCAGCAGGTTGCTGCGTGCCTCCCCATGCTCCATTTTTTTTTCCTTCCTGAGCTCCAAGGTAGCCTTCTGGGAGCAAAAATGGCATCCCAGGATGCTTCCCTGAGACCCAGAAGGCCCAAAAAATGGAGCGCATTCTGCCCCCCCCCAAAAAAGAAGCCATGCCCACCCAGTCACATGGCCATGGCCACCTAGCCACACCCAGAGAACCAGTTGTTACAAAATTTAAATCCTACCCCTGGGCCTTCTGACAATCAAAGTCAATGGGGACCAACCATGTTACTAACTTAACAACTAACTTAAGAACAGCAGCAATTCACTTAACAACGGTGGCACAAAAAGTTGTAAAATGTATGAAAACTCTCTTACCAACTGTCTTGCTTAGGAATGGGAAATTTGGGCTCCATGGGGATCATAGGTAAAGGCCTACCTGGATTTGGATTAAGGTGGGGAGAGCCATTGGCCCCACTTTATATCCCTAACTTTGTGATTCCACATCCTTTTGTTGACCTAGTTAAATAGGTTGTGGAAGAGAGCCACAATCTGTGGTTTCGGGAACTTTTTTCGGGAAAATATTTATGATTATCTTCCTATTTCTGACACCACTTTCCTCTCTCTTCCAAGTAGCTGGCTTCAGGGAAAGAGCAGATGAGAATATTCATAAATCATAAGCAATAAATAAGAGTAAAATAAAAGGAACTTAGAATAGGATCCCAGTTATTTCATTAATAGGATTTCTATTCTGAGCAGCATAATAAATCCGGCTATAATGACATGTCTCACTTTACAGAGGATAATTGTTTAGTTGAAGAATTGCCAATGACTTTAATCTCAATCCTGGAACCCCAATTGATAAATAAGCAGAACCAGGCCTGTTCTGGGAATAATAATTTATGGAAGATTCAAGCAGTTTGGAAGATTGAAGAAAAGAAAGTTATAACCAGGGTAAAATATCAATTCTGAGTTTCCCCGTTGACTTTGCTTGTCAGAAGAAGATTGCAAAAAGTGATCCCATGACCCTGGGACACTGCAACCGTCATAAATATGAGTCAGTTGCTAAGTGCTTGAATTTTGATCATGTGACCATGGGGCAGTGGTGGGGTTCAAAGATTTTTACCACCAGTTTGGTGGGTGCAGTTTAGTAGATGCGCTTTGCGCATTTGCACATATTTTATGTGTACATGCACACCAAACGCACACTTTGTGCAGGCACAGAGGCATTCCAACTCACCTCCTATAAGCCTGCACTCTCCCCTGTCACTTCAGCAGCTGCCACACAGCACTCTGTTATCCCGCGCAAAGCAGCTGCGCTTCAAAAGCAGGGAATAAAAGTGAGTATGGGAGGCGGGTGGGCCCAACAGCAGAGTGGCGGAGAGAACCAGTTTGGTCTCCATGTCAGCCTCCAAGAATCCTTTTTCTGCTTGTCTTTCCAGCTGCCATAGAAACAGGGGGAGGGAAGAATAATTGGGCTTCATGGGGGGAAGGATGCTGGAGGTTTAAGTTGGTGAAATGTAAAAGTTGGGATGTTTTCTTGACTATACTTACTTGCTTACTGCACAGGTGTAGTTTCTTATCTCTCTGGGCCAAGGTCAACAGTCCTGGCATGCCAGATGTGTGAAGCCACCTAAAGATGCTCCACATGGTATTATACATTTCTCAGATTGGATGGCCAGTTTGAACTCTTAGGGATGGGAACATGGGATAACTTTCTATATGTGATTTTCGTGGCTATTGCCTCAGATCTTGTATTCTTCTGATGCTACCACTTCAATTTTCAGTGAAAGTCCTTTTCTCTGTAACAATGGAGTCTAAGGTTTTCTTTCTTGGATTTTGAATGAGCCTCACCTGGCACTCTGCTGCTCATCAGAACAGGACAGAACTGGTAGAATATCACCACTGCCATGGGGACCCTGCAACGGTCATAAATGTAAAAAAAGATCATGTCACTTTTTTTTTTTTCAGTTCTCTTGTAACTTTGAATGCTCACCAAATGAATGATTGTAAATCAAGGACTACCTGAAATATGAAATGTTTGAGGATTTGGTGATCGGATATTGGGATTGGAATACTTGCCAGAGATTAATATGTCTGTTAATTTCAGTTGCAGCTTTCCAATAAACATGAATTCTGTTGAATTAGCCAAGACTGGAGAAAGAACAGAAAATGGGCCAGGAGAACGAAAGAAATGAAGACATGATTATTCAACGCAATTCAGTAAGGTAATTTTAAAAAGAACCATCCCTGCCTCAGTATACAACTTTGTTATGCAAAGTTTGTAACCCCTGTGCTGTGACAAAAGGAAATATAGAATCATGGTGGAAAGAAGTTCTAGTTGTGCCTTCATATAAGCCCTCGACTTACAAAAGTTCATTTGGTGACAGTTCAAAGTTAGAATGGCACTTTAAAAAAAGTGACCTGTGACCATTTTTTCCACTTACAACCTTTGTAATAGCCCATGATCATGTGATCAAAATTCAGATGCTTGGCAACTGGTTCATACTTATGATGGTTGCTGTGATCACCTTTTGCAAACTTTTGATAAGCGAAATCAATGGTTATTAACTTATCAATTGCAGTGATTCCCTTAAAAACTGTGCTGAGAAAAATTGTAGAATGGGGCAAAACTCACTTCACAAATGTCTCACTTAACCATAGAAATCTGGGGCTCAATTTGGAATTGGGTGTGTCTAGTTTAATGAAAAGAAGGACTAGGGGATGACATGACAGCAGTGCTCCAATATTTCAGGGGTTGCCCCAAAGAAGAGGGAGTCAAGCTATTCTCCAAAGCACCTGAGGGCAGGACAAGAAGCAACAGATTGAAACTAATCAAGGAGAGAATCATCCTAGAGCTAAAGAGAAATTTCCTAACAGTGAAAACAATATGAAGAACAGTTGCAGGAACTGGGTATGTCTAGTTCAATGAAAAGAAGGACTAGGAGAGACATGATAGCAGGGTTCCAATATCTTAGGGGCTGCCACAGAGAAGAGGGAGTCAAGCTATTCTCCAAAGCACCTGAGGGCAGGACAAGAAGCAACTAAATCAAGGGAAGAAACTACTTAGAATGAAGGAGAAATTTCCTGACAGAACAATTGAACGCTGGAAGATTTTAGGAAGAGATTGAACAACCTTTTGTCTGAAATGGTGTAGGGTTTCCTGCCTGAGCAGTGGATTGGATTAGAAGGTCCCTTCCAACTCTGTTATTCTAAAATCCTACAATTGTCAATGTAAGCCAAAGACTGCCTGTATTTGCATTTTGATGCTTTAAACTTGTATCTGTAGATTTTTTTTAATAAAGTTTTATTTGGGTTTTCACACATACAAAATACAAGTGAAATATCTTTTCTGAAAATAGCATGGTCCCGGGTTGAACTTCCTTATACAGACACAAAACTCAAATTCATGCTCCTTTTTGTATTTTATTCCATATCTTATACTATTCTACATTTTCTATATAGTTTTTCCCCTCTTTTAATTTTCTCAATTTTATTTTGATTATCACATCTCAATTCAAATCATTATATTTATACTTTTGTCTGTTCTGTTTCAATTTCATATTATCTTTTCTCATTAAACAAATTTTCTCCTATAGTTACTAATTGGAATATAACACCTTTATATCTTTTAATTGCATCCATTCAACTCTTATTTAAGCTTCAATATATACCTTAAGGTTATGACCTTCAATATAATACATAACTTCCAATCAAATTCTGCTTGGTACATTCTTATAATATGCACTATATTCTTTTTTAAAAAAGATTATAAATATATGTAATTATAAAACCTCATTCCATTCCAATTCAGTTCTATCATTAATAATCATTAAAATCTTAACATCTTTAACACTTCTTTTCAATTAAATATCATACTTCCTTAAAGACACATATAATTTCCATAATTAATTTTCCCTTATTTCTCTTCACATATGTTTTGTAAATCGTTAAATATTCATTTTGTTATATTTATTTATTGACAAGCATTCCACTGAATTACGATAGCAATTTTATCAAACATTTTAATCATACATTGTTTCATATTTTATAAAATTATTTCTGTTTTTAATATAACAATACTATCTTATGTACCTTTGCAGAATCCCTTTTTCCATTAAATTTTCACCCATTATCTCTAAATAGGCCCTGTTTCTCTATATTTTATTTCTGTCCTTTATGACTTCTTTTCCTTTCTTTCTTTCCTCTCTTCTTCTCCCTCCCCTTTTTACCCCCTTGTCTCTCTACTTCTAATTCTCTCTTCTGTATTTCTCTCTTCTGTTGCTTTCTGATTTTATACTTATTTTTCACTTCATTTTTTTTTTTTGGAGTTGTTTTTCCCAATCTTAAATTTTCCATTCTCTTTCCCCCCTTTCCTTTTTTTCCCCCAG
>BLBF01000002.1:16026377-16040054 GCA_015471245.1 Laticauda colubrina
ATTTTGCTGTAAGTTCTTTTTAATTCCAGGCAGTCTCCTCCCTTCCAGATTCTGCCCTTTCATTCTTTTTCTCTCCTTTCCTGTTTTCAAAAGCTTTTGATTATCCAGAAATCTTTATTTTCAGCATTAAATGCCTATTGATGTCAAAGTGGATTTTTTTCCAATTTCTTGCTTAAGTCTCTTAGCTGTCAGTATAGGAAAAGGAGAAAAAAAATCAAATCTTTTCCCTTTTCTCTCTCCTTCGCAGATTAAAAATCTTCTTAGGGAACAATGTTATTGTTTTTTAATAGTTTCAATTCCAGGGTACCTTATTTGTTGCTTTTGCTGTTTGGCCCAGTCAACCAAAACTTTCTCTTCTTATCTTCTTCCTGCACATTCTTTTCCAGTCAAGTTCTTCTATGTAGTGGCCATTTCTGACCACCGCTACAATCGCCTTTGAGAAAGGGAGTAATGGCCAGCTGGGAGGAGAGATGCAGCTCTCCTCAACCCTGCAGGCAATCTCCCCCCTCTCACTACCTCTACGGGGTGGCTTAGCCCCGAAACCAGCCGGCTCGGGGCGCTCCAGCAGCAAGCATGGATCGAAGCCTTGCAGAAATGAGGCTTCGGTCTGTCACCGAAGAAGCTCAAAATGGAAGTCCCCTGTATCTGTAGATTTTTCTCTGTGTCTGAATGTATGTGTGCATTCATGCATACATACATGCACATAAGAGTATACTGTACATATCAAAGAAAGCCTGCCCAGAGGAAGGGAAGTACTAGGCCATTAAGGAACTTAAAGGTAGAAAAGCATGCCAGAAGTGGAATTGTCTAATTGGAATATATGACAATCAGTCATCCAGACTGAATATCTTTCAAACTGTTGCCAACTTATTTCAGCCCTAAAAGGATTTTCTTTAACAGGCTTAGAATTAAGCCAGAATGACTGCAGGACAGCAGCAGCTAAAATGGTTAATGTGGATATACCATACCAAAGTAACCATACTCACCAACCTACTCTAAATCTATTGTAGGTTGTCTGAATCTTTCTTAAAATACTGGACATGATACCTGAGATATGGTTATTCCAGCCCAGAATAAAGTGGCAATCAAATGCAAGTAAAAGCAAACAAATGCCTTCCAAGCATACCATTTTGTTATCAGGAGTAAATGTTCTCCTATGTACTCAACAATGAAAAGAAAATGTAAATTCCTACAATGGAAGAATGAAGGGATGGAAAAAGTGATGGAGTTGGCAGAGATGGCAAAGCTAAACATTTAACTGACAAGAAAAACTTATCCAGTTTTGTTGCCACTTGGAAAGTGTTTTTGGACTTTCTGCTCAAAACAAAAAAAAATGAAAATTTGTTTTTAGGTTTTGATATTACAGTAATTTTGTTGGCTTGAAATGTGTAAGGAAAAGTTGAGATTGCAGTTGCATTTTTTGTTCTGTTGCACCAAAAAGAATCAGAAGTCACTGCTTGCTTGCTTTCTTCCTTTCCTTTCTTACTTTCGTCCTTTCCTTTCACCTTCCTTCCTTCTTTCCTCCCTCCCTTCCTTAATTTCCTCTTTCTCTGTTACTTTCTTATCTTTGTTTCATTTGTATTTTGTATGTATTACAATAAACTCTAATGCATTTTTAAAGGAGTAAATATTCTAAACGAGATTTCTTGTTGTGCTAGTTTTATATTTGCTTGAAAACAAGCAGACTTTTTTTTTTAATGAAAGGAAACCTTAAACATAAAAACATTAATCTGCATTATGAAGTGACTTACTTCACTTTATCAACTCAGGTTGCTTCTTCATCATTTTGTTGCATATGCAGCTCAGAAACTTTCTCTGAACTTCAGGGTGATTGTTACTGAACACTTAACAGCACATCTGCTCCATGACTTAATATGTGACTTAAGAGTGCAGTCTGAGGATTGTTTGAGGATTACCATAGAATCACACAAGTTATTTACTTATTTTACCGTTCAAGTCACAAAAAAATCTGCAAATTCTGGACAGCCCTGAAAAATAAAAATAAAAAAGATTTGCATTGTAAATGTGTTGGATTTTTAAAGCCACAAACATTCATTGCCAGCTCATTTCTAAAAGCACCTTTTTACTCAACAGGAGTGTTACTAGTGGGTGCACGTGGAGCTTGCAACTTTCCTGCAGTGTTTAGAGTCAAGTCTAACAGAGATGGTGTTTTTTCTTTTTCTTTCGTAAGCTCCGTGACCATCCAGAGAAAAAGATTTACTGACTTTGGCAAAGGAATACACAGCAGGGAGGATCTACCATTTGTATAAACTGTAGAAAATTAGAAACTGTTCTCTCCACCATGTCCACAGTAACAGCATGTTGAACACAATGTTTGTGATTGCTGCTGGAATGTAAGGTCTCATTACAACAATAGAAGGTAAACTGGCCAGCTGCGGTTTGCTTTCAGCATGGGGAATAATGAAACCTCAAGAAAAGTAATTGATCCATCCTCAGTAGCCCAGAAAATAAATCACAGCAATTGGATTGCTGATAAAGGTGGATGGTTCCTAGGTTGTCATTTGGGTCAGGCACATCTTTCAAATCATCTGTCTTCAGGAACTTTTTTCATGTCAACTCATATCACTGGTCCATCTGCCTGATGAATCTGTACTGATATAAACTTCAGCAATAGCAATAGCACTTAGACTTATATACCGCTTTGTAGTGCTTTAGAAGCCCTCTCTAAGTGGTTTACAGAGTCAGCATATTGCCTCCCATAATCTGGGTCCTCATTTTACCCACCTCAGAAGGATGGTGTCATGCCCCTGTCAGAATCTGATTCGGAGGGGGAGGCCGAGCAGCTGACAGAGAGTGGGAGTGTGGCTTTGGTGACTGTGGAAGAAACTGGGGAAGGGCAAAGTCCAGCTGGGCAGAGCAGGGAAGAGCAAGGCAGAGGTAATTCAGAGGAAGATCCAGGCCCACCCCCTCTTCATCCTAGGGTATGCAGGGAGGAATGGAGAAGGGAACAACATGAATTGTGTGGCTTATGGAGGAGGAAAGGGCCCTGATTTCCTTCATTAGCTGCAGCTGGGAATACAGTGTTTAAACGGGAGTTTACGCATGGCAACTCGTGGGAAGCAAATCATGAGTTATCTTTTATGGTTGAGGCTTATCTGGGTTCCTGGCGTCTTCCCAACTGTGTGTGTTTTGTTGGCCTTTGAAGTCTGCAATTCCTTATCCTGCCCTGTCCAGTTAATTGCTACAGTGTGGTTTGTGTGGATTTTTATTTACAGTTTATATGTACTTTGTTTTCAGATTGAATTTCCTCCACTTAAAGACTGTTCTTGGGAGAGTTTTTTCTCCAGCCAAAGGTTACTGGACATTGACGGCAAAGCTGGAGGTATTAAAGGGACTTTTCTTACTTATGTGACTGTGTTGTCTTTGTGCCATGCCCTGGGTCATCACAGATGGAAGGCTGAGTCAACCTTGAGCCTGGTGAGGTTTGAATGGCCAAATTGCAGGCAGGTGCCTGTAAGCAGGAGTAGCCTTCAATTACTGCACTCTAACCACTGCACCACTGTTGCAGCAGATCCTGTTTCCAAATCAGGACACAAGACCACGAAAGGTTGGAGAATACAGATTTATTTTGCGCAAAAGGTTCAGAGCATTCACATGACAAATTCTGAACCCCTGGCTCTTCCTTAGGCGTCACTTTTATACCTATCATGACCTCAGTCTAGGCTGGGGCGTTCCTTTTATTAAGTTTTATCAAAAAAAAAAAAAGATTTATCACATACATATAGAGCAAAGGAGAAGTATATTGATTTCTCAATTATCTTCAACTGTTATTTTCCATATCCACCCTTGATTCCGGGAACATAGCTGGTTCCTTATTACAGTAACTTTATGGTTTTACACAATATTGTTTTTTTTTTAAGCAAAGCTCAGAGTCAGGGGACTTCTGCTAGATGAATACATATTTTATGTTTAATTTTCCAGACTGCTTCACCACCAAGGCTCTTTTGGCGAGTAAGTACAGGTAGTCCTTGATTTACAACAGTTCATTGAGCGAACCATTCAAAGTTACAACAGCACTGAAAAAAAATTGACCTGTAACCTTTTTTCACACTTACAACCATTGCATCATCCCCATGGTCACGTGATCAAAATTCATCTGTTTGGCAACTGACTTATATTTATGATGGTTGCAGTGCCCCAATGTCATGGGATCCCCTTTTGCGACCTTCCGACAACCAAAATCAATGAGGAAGCCAGATCCACTTAACGACTGTGTTATTAACTTAACAACTATGGCAAGTGAGGTTGTAAAATGGGGCAAAATTCACTTAAGAAATGTCTCATGTAGACTCTCCTGTTTGAGCAGGGGGTTGGACTAGATGATCTTCAAGGTCCCTTCCAACTCTGTTATTCTATCTAGCAACCGACATTTTGGGCTTAGTTGCAGTTGTGAGTCGAGGACTGCCTGTATTTTGCTTAGTCGATCTTCACACTTCTTTGTTTACCACGGATTTATTCTGCTTTTCTAATTAAGACGCCATTGAGACTCAGGCAGCAGGTGGATTTAAATAAATAAATAAATAAATATGCTCCAAGCAATTAACTCCATCACCATGAGCCAAACATGAGAAGCCTTTTTTTTTTTTTTTTGAAGAAAGTAGGTCTAGAGATGGACAAAATATTCCATGTTAGAATTTTGACTTGGGAAAGAGAGATCCAAGCAGTCTGGGGAGTGGTGCAATTATTTACAGAACATCACAAATGGCTTTGTTTTCCAGACAATCCACTTCTGAGAATGCCCAAACCATTCCCAGAATACTCAAATTGGCCTGTTCCTTGGGGGAAAATGTCAGGATCTGGAGCCATCTCAAACAACGAAAGGCCAAAAGCAGCTAGAAAACTAAATAAAATGATTATGACTGAAAATAGACCAAGGAACTAAGGCACCTCTCTGTGAGTAGAGAATTTGATAAACTAGGAGCCGAGATGAGGGAGTCTTCTGGAGAGCTTGACTTGGCCTACGATGCAGTAGTTTGGCTCAGAAGGCAACTTCTTAATCTCTTCTCATCAGAGGGAGTATTCCACCAGTTCTGACCAGTTCTGGAGAACCGGTAGCGGAAATTTTGAGTAGTTTGGAGAACCGGCAAATCCCACCTCTGACTGGCCCTGCCCCCATCTATTCTATGCCTCCCATTGAGTCCCAGCTGATCAGCTGGGTCTTCCTTTGTTGCCCTGCACAGGAGAAAGAAGCTGGAAAGCAGGTCAGTGGGGTAGGGAGAAAATGGGATTTTGCAGTATCCTTCCCTGCCACACCCATCAAACCACACCCACAGAACTGGTAGTAAGAAAAATTGAATACCACCACTGATGTAAAATCTCCATTTCCACTCCCCTCCTGGGGGAAGGTTACTGCAAAATCCCCATTCCCTCCCCACTCCACTAACCTGCTTTCCAGCTCCATTCTCCTGTGCAGGGCAACAAAAGAAAACCGAGCCCATCAGCTGGGGCTCAGGAGGCAGAGAATAGATGGGGTCGAGGCCAGCCAGAGGTGCTATTCCAAACTATTCCACATTTATGCTACTGGATCTCCGAACTACTCAAAATTTCCACTACCGGATCTCCAGAACTGATCAGTACCTGTAGAATACCACTTCTGGACTACCTGTATGCCCTCCTCCTACTCCACCTGCTGCTCCCACTCCCAGTTGTGTTGTGAGAATGTCCTCAAAGGCCTCTCATACTGGTTTACAATGGTTGCAATATGCAGTAGAAGTCTAAGTGTGTAATTTGGCACACAAATTTAAAACACAGGAACCCACATTTTGTACAAAATGGAATATTGATCATAAACAGAAGGTTCTGAGATGATAAACACCTGAGTCAGTATTTTGAATCTCTCCTCAATCCATTGCAATGACAAAGGGCCCGAGAGGAAAAATAACAACACTAACATGCTGGATTGAACAATGCAATACTTGGAAGAAAATATCAAAAATTGTGGGCATGCTGACAATTTTGCTCTTTGGAGCTGACCACTAAGTTTCCATAATTTACTGTTATAATAAAACAAACAAACAAACCGTTAACTGAGAAAAAAATTAGACACAATGATTTGCAAAAAGTATTTTTAATCAAATCCTAGTTCACTGGCTATTTAATTTTTCAGTGTCCTAATCAACTCCAAGTATCTGTTGATAGCAAACAATACTTTCATTCCAGTTTCAGTTTCAGTTTCTGTTTCAGTTTCTTTTTTCTTTTTTATTTATTTGATTTGTCAATCGCGGAAAAGATAATAGGTATAAGTATAAACATGAGTAAGAATACTGAAATTAGGTCTGATTAAAAGGGGACAATCGGACAGGAATGGGAGGCACGTATGGTGCAGTTATGCACGCCCCTGACAGACCTCTTAGGAATGGGGTGAAATCAATAGTGGATAGTTCGAGGTTAAAGTTTTGAGGGTTTGAGGATATAACAACAGAGTCAAGTAGTGCATTCTAGGCATTGACCACTCTGTTGCTGAAGTCGGACTTTCTGCAATCAAGTTTGGAGCAGTGAACAATCAAGTTTGTTGTGGTTGAAGCAACAATACAAGAGTTTAATCTCTGAGTTGAAAGATTCCCTCATTCTCTTGAACATTCTTTCTATCTTCTATACAACAATAAATAACATTTCTTTATCAATTTATGAAAACTGAAAAATCAGGACTGACTGGGTGACCTGGTTTGATTTCAGCATCTCCAAGTAAACCTTCACCAAGAGTTGCCTAAAAATTGGTAATCAATTATTTGTCACTGTATCTTCTGTTTCTTAGGGCCACAACTTTTGAACTAAGGCACCTCAAATGGGCTAATTTACAAAATGTGTTCAAAACTAGGACCCAAAACTCCAGAGAAAATTAAATCTAAGCAAGTTGTGGCTGCCTCATTGCTACTAGCTGCCCTTGCCCAGCTAAACTACTGCTGTGGTTATTTATTTTTTATTTTATTTTTATTTATTTTGATTTGTCAATCGCTTACATGATAATGGGTATAAGTAAAAACATAGTTATGAATACATGGATACATATAAGAAATAATAGGACAGGGACGGTAGGCACGTTGGTGCACTTATGCACGTCCCCTATAGACCTCTTAGGAAAGGGGTGAGGTCAATAGTAGACAGTCTAAGGTCAAAGTTTTTGGGGTTTGGGGAAGAAATCACAGAGCGAGGTAGAGTATTCCAGACATTGACCACTCTGTTGCTGAAGTCGTATTTCTTGCAATCAAGTTTGGTGTTATTAACCTTGAGTTTGTATCTGTTGTTTGCTCTTGTGTTGTTATGGTTGAAGCTGAAGTATTCACTGACAGGTAGGACATTGCAATTTATAATTTTATATACTAGACTTAGATCGGACCGAAGACGGCATAGTTCTAGGCTTTCTAGATCTAGAATTTCAAGTCTGGTGGCATAAGGCATTCTGCAACAAGTAGAGGAGTGGAGAACTCTTCTTGTTAAATATTTCTGGACTTTCTCAACTGTGTTAATATCAGATACGTAATGTGGGTTCCAGGCTGATGAGCTGTATTCGAGTATTGGTCTAGCAAATGTTTTGTATGCTCTAGTTAGTAGTGTGATATGACTGGAGAAATTCATTTTCAACATTCCTTAACAGTTTGCTGGCTGGGGAATTCTGGAAGTTGAAATTCACACATGTTAAATGTGAAAAATTGGGAAATACTGCCTTAACCACCACAGAGTACAGAATTGGAAAGGACTTTGGATGTCTTCTAATCTAACCCCTTGATCAAACAGAAGACTCTACAGCATTTTGGACAAATGGCTGTTCAATTTCTTCTTTAAAAATCTCCAGTGATGGAGTATCTATGACTTCTGGACCAGAGGTGGTATTCAGTAGGTTCTGACCGGTTCTGGAGAACCAGTAGCGGAAATTTTGAGTAGTTCGGAGAACCGGCAAATCCTACCTCTGACTTACTCCACCCCCATCTATTCTCTGCCTTCTGAGTCCTAGCTGATTGGCTGGGTCTTCTTTTGTTGCCCTGCACAGGAGAACAGAGCTGGAAAGCAGGTTATTGGGGTAGGGAAGGAATGGGGATTTTGCAGAAACCTTCTCCCAGGAGTGGGGAGGGAATGGGATTTTGCAGTAACCTTTCCCTGCCATGCCCAACAAGCCACACCCACCAAGACACGCCCACAGAACCGGTAGTAAAAAAAAAATTGAATCTCACCACTGTTCTGGGGGCAAGTCATTCCACTCATCAACTGTTCTTACTGTCAGGAAATTTTTCCTTAGTTCTAGGTTTATTCTCTCCTTGATTGGTTTACCTCCTTTGCTTCTTGTCCTGCCCTCAGGTCCTTTCGAGAATAGGTTTACCCCCTCTTATCTGTGACATCCTCTCAAATATTGGAACACAGCTATCATGTCACCCTGGTCCTTCTCTTCATTAAGCTAAACATACTCAGTTCCTGCAATCGTTCTTCATATGATTTAATCTCCAGGCCCCTAATCATCTTTGTTGCTCTTCCCTGCAGGAGTCTGGAATATCTTTTGTATCATGCAGTATTCCAAGTGTGGTCTTATAAAAACAGCAAAAAGTGGTACTAACACTTCAGGTGATCTTGATACTATCCACCTATTCATGCAGCTTATGACAGCATTGGCTTTTGACTTTTTTTTTAACCACATTACACAACTCTGGCTCTATCACCATGGTTGCATACCATCTCTTACATTAATTAATGCAATCTTTCCCCATTATTTTTACCCTGCTTCCAGACCATGCTATTTTATTCATTCTTTGCATTTCATTAATGTTGCCCTGTATTTCATTTATTGATGAGCTTATACACAGTTTCGCAGGTAGGTGCCATGGGATCTCCTGGTCTAATCCCCTTTCAAGTTAAATTTTTCTTAATGCTACAGAAGGAAGAATGGCTACTTCAGCTTCAACCGCAAAAATACAAGAGCACACAATAGATACAAATTCAATGTAAACCGCTTCAAACTCGATTGCAGAAAGTATGACTTCAGCAACAGAGTGGTCAGTGCCTGGAATGCACTACCTGACTCGGTAGTTACATCCTTAAACCCTCTTTAACCTCAAACTATCCACTATTGACCTCACCCCATTTCTAAGAGGTCTGTAAGGGGCGTGCATAAGTGCATCATTGTAACTCCTATCCCTGTCCTAATGTCCCCATTTAATCGTACCTGTCTTCTGTATTCTTACTCATGTTTATACTAATGCCTATTATCTTGTAAGTGATTGACAAATCACATCAAATAAAAAATAAAATAAATAACTTGAGTGTAACCATATTTAAAAAGGAAAGTCTGCTTTAGTTTTGAGTTCATGCCACTGTTTTGACCACAGTGTGGGAATGATTGTTGTGCTTCCTTCTGGGATATCTTTTGACTTCCCAGTCTAGCCTGCAGTTCTGAACAGTGGAAGGATTTTAAAAAAAAAAAAAAATTACTACCAGTTCTGTGGGCATAATGTGGCTTGGTGGGCATGGCTTGGAGGGTGTGGTAGGGTAAGGTTACTACAAAATCCCCATTCCCACTCCACACTTGGGGTAAGGATATACTGCAAAATCCCCATTCCCTCCCCACCCCACTAACCTGCTTTACAGCTCTGTTCTCCTGTGCAGGGCAACAAAAGAAGACCCAGCCAATCAGCTGGGACTCGGGAGGCAGATAATAGATGGGGGTGGGGCCCGTCAGATGTGGTATTTGCCAGTTCTATGAACAACTCGAAATTTCCGCTACTGGTTCTCCAGAACTGGTCAGAACCTGCTGAATACCACCTCTGATTCTGAATCTATAAAGATGCTGCCATCTGCTGAGGGCAATTATATTCATGTTTCTCAACCTTGTCAACTTTATGATGTGTGGACTTCAACTCCCAGAATTCCCCAGCCAGGCACGCTACGTTGAAGAATTCTGGGAGTTGAAGTCTGCACATCTTAAATTTGCCAAGACTGAGAAACACTGGTCTAAAACAGGGGTCCCCAACCTGTGAGCTGCAGCCCACTAATGGCCCACAGAAATGGCAGTGAGCAGTGAACGTTGGGGAACTCTGATCTAGAACTAAGATGAAATTTATTAAAACCAGATATGGTTTTGTCCTAACCACGTCAATCTTTTTATCTCACCTGAGTTGAATAACTAAGGTGCGATCCTGGCCCTACGCACCAAAATCAAGTGGAAGGAGTCTTGCTCTGCATTTGTTTAAGTGTGAGAAACAGTCCACTAGCATCATCACAAACATTTCCTGACTTTCAAGTCAAGGCGGAAGTGATCACACGTGCAGAATATTATATGTTATACTGAAAACTTCCAGGAGTCCTAAAGGAGGAGTCCCCAACTGCAGGGCCATGGTTTGGTACTGGGCCGCAGCCATTTGGAACCAGGCAGCACAAACAACAGTTGTCAACTCTGAAGCAAACCTAGTTGAAGCCATCTTGTGCTGTATCATAGTGGCCATGAAGCCTGAGAGGGGGAAGGGAGGGAGGGAAGTAGATTGCCTGGCTAGCAGTCAAAACAAAAAATTTTCCTGTGAGAATCAAGGTCATTGTAACAGGCGACTGTTGAAGGAGTAGACAAGCCTGCAACCTATCCTAATTGGATTTGACTGGTGAAACCTGGGAGTGGAGAGCTTTTACTCTTTTAATTAGGTGAAAACTGTGGGCAATGTTAGAGTTGGTTTTCACCGGCTGTGCCGATATGATGTATCCAATAAATATGTTCTTTGAGGAATCTATCTGTCTTGGAGTTCTGCTTTCAGTGAGTGTGTTACTCAGAATGCTGACAGCAGGCAAATGTGTGTGTGCCCATCATTCCCCCAGAAACATCTGCTCTCCCCACCCCACCCTGCCGCTTGTCTGCAAAGGCAGAAAGTTTGGAGACCATTGTCCTAGAGAAAGGAATGGAAGTGAACTTTGTCACAACTGACAAATGAGATTGTTTTACTGCTTACAGATGCCTACCAATGGTGGTATTCTACCGGTTCAGCCTGGTTCTCCTGAACTAGAAGCACCAAGGGTGGGATTCTACCAGTTCACACCTATTTTGCTAGAATCAGCTGTTAACATTCTGAGCAGTTCGGAGAACCGGTTGTCAGAAGATATTACTGGCCTAATCCTGTAAGGAAGGCAGGAAGGAAACATTCTGGTGTTGCTTACAGAAACTGCCTCTCCGTTAACCCTTATTACATTATTGGCAGGACTAGACTTCCTGTCTCAGGAACTTCTCTGGAGTTTTTTTTCCTTCCTTTGCTGGTACTTTGCTTGTGTGGAATGACCATTCAAAGTTACAATGGCACTGAAAAAAGTGATGACCATTTTTCACACTTACAACTGTTGCAGCATCCCCACAGTCATGAGCGGCCAGGTGAGGAGATGCGTGCCTTGATATGAGTGATACTGAGTGAGCCATGCCCAGCCAATAACATGACCACCAAGCCATGTCCACCTGTCATATGACCACAAGCCATGCCCACCAACTAAGCCACACCAACAGAACCAGTTGTTAAAAATTTGAATCCCACCCTGCCAATGAGCAGTGGAGACTAAACTGGTTCTCTCCAACTCCCTGCTGTTAGGCCCACCTGCCCACCCGAGCTTCAATACTAACCTTTATATCCTGCTTTTGAAGCACAGATGCTTTGCCCGGCACAGCAATTGCCGTGCAGCAGCTGCTAAAGCATTAGGGAGAGTGCAGGATTGCAGGAAGTGATTCAAAACACCTCTGCACCAATGCAAAGTGCACATTTGAAGCATGCACAAAGTATGTGTGCACGTGCACAAAGCGCACCTTACAAGCCATGTCCACCAAACCAGTGGTAAAAAAATTTGAAACCCACCACTGATGCCTGCAGTCCAGAAAAGCATCTAAACTCTTGAGTGGGTATGAGTAGAACACAGTCTAGGACACAGTCTATTATGGAGTTATTATGTGGGAGAAAGAGTGCACCAGAAGCATCATAGTGTGTTTTCAGAAAATGCTTTATATCAAGCTTTTAATACAGAGTGTTGGTGAATGTTTTATTGGCAGGAACTGTGAGAGGAAGCAGGTGGAAAGAGGTGAAGGCCAAACTACAATGTTGGAAACATCTGCACTTCGAAGGGAGGAGGAAAAGATTGGACAGATGCATCACATGAAAATGAAAAACATGTTTCTAAATTATACTTCATATTTAATGGTTTAATTTATATTTGTTTAAAAATAGAATAAGCAGTTTTACTAATGGTCGAATTATTACTCAATTTGCATCCCTTTCAATGGAAAAGTGTTGTTTGGTGATTGATTTTTTAATTTCTCCTTGAAAGTGGTTGCTGCTGTTATCCAATCCATTCTATATCTCTATTTATGCAGCATTTCTAGGCCATCTTAATTCCCAAGAAAGGACAATGCAAGTGAACAGATCGTGTTAGGAACTCCTTTGTAATTATGATGCAGGACAACATAGAAGTGGGAACCAGAAAAACGTAATACTTTCACCTTCATTTTCATAGATCCTTACATATCCCTTCTTTATGGTTTGTACATATAGGAGAGAAATAATTGCAATAAGGAATCCATCTAACATAGAGATACATTGTTCAGTCTACGGCAGGGGAGATCAAACCTAGAAGCAACCTAGAACTAAGGAGAAATTTCCTCACATTGAGAACAATTAACCAGTGGAACGGTTTTTCTCCAAAAGTTGTAGGTGCTTCAACACTGGAGGTTTTTAACAAGAAATTGGACAACCAATCTCTCCTACTTCAGCAGGGGGTTGGACTAGAAGACCTCCAAGATCCCTTTCAACTGTTATTCTGTTAAATGTTGGTTGTCCTTGTGAAAAAGGTTTCTAGCTTGAAGCTAGGGGGAACTCAGATGCAATAGCTAGAAATTAATGTTAGCTTCCTCATTCTTCCAGCATTTGTTCTTGCTTTATATAGGAATTATTTTTAAGATGAGAAATAGGAGGATAATGGGAGAATATTTTATGCGAGACTTACAGAAGTTTTCTGAAATCCTCTGAGTTCCTTCACGACACACAAAATTTTTAATTTAAAAGGGAGAACAGCTAGCAACTGGACTTTCTCACATATAAAGGCAGAATTACAGATGGATTACTAAATACAAAATCCATGGTTCCCATAGCTTTAACCAATAAACACACTGAGATGATTGACAATCAGCTGGTGTATTAAATATATTGTGATTTTATTTTATTTTCCTCACGTTACTTAACAAATAAAAAACTTAATTTAAGCATGATTGTGCCTTTCTGCCACACACAAAATTTCTGGTTAGGAGAAACCATCTGTTTCAACAAGACCTTGATTAGTTATTAAAACACACGGAGATCTTGTTACAAGGGTTTATAAAATATGCTGCAGATAATACTTACAGACTGCTATTAGGGTTCTTCATATCTTCAACTAGGAATTGCATATTTGGTTTTACACATCAAATGAAATCTTTGCTGTGTTCTAATTCTTGAGGGATTCCAGATTTAGAAAGCGAAGAAAGGAGAAGATCCAGATCAAAGACTTTGGGTTAAGCATCTGCCTGGTACACAAACAATCCCAAGTTCAGTTCTTATGTCATGCCTGGAAGCCATGTGTGCACAATAAATAAGGCATTCACTCATTTTATGTGAAATATCACACGGTCTCTGCTAAGTTGGGTAGTGGGTGGCAGAAATTCTGCAGTGATATGGAAAA
>BLBF01000002.1:16045054-16063076 GCA_015471245.1 Laticauda colubrina
TTTGTTGTTGGAACCCGGTCTACCTCGTGTGTTTTCCAAACAAAACAAGTACCTCACTTGATCTTGATTGTATCCCTCTGTTAATGCAACTTCGGATTGCATTAGCTTTTTTGGCGGCTGCTGTATCAAATTAGACATAACCAGTTCCAGCAACTGGTCTTTATATGTTTTAGCCTCCAGTTCCCTAATCATATTTGTTGCTCTTCTCTGCACTCTTTCTAGAGTCTCCATCTCTACATCTTTTTTACATTGTGGCAGCCAAAACCAGATGCAGTATTCCAAATGTGACTTTACCAAGGCATTGTAAAGATTGGACAGCCATCTTTCTGAAATTGTATAGGGTTTCCTGCCTCAGCCTCCAAGATCTCTTCCAATTCTGTTATTTTGTTATAAAAAGAGGTTTAGGAATAATTCAAGAGTCAAAGGGTATCCATCTATAATGTTTTATCAAGACTGATGCCCATCCAACATGATCATTTCATGTTAAAGCTCTAATTCAACAGTACCCAAATACCAGAATGGAAAACCAACCTCATACACTTTTCACAGCCATTTTGTAATTAAAAATAGGACCAATGGAGAGTTTCCTTTTCCTTTCCAAAAGAAATAATACTGTCTTTTTTTTCCTTTGTGATATTCTGGCTTGTACCATCAGCAGTTTGTCACCAGCTTAGCCTTCAGGAAGGTCTTGCTGATTCATACCAGGCTGAGACTTCAACAGGCCTCCTGCCAAGAAAAATAGTGATTCCAGTTGTAATTTCTCAAGATCCTCATTGTTCCTCTGAACTTCTGATCCATTGCACCATGTGCAAGCTATTAGCTGTGTTTGTCAACAGAGCTGATTTCCAAAAAGGACCCAGGGAGGGAAGGCAAGAGGGAAGCAATAGAGACAATCTATGTGGTCCGTTCTCAGTTCCTTTTTGCCAAGAGTTCCCTCCTCCCTGTCTCTTGATTCCACTTGACAGGCTAACTGATGGATCAAAGGAAAGCAAGGCTGTTATTTGTTACTAACAGGATACTTACTTGGCAAAGCCATTCATATGCAAAGAGCTGGAGATCTGAGGCTATCGCTTGGGAATGCTCTTCTATCTAAGCATCCTAATTTTGCCCATAATTAGGAGATATTTAACCACTGTCCAAGTTGAATATCAATCTCTTTGAGCAGGTTTCCTCCCCTCTCCTGGGTGTTTTGGATTGCAAGACACTGTCTTTAAGGAAGGGAGATGCCGGTTCATTTGGTTTTGATATACGAACACGAAGAACTGTTATATAAAGGATGCAATATTTCAATCAGTTGCCAAAGTGACTCAGGACTGAATGGCAAATCCAGAAAGTAAGCTGTAATGTGGCTTCTGGCAAAATTAGATGTTCCTTTTCTTCCACACTTGGTTTGGTCCAGGTGGCTTTGCAACATAAGAAACAAAAGTCTTAGTGGACAACCAATTAAATATGAGGCAACAGCGTGCAGCGGCAGCCCAAAAAACCAATGCAATCCTAAAAAGCATTAACGATGGGATACAATTAAGATCAAGTGAAGACTTAGTAAGCCTTAGTAAGACCACACCTAGAGGACTGCATCCAGGTTTGGTCACCACACATTTAAAACATGTTGAGACTCTAGAAAGAGTGCAGAGAAGAGCAATCAGGATGATTCGGGGACTGGAGACTAAAACATACGATGAACGGTTGCAGGAACTCATCATGGTTTCAGGAACTGAGCATAGCTAGTCTAGTGAAGAGAAGGACCAGGAGAGACATGATAGCAATCTTCCAACCAATATTTGAGGGGCTGCCACAGAGAATGAAGGGTTAAGCTATTTTCCAAGGCAGAAAATGAAGGCCAGACAAGCATGGAAACTGATCAAGGAGAGATTTGACCTGGAAGTAAGAAGAAATTTTCTGACAGTGAGAACAATCCACCAATGGAACAGCTTGCCTTCAGAAGTTATGGAAGATTCATCAATGGAAACTTTCAGGAAGAAACTGGACTGCCATCTATCAAAAATGGTATGGGGTCTCCTGCTTGGGCGGGGTGGGTGTTGGATTATATGACCTAGAAGGTCCCTTCCAACTCTGTTAATCTGTTAAAAAAACAACACCTTGAGTTGTTTGTATACTGGTTTTTTTGTCTGGAATTGTCATCGTTCATTTGCCCATTTGTCCTCATGCCACTCCTGTCAATTTGCAGGATGTTTTGAGTTATCCCAACTTCTGGGAACAAAAAGAACAAAAATTTATAAACTCTGAAGCAAATTTTGATTCTTTGGAGAGAGGAATTTTCTATGAAGCGGCTGCTAGGAGGGCGAGTTTCTTTGAAGGCTTCCTAAAGATCAGCAGGTCAGGTGAAATTCCCCAGGAAGATTGTGTAAGAGGCACACAGTTGCTGAAGTGGGCCCAAAGCGAGTTGAACAAATGCTTTAACAAATGTTGCAGGGTAGTCCAGATAGAGCACAATGGCTCCTTCTGTGTCAGCAGGGTCCCAAGGAAGAAGCAGAGTAAATCTTCTGCTTTTACTATAAAAATGCACCCAGCACTTCAAAACAGACCTTCAGCACTTAATTCAAAATGCAGTTTCGGTATTCCATATGAATCTTCTCAGACAGAACTCTGCACTTCCTATCCCTCAAGACTGATGAGATGCATAATTTTAAAATCCGGATGAAATAAACATTGTCCTTCCTCTGCTGCTACCACCCAGGAATCAAAGCTACAGCTGCTTTTCCCCAAAGGAAACCAACCTGGCAACACTCAAACAAAGCAGATACACACAGCAGGCATCTGAAAGGAGAATATTGATAGAGGGGTTATCACCACAGTGAAATGTTTCGGAAGAAATGCCCTTAATGGAAAAACAGCTGCTCCATTCCTGACCAAACAGCTATTAAGACAACCTTCTGCCTCCCCCCACCCACCCCCAACATACTGCCCTCCAGATGTGTGGGGATTACAACTCCCAAAATCCCTGGCCACCATAACCAGCTTCCAAAAGAGCAAAGGATACCACTTCTTGCTTTAGGATTGCTCATCCAATCTATGACAGTGCCATATATCTCGTCTCATGATTCCTTTGTGTTATTTTATCCTTCACGAAGTCTGTTTGTCTGCTTTGTCTGAAATCGTATCGGGCCATTGTGCTGGTTAGACAGTATAAAGTTAGGTGGGAATTGGGAAATGTCCCCTTAAGGGAATGCCTCATGGGAGATGTAGTTCATGTCATGTTGTCACATCTGCAATACTGATTGGTCACTAAATTGACCCTTGGTGGGTTGGAGGAGTTTCCTTTATTCTTGCTTGGATCCCAGCATTGTGCTAATGTCTTTCCCTTTGCTGCATCATTATGGGATGAAGATAACCATATTTTCACATTATGAAGATGACTATGCAAAGATTGGATGTTAGATGAATCCAGGTGTCAGATTCAAATTTTTTAACAACCGGTTCTGTGGACGTGGCTTAGTTGGTGGGTGGTGGCTTGGTGGTCATGTTATTGGCTGGGCGTGGCCAGCTCTGTATCACGCATCTCCTCGCCTGGCCTCTCATGACTGTGGGGATGCTGCAACAGTTGTAAGTGTGAAAAATGGTCATAAGTCACTCTTTTTCAGTATCACTGTAACTTTGAATGGTCACTCCACACAAGCAAAGTACCAGCAAAGGAGGGGAAAAAAACTCCAGAGAAGTTCCTGAGATAGGAAGTCTAGTTCTGCCAAGAATGTAATAAGAATGTAATAAGAGTCAATGAAGAGGCAGTTTCTGTAAGCAACACCAGAATGTTTCCTTCCTGCCTTCCTTACAGGATTAGGCCAGTAATTTCTTCTAACAAGAAGGTTCTCCAAACTGCTTAGAATGTTAACGATCAGTTCCTGCGAATAGGTGTGAACTGGTAGAAGCTCACCTCTGGATGAATCTCAACATAACTGTGAGTTATACCTTGAGGATGCCTATTACAAACCAATAAAGAAACTTTGTATGGAAGCCTTTGTAGAGTTTATTTAACTGTCTTTATATTCAGCCAGAAAGTTAAAGACAGAACTGCCGTGATGGCAAACCTATGGCATGGGTGCCACAGGCACACATAGCCATTTGTGCAGGCACATGAGCTCCAGTCAAACTTACTTGCACTGCACATGTGCGTGCCTCCCAGCTGATTTTCAGCCTGTTTGAGGCATTTTTGCTCTCCTGGAGGCTTGAGGGAAGCCTCTCCAGCCTTGGGAGGCCAAAAAATGGGTCTTCCAGAAATACCGGAAGTGCCAAAACAGGCCCATTTTTAGCCTCCCAAGACTCCAGAGGCTTCCCTCAAGCCTCCAAGAGGGTGAAAATGGCCTCAACAGCCCAAAAATCTGCTGGGAGGAGTGAGCATGCACAGTGCAGGTAAGGGGGCAGGGAAGGGTGTTGCACATATATGCACAGGGGAGGCATGGGGCATTGCATTGTGGGTGCCAGCACACATGTGCATGTGCTTTTGGCATACCACAACAAAAAGGTTCGCCATCACTGGTACAGGTTTTCCTGCCTGGCCAAGGGGTTGGACTAGAAGACTTCCAGGGTCCCTTCCAACTCTGTTTTTAAAAGCGCTGCTAAATTGGAGACATACATTTCCTCAATTTATGAAGCTTTGTCTGTCTTTTTAATGACCAATATTAATGTTTGCTTTGTGTGTGTGTGTTTTTTCCTGATGTACACTTTATTTAAATGCAGCTAGTACTAATGCACATGTTTGTGTTCAGCTTTTAAAAGCATGCTGTTTGGTATGCAAGTTTCTCAAATAAACACACAGCTTGATAGAAACATTCATATAAAGAGTGGCAGATATCACTAGATTTAATTCCCTGTGGATATCTTGGCTGGAAAGGGGTTTGCTAAACTCTGACCTGGGGTCTAATTTCCCAGCCATTGTTTGCAATCCCCAGACACCCGAAGGATGAGATGGATTCCATCGATAGTGAATTATCCTGCTGATTTTCTGCAACCAGCTAATGAAAAAGTAAAGTTGATAACGCCACCCTCTGGGACTGTTACAACTGTTATAGATTTCCCTTGGAGGCTGAACTTAACTCCTCAACTTATGACCACAACTTGAATCAGAATTTCTCTTACCAAGCAAGGAAATGCTTCAGTAAATCATGCCTAACGTTACGACCCCATTTGCATGGTTTTTAAACTAAACTCTGCAGTTGTTATATTGAATTATATGTTGTTAAATGAATCCCCATTGACTTTGCTTGTCAGAAGCTGGCTGGGATCCTGGAATACTGCAACCCTCATAAATGCATGTCTGTTGCCGAGCAAATCTGAATTTTGATCACATGTCTGTGGGGATGTGGCAATAATCATAAGTGCAAGAACTGGTTTTAAGTCACTTTACAATTAATAAAATTAGGCAGATTATCTGCTGATGAATCCACCACCTTTTGTAATATATTATCTTGTTTTTGTCATGACTCCAATAAAGAACGGACTGGAGCCGAGACAGCCAGGATGTGATACAACCATATTCTTTCACTTGCCTAGTGTTACCACGTGGACGCTATAATGAATATTCGTCAAATAACTAACATCGGCTTCCTGACAAGGAGTGATGTAATAATAATGATTTATGGCTGGATGTCAAGGGGATGATATTGTAATTATGATAAGAAATAAATGAGGGTACATGGGCTCATCAAGCAGGGGAAAGGTGCAGTTACCATGTTTCTTTAATTTAAGGATGCCGGATGTTAGGCAGTGAAGCCAGATGGAAGGTGGTTATAGTAATTATATTGTTATCCAAAGTATAACATGTATAAATACAGCTCTGAGTTTAATTGCAACCCAGAGCTGACTTTAAAGATAATTTGATCACAACCTGGTGTTGTGGTGTGGAAGACAAATAAAAAACTTCACTAAAGCTACAGGAATGAGTTGATATCTTATCGTTCACCCCCTCAATTTCAGACGAACAGCTGACAGGTTTTTTTCCTTTTTTTAACTTTATTTTTAATATGCTGTTGTTTCCAGTTCTAGCCAGTGTAAACTTCATATTGTTATTTAATATTTATTTATCCAGTACTTGGTTAAAAGCATTCTGTTGTTCACACAAGGTTGTGTGAATTTCATTTCCTAAAATTCTCAGTAACAGCCCTGGTGGATGGAGAATTTGGAGAGTTGAAATCTGTACAACAGAAAATTGCCTAGTTTGGGGGGGAAAGCAAGACAAGGAACTGCAACAATAATAAAACATTCTTCTTTTTAGGCAAAATCTTTTGTTCTCAGTGTTTGTTAATTGGTTATTCCATATTAAGCTTTTTTCTGAGTACAAAATGTCTCTGATGAAATTTTCAATCAAATTAAAGAAGCAGTGCACTATTTGCCGATTTTTAGATGGTACTTTTCCATGTTGCACTTTTCAGAAAATTGCTGCTTCCCAATAACATCATTGGTTGCAAAACTCCAGGCAACCAAGTAACAGCAGTAGCCTGTTCTAGTGGTTAGTCATTTTTTTCAGCATATACCTGTACAAGTAATCCTCTATTTACAACCATTCATTTAATGAACATTTGAAGTTATAATGGCACTGAAAAATGTAATTAATGATTGTTTTTCACATTTACAAATGTTGCAATATCAGAATCAGAATAGAGCTGGAAGGGACCTTGGAGGTCTTCTAGTCCAGCCCCCTGCTCAAGCAAGAGATTCTATACCATTTCAGACAAGTGACTGTCCAGTCTCTTCTTAAGAACCTCCAGTGATGAAGCATCCACAATGTCTGAAGGCAAACTGTTTCACTGATTAATTGTCCTCACTGTTAGGAAGTTTCTCCTCAATTCTTTGTTGCTTCTCTCATTGATTTATTTCCATCCATTGTTTCTTGTCCTGCGTTCTGGTGCTTTGGAAAGTAAAATAGACCCCCTCCTTTTTGTGGCAACTTCTCAAATACTGGAATACAGCTATGATTCGTCAGCAATAAATTCTGGAAATTTCATTTTCCAGAATTCCCACATTTAAAAAAAAACAAACCACAAGTCATAACATAGTTTTGATTCATAACATAGTTTTGAAATTCCTTTATTTGTTAAATTATATTTACTGAAAAATTTCATATGATAGGGTAAATAAAAAAAAAAATCAGAAAAGAAAAAGAAAACTAATTTAAGAAGCATAAAAATGACTTCCAACTTTCTTTCAACAGATAATTGCATTCTTATTGTTCCTCCTTTCTAAGTATTTTACAAATCCCTTCACCCCTTCACTTGGTCCTCATCTTTCTTAGCCTTGAAACCCACAAATCAACAATTTATTTTCTTCTGTCAGGAAAAAAAGTCCATATAAGACTTTCAGTCTTTTCAAAAATGTTTTTGTTGTTTGTTCTCTGACCAAATTGGTCAGGTTGCCATTTCTATCAATTCTGACATTCTCACAATTCCTTCCTCCACTGTGGGAATTTCATTATTCTTCCATCTGAGTTTTGTAATTTTTTGAGTACAGGCAGTTGTCACAGAAGAGCAGGCAGAACTGGGGGTTAGCTTAAAGTCATTAGCTTAAAGTCATTATAGTCCCACAAATGGTCCAAGTCCAACTCCTCTTGAATTCCGTTGATTTTTCTTTGGCGCCAATTTAGTATTGTGCTTTAGTGTAGATTCTTGTGTATAGACTTGAGCAATAAATCTTTCAAACTCAACATAATGTATGGTCCTGATCCTTTGTGCCTGACATGAATTGACAGTTTCCTTCCTGTTGCTTTGAAGTTCCTTACCATTGCTTCCAAAAGGAACCAAGCCTATTGTAATTTGCATCCTTGTTACCTGATACACGAGGGTCAGAGAATCAGACATGGCTTTTTTTGACCAGTTACATCTGAACCAATATGGACATGTGTTTCCTAGTTGTCATCATTTGGAGATGTTGTTAATTTGATTCTCTTTGTGAAGGCCTGCTTACATAGTTCTTAGTTCCATGATGGACCTCAATCTCCATCTCTTTGACAAGGTGGCATCCCATGGTGGAAAGGAAGAGGAGGATCATTCCTACTATGACTACATTGGTTAAAGTGTCATGGGATCTTATGATCTATGACTGCCCCATTAGAAATCTTATATGAATTTATGATTCCACAAGAGTTCAGCCATTTATAAACAAATCAACAGAGCTGAATACCATATACCTGTTAGAATTGGACCCAGTATGGACCAGCTTTCTCTGCCTAAAAACCTACTGACTACTAAGGAGCAATATATAAAAAATAGCTTGCAGAGAGATTCCATGTTATCTCTTCTACTGGTTTTGTCTTGCTTTGAAGGTATAACATGCCTTCTATTGGTTAGATGGGTTGTTTCAAGGGTTTCGTCCCTTCCTGTCCTCTCTTGGTTCAATTTCTCTTTCTCTTCCAATCCAGATATTTGCAGTTTTGATTTGACATGCTCTTTCCTCACTGAAGGAACTTTGAGTTTCCTGTCATTACGTAATTTCCTAAACAAAGCTTTACCCATGTTTTATTTCAAGTGAATACTAGCTTCAAGGATATTTTCTTCTTAAAATTACATTCCTAACTGCCTCTCGGTGGATTTTCCAACTATATAAAAAACTTTCTACCATCCAACACAGAGATCTCATCTGGAGTGCAGCATTGCCATCACCTGGTCTAAACTATGGAAGGAAAGAACATCGTACACACAGTGCATTATGAATCTGCTCTTTCCAGTAGATCCCCATGTGGGGATTGCTTTTGGTTCCACTGGAAAGACCAGATTCAAATATTCATTTTCCTGAAAAGGCAGGTCTCAAGTATCTCATAATCTCATACATTTACCCAAGAACATAATCCTGTTTCAGCTGAATATTCATTGTGAGTTTACTGTCTAAAGACTTGGCTGAGCTGTTCTTCTGATGACTTCCTTATTTCTCTTGTTGCTTCATTCTTTCCAACGCCAGCACTACTCTACAACAGCATAATGAATTTCTTATTGTTGATGGATGAATTCTTTGCCTCTTATCTTAATGAGCAGGATGTGCCTCTTTGTTCCCATACATCTCCTTGAAGAAGAAAAAATCTCTTAAAAAGCAAGGGTTATTAGGATGGGCTTGCTTAAAAAGAAATTTAGTTTCAGAAAACAAAAACAGCTCAGGAGATGATTTAAATCCTATCATGTTAATATTTCCTCTTTTTAAAGGTTCTATCTTGAGAAGATACTTCTTTGTTGACGTGTAGGGTAGCGTGGTTGGGCACAAGTTTTTCCAGAGGTATGGATATAGATAAAGATGAGCAATTCTGCATGGTCATAACATGGCCCAAGGAAGACAGATCTCCTGCTCTGTTCCTTCAATCCTTACCTTGGGTGGTCTGGTGCCAATTGTGATCCCAACAACATAAACAGCAGAAATTCAATTATCTAAAGAATGGAACAGAAAAGAACAGAATGCTGTTCTGGCCAAACATGATTGGACACACAAGGAATTTGTCTCTGGTGCATAAGCTCTCAGTGTACATAAAAACAACAAAGTAATATATTCATGAGTTACCAATAGTATTAAAAAAGATGAGATGGATAATAGGAATACAGCCAAACTCTATGGATATCCTTAGACATAAGACAGTACTGTGGTGATTAGGTCAAGGGTCTCAGAATTCCTGAGTTAACATGACTGGAGAAGGAATTCTGGGAGTTGAAGTCCACAAGTTTTAAAGCTGTCAAGTTTGAAGACCCCTGGATTATAGGTGATTAGCAGAGTGATGTTATGAAGAGAAAAAATTGTCTCCGTGTCTAGTTGTATTGCAATGCAATGCCCTATAGTGGCATCTGAAGGGGAGGAATTGAAATAATATATGTTTCAAGGAGTTGGTAGATATTTTCTCAGCCCTCTTTCTGACTTGTGGAATATACAGGTCCTCAGAGGAAGGAAGGCTGGTTGCAACTGTTTTTCTACAGTCCAAACTATCTGTTGAAGTCTGTACCTGTCCTCCTTTGGTTGATGTAGCAAACCAGACAGTTTTAGGACCTGATAAACTAGTACTTGATAAAACTTCAGGAACACACAACCTAACCTGTTGCCTCAATCTCTGGGTCAAATATGCAACTATACAAGTAGCCTGCAATTTACAAATGTTTATTTAGGACTGTTCAAAGTTATAACAGCACTGAAAAAAGTGACTCATGACTATTTTTCATACTTATGATCATTGCAATATCACTGAGGTCACATGATCAAAATTTGGACACCTGGCAACTGGCATATATTTATGACGATTGGAATGTCCTGGGGTCATGTGATCACCTTTTGAACTTTCTGACATTAAACAAAATTAATGAAGAAATGAGATTCACTTAACCACCATGTTACTAGCTTAACAAGTGCAATGGTTCACTTAGTAACTGTGCCAAGAAAGGTTATAAAACAGGGCAAAATTCACCTAACAATTATCTTGCTTAGCAATGGAAATTTTAGGGACACTTTGTGGTTATAAGTTGAGGACTACCTGTAATTATAGTGCAAGTACAGTGGAAGCCTCACTTTGAAAATTTAGCATGCCAGTCTTCCATTGCCTATCCAAACAAAGACTCACCTACACTCAAGCCCATGTGTCCTGCCATTACATATCCCATGAGGGATCATACATCTGAAATCCTTTTCCTCCATTTCCTGTTTGGTTTTATCCTGTCCCCTACAAAACAACATTGCTTAAAGCAGGGGTCTCCAAATTTGGCAACTTTACAACTTGCGGACTTCAAATCCCATAATTCTTCAACCAGATTGAAGAATTCTGGGAGTCGAAGTCCACAAGACATACACTTGCCAAGTTTGGGGACCCTGGCTTAAAACATCAAGGTAAACATCGCGTATATGATTCTAAGTATGTTTGACCCTATCTTACTTTCCTCTGCCATTCTTTCACTTGAATTGCTTGCCAATTTTTTCCTGCTCATAAAAAGCTCCATGTATTCTGCATTATGTTGATTGTATAATGACTATCACTTGGAATTTCAAGCAGATGCAAAATAATGGCCATACTAATGAATTGTTTTAATGTCAAAGAGCCCTTCTAATCATGTCTGCTATGATTACAAATAAAGAAGCAGAAGAAGTATTAAATATTCAGCCATAAGACACAGGAGAAATTCAAACTCATGTAAGAGAACCAGTTTGGTCTAATTGTGGGATACTGTGAGTTCTACTCCTGCCTTAGCCATGAAAACCAGTCATTTTCTCTCAGCCCTCACAGGGTTGTTGTCATGAGGAAAATAGGAGGAGGAAGGTGTAATGGATATATATTCATTGCTTTGAGTTTTTTATAAAAAATAACAATAAAAAGGCAGGAAATAAGCTCATTTAATAGGGAAATATCATGATAATCTTTCGTTGAATGAACTTTGTGCATCTTAATTTATATTAATAGCAGCACATGCATATGGGATTTTTAACCATGATTTATGTTAAATTCTGGGCAAAGAATGGAGGTGAGGCCAGAGAGATTTCCAACAGCTCTTTATTCAATACTTTGAACTCCCTGGCTGACACAGCTCCTTTCATAGGGAACTGATCAGCCAAACAACCAGTCAGGAGAGAGTATTCTCCCCCTCCAACAGAGGACCAAAATGAGAACTTCAACTGGCAACTATATACACTATATACAATTACATAACCATTTACAAAATGGCTGTCTTGGTAGATGAGATCAGTCATAAAACACCACTTTATCAGAAGGCAAATTACTCTCATGTTTTAGGATAGGCTAATCTCTACCTACAGTGCTTCTAAATCAGGGGTCTTCAAACTTGACAGCTTTAAGATTCGTGGACTTCAACTCCCAGAATTCCTCCTCCAGTCATGTTAGCTCAGGAATTCTGGGAGTTGAAATCCACAAGTCTTAAACTTGCCAAGTTTGAAGACTCTTGTTCTAAATCATAGACAAAATCTAGAAAATTTTTCGATTTTACATCTAAAAATCTGAAATTTTAGGCATGGTGGAGACACTGATCTCTCCAATTTGTTGTTTTCAGCTTAGTGATCATCTAGTTATTTGCAATTCTGATCCTATCCTCCTCAATCAATTTATTTATTTATTTCTCTCTCTGTGAGTGTCTCTCTCTCTTTCTCTACAGATAACTATATTTGCAAATAAGGCACTGGGTTGAAGCAACCTAACTATTTTCTAAAAATGTCTATGAGGGCCTTCATGAAATCCAGAAAAACAAATCAAAATGAACATTGTAGGTTGTGTTTTGCAGTATGCCGATGTTCCCTTTTTTACTTTTAACTTAGCAAATCCTAATAAAACTAAAATAAGGAGAGACAAGAGTCTGGTGAACACCAAGGGAGGTGTCTAAATACTAAAAACAAATCATGCTACTGATCTGTTGCTTATTAATATTTGAATCATGCGGTCATTTCTTTTTGAAGTATAGAATTTCATAAACAAACCCCGTAAGAGAAATCTTTACAGATAATATTTTCTTGCATTGTTATTGTCTGCTCACAGTTATTTTATTTTTGCTGTTTTATTACCTAGAGAGAAGTAAAATAACAAACAAAAACTAAATCTTTCATGGATACCCTCTCCAGTGTTCACTTGTGGCTAAAGAACATGAATGAAAACAACTAAGCTTGGAGAGCATCAAAGACTCCACAGTTCAATCCTGAACTACATATTTTATTCTCTCTTGGTAGCCAACCTCTACATTAAGGTTGTCAAACTCCCAGCCCTTGGGCCGGATGCATCATACACTGGCCATGCTCACACCCAGCTTGTGGGGGGGGGGGGGTAAAAGCTCCGATATATCACATGACACCTCAATGACAACATCAATTTGACATTCCTCTTCCAGATGAAGTCAAGAGCCAGGAAGGAAGAGCTTTCAGTTGGAGCCTTGGTGGCACAGTGGTTAAAGTGCAATATTGCAGGTCAACTCTGCCCACAGCCTGGAGTTCAATCTTGATGGGATTCAAGGTTGACTCAACCTTCCAGCATTCCCAGGTCAGTAAAATGAGGATCCAGATTGTTGGTGGCAATATGCAAATGATACTTACATTGTAAACTGCCCAGAGAGAGTGTTTTCAAGCAGTGGTCACCAGCCAGTGGGCCGGGGACCACTGGTGGACTGCAAGAAAATTGTGGTGGTCCACAGAGAAATGTCACCCACAAAGCACCCTCCAAAGCAATTAATCCTGGCTGTGCTGGAACACAAGGCTGCACCTCCCACATGGCCTGCGGGAACACAAGGCTTGCATCATTTGCATTGTGAACAACATGAGGAGAGAGGAGAGGGGGGGAAAGGACAGAGGGGGAGAACTTGCCCCATGCACCTGGCCTGGTCACCGGGCTGCTTCTTTCTGTTTCTTTCTTCTTCTGCTTTTGGCTGCACACAAGGAAAGCAGCAAAAGTCTTTTTTTCTCTCCCCCAAACTCTGCCAGAAATGACTCTTTGGGACCCTGCAAGGCATCCTGCTTCAAGAGGCTGCGCCAGTGTGACAAGTCTCACAAAGACTCATTTGTGGCAGAGTTTGGGGGAGAGAAAGAAAGACTTCTGCTGCTTTCCTTGCATGAAGCCAAAAGTCTTTCTCTCTCCCCCTGAGAACAGAGCTGGAAATGGTATCCTGCTATCCCAAATAAAGAATGATTGATTGGTAGGAAAACAGGGTGGGGAATTTTCTGCAGACTTTTTTGGGGATTTTCCCAGGGTCTCTGGTCCGTGGGATTTTAAATTATGAGTTTAGTGGCCCCTGAGGTCCAAAAGGTTGGCAATTCCTGTTTTAAAGCATTGGGGTGGTATATAAGCCTAAATGCTATTGTCACTGCTATTTCAAAATTGACAACTAAATGATCTATCCAGTGCAGAAGCTAAAGTAGAGCTATGGGGGCTGCACACAGCCCTCCTGAGTTCTGTTTTTGCTAGCAGAGCACTTGGGCCACCACAGGCGCCCCCCCCCCCCCCCGACACGAGTGATGTTAAACTGGCCAAGTCCATCCCAGCCCCTCAAGATCAAGCACAACCCTGATGTGGCCCTCAATGAAATCAAGTTTGACACCCCTGAGATAGATATGTAGGTAGGTAGGTAGAAAATTTTAATGAAATAAAAAAAGCTGCTTCTGCAAGTGAACAATTCATTTCAGGGGGCAGTTATATATTATTCTGACAATTGGCAAAAAGACTGCACTTATGTCCTTCAGACAAGGGCATTTCCCTCCAACCCATGACAACTAAGTCCAGCCCCTGCTTAAGAATACAGATTAACCCACCCTTGATAGATGGTTGCCTGGCCTCCTCTCAATGCATTTTAAGGAAGGAAAGGCCACTTCCTTTCTGGGTGATTGATTTTGCTGTCAAATTTCTTGTTGTAAATTAACACTTTCAAGCCCAAAACATACTACATATTTCCTGGCCTACACTCTGAAATGCTAGAGGATTTTGAGCATCTGTTCTGAGTCTTGCTTGGTTGGACGAAAAGACCTCCAAGGTCCCTTCCAACTCTGTTATTCTGAAATATCCTGTTACGTGAAGCAGTATTGGGCAGTTACTTGGGGGATGGTACAGGGCCCATGATTTATTCCCAGGAAATAAATGCTCAAACTTTCAGCATTGATCCAAAGTTGACTGTACAAAGAGAGAAAAAGCACTGCTATCCATGTAGGCAGGCAACTGTATTATTTCAAGAAATGTCATGAAGACATTGGGAAAAAAATAGAATTAAAATGGGTATGTCTTATCATTGAAAAGCCATGCTTAATTCATTGTGCAACTTTCAATGTCTGAACTACAGTTTAGATGTTCCCCCTAAAGATTACAGAGAAATATGTTCTGAAGTTATCGTAAATGACATTCAGGGATTACATTTATGGCTATATAATGAACTTATATTTCAGGTAACTTCTCCTGCCACAAAATTGCTGGAAAATAAAAATTATTGGGCGGTAGAGGAATAAATGCTACCAAACCAGAAACATAAACAACATCCAAAACCCAGCATCTGAAGATAGTAAGGTTGGAATTTTGCATATCAGAAAAACTCAATTGGATCCTATTACAGGATTACCAAGAGCTTGGATAATAATTTGTGGAGAAGCACAATGCAAAAACACTTCTTGATGCATTTTCCCCCCTCTGTTTCATTAAAACAAATAGCATTTCCATTTGCTTCTCCCAACATAGCTTTGCAAGTGTAATTTACAAGATAATTGCATTCCATTGCCATCTCTTTCCTCTGCTCACTTAGAAGATAATCATAATGGCTTGAAATATTTTAAAAGGGAATATTCATTCCCTTAAGGGGCTTAAGATACTGGCCAGCATTGTCCTTCTTTCAAACTAGCAGCAATTCCTTTTGATTTAGTGGTTGGCTGGTAGAAGGTAGTGTCTCTAATCCTTGCTTCTCCAGTCCCCAGCCTTCATTGATGAAATTCTTTGCTCTGCCAGTTCCCAATTTATTTATTATTTATTGATAAAATTAATTGGTCATCCATCTCTCCACAGGATAACTCTGGGTGGATTTCAGTCATAAAATGTATATTCATACATGTTCATTAAAACATAAATAAATTAAAGCCAAACATTTGATCACGACAATGTAAATTTGGTTGTCACGATGTAAAAAAGATGTTGAGACTCTAGAAAGAGTACAGAGAAGAGCAACAAAGATGATTAGGGGACTGGAGGCTAAAACATATAAAAAATGGTTGCTGGAATTGGGTATGATAAATTTCCTAACAGGATAACCCTTTCCAGTCTATCTCAACAGACATCATTGTTTTTACCTAAAACAACAAATACAACATCCAACTCTCTCCAGATCCATCCTAGGTTTGCCATCTTGTTCACCAAGCTTCTCTTCCCAGAATTTTTCTTTCCAGATCCAATGCATTGTCCAATTTAAGTAATGCTCGATTCAAATAATGTATCTTTGTTCACACAATATATAAGTTCTGCTGTCAGGGTTGCAAGTAATACACCCATAACAAACAGGACTCAAAGGCAACTAGGTTCCTCTAAGAATTGATTTATTGGACACATCATCTTGGCATAAGCTAGTGAAAACCGACTCTGAATATTTCCACAATTTTCATTGAATTAAAAGTAAAAATTTCTCCCTTTTCCCAAACAATTAATCACATGGTCCAATTAAGGTCCTGTCCGGTTGTCAGGTGATGTCGCTCTTCCTCTCTCCATCTACCTGTGGAAATGTCCTTGGTTCCCAGGAGAAAGTATTTTGTTTTGACTACAAACCCCACTATTTTTATTCCCCTGTCCCTATCCCTCAGCTCCAGTGTGACAACACTGAAACCTCAAAATGGCCTTGGTCAGGACAGCTTCAGACATCTGTCTTATAGCAACATGTCATTGTTCACCATCTCGGAATCAAATACATCTTATAAGTTAGATCAAGGGTCTTTAACTTTGCAAGTTTAAGACTTGTAGATTTCAACTCCCAGAATTCCTGAGCTAACATGACTAGAAGAGGAATTCTGGGAGTTGAAGTCCACAAGTCTTAAAGCTGTGAAGTTTGAAGATCCCTGAGCTAGATAGAGCTACTTTGGAAAGTGTAGAATTTCCCTTCATCCTATATAAGCTATATGTAAGAATGCCATACAGTATAATCAGGCTCAGTTAACATTATGGGAATATCCACACAGTATTTGAAAAGAGGAAAGCAATTATTTTCTTCGAGAACCTGGGTTGATAAGGAGTTTATATTTTAGATCATTGTGTGGATAAGAGGTTTATTTTAATTATTTAATTGGTTGTGGCAATAGTTGAAACACATTTTAACTTTAGATATTAGACTGTAGATCTAATTATTTCTGAACTCTAATATTAGAAGATTGAATTTGTTCCTTATAAAATAATAAGACCATAACAGCTATTGGTAAATGGTTGTTAAAATAGATGCTCAAGAACCATGGAATGGGAAACTGAAATATATAATAAATACATGAATGTGAGCGGAAGCTCATTTACATGTCACATTTTTATATATTTAAATGGATCTTTAATTCATGGAAAAGTTAATTTTGTGTTTATTGGATGCCTGAGCATCTTTTCAGGAAGGAAATGTTCCTCGATTCAGTTTTTAAGAAATGATGTTAAAATGCAGTATTTATTCATATGATATGATCAGCTTTAGCAGCTCTTCTAATTCCTTATATTAGCTATGCTTTAAAGCAGTCTGGTCTCTCATTTACACTATCTATAAAGAAATCAACCTTCACACACCAGGCAAAGAAAAGCCTTCAGGAAGAGTGTTAAGACTTGGTCCTGCCATTTGGGATGGGGTGGACAAATATTAAGTAGTTCTGGAGATACAGGTAATCCTCAACTTACAACCATTCATTTAGTGAATGTTTGAAATTACCATGGCATTGGAAAAAGTTATGAACAACTTTTATGGAAAAAGTTGTTTATAAACAACTATTTTATAAACAACACACTTACAACCATTGCAGCATCCCAATGGGGTGATCAAAATTCAGATGCTTGGCAATTGGCTCATATTTTTGACGGTTGCTGTGTCCCAGGGTCATGTCAATCATCTTTTGTGACCTTCTTACACAAGGGTCTTCAAACTTGGCAAGTTTAAGACTTGTGCGATTCCCAGAATTCCTGAGCTAACATGACTGGAGGAGGAATTCTGGGAGTTGAAGTCCACAAGTCTTAAAGCTGTCAAGTTTGAAGACCCCTGTTCTAACAAAGCAAAATCAATGGGCCATATTCATTTTAGAGCCATGTTACTAATTTAACAGCTGTAGTGATTCACTTAACAGCTGTGGCAAGAAAGGTCATAAAATAGGTCAAAACTCACTTAACAACTCTGTTTTTGGGCTCAGTTGTGGTCATAAATCAAGGATTACCTGCAGCTGGTATCATGAGGATGTTTTCCACCATTTTAACTTTTAATACTGTAACCCTAACTTTTAATTTTGTTTTTAACTTTGCTCTTATTTATGCTTTTTTGATATGACCTGTTTTTTTAGTAAGCTGCCCTCATGGCTGAGAGGGGCAGTATAAAAATGTGATGATGAATGAATGAATGAATGAATGAATGAATGAATGAATGAATGAATG
>BLBF01000002.1:16063086-16084066 GCA_015471245.1 Laticauda colubrina
ATGAATGAATGAATGAATGAATGAATGAATGAATGAATGAATGAATGAATGAATGAATGATCCTGGCACATGGTTTTTATTCTAAAATACAAAAAGTATAAATCCAACTTCATTCACGTGTTGCTACAGAATTAGCCTATGATTGTCACCTTTCTGAAATCATATTACGTGAAAAAATGCCATATTCTTTCTGACAATAACCCTTTTCTCACACTATGTCCGGTATGATGAAAAAAAAACCTTTCATAACAGCCAATAGCAATTTTTAGGGGAAAAAGAGATTTCTGCATTAAATACAACAGTAACCAAATACCCTAAGACAGTGTGGTAGGTAGATAATGTCTGAGATACAGTACAGTAAAGTCCCAACTGGCTAACTATAGGAACTTGTCTCTACAAAAACAAGTAGTTTGAATTTTTAAAGAAATATATCTTTTTTTAAGGAAAGTAGGGACACCTAGAGGCCAATTCATGTTCTTATGTTTGGTCTTCTCTTGAGTGCAACAATTCATCTTTAATGTGGAAAGGCCCCTTTTGCTGTTCATGACAAAGAATTAATGTTCTCTGTTTTCTTAATGTCATTTTTGACATTGTCTATCCTGAAACAGATTTTGAGGGAAGGAAATGGTCACTCAGTCTTATCTACCCAGACAGAAGTATCTCTTCTCTCTTAGGCTGGGAGATGATATCATTCTCAATTTATCTCCTACATCTGGAGGGAAGAGAAAGATCATGTCTGCATGTGACAACAATAAAAACTGAATATGCTACTGATCTAGTTTGATAGCACAAAAGATGTGGTTCCCTGTGTTCCGTTCGGAAAAACGCTAGGTAGACCGGGTTCCAACAAACAAATGTCTTTATTTGTTAACAACAAGTAAAAACGGAACATTGGCTCAAGCCACGGCAGCCCTTTTATAGCGGCTTGCCTGCCAGCTTGTAGCCAATGACAGTAGTTTAATCTTGCCACCTTTAAGCGGCTTCTTGGATTGGTTCCTAGTGAACCAATCCCTATACTGGCTTTCTTAGCCAATCAGAATAGCGAATTAGGAGTCTACTATTTTCATACAGAACACCCCTCCCCTCTTGGTTCAGTCCTACGTGGTGACGTAGTCGCGCAGGTAGGTGGGGCTTCTTCTGACTCTACTGGACTTGCACGGTTCATTTTCGCTGGAGATTTCGACCGGTTCGGATGGGGTTGCTGTCTCTCCGGCTCTTTTCCATGGAACTGCCTGGAAGGGTGAGTCAGCCATTTTGCTGCCGCCTGAGTTTCTCAGGCCGGTGGTTTTGCCGCTCCCTCCTGGTTTCTCCGGGCAGGCCGAGCTGGCCTGGCTGGCCCCTTCGATTGGATTCTTCCCGCAAGTTTCTTCTAACTGTAAGTCTCTTTTTTGCTCTTTTTGTTTGTTAGAATATTCTGGGTTTATTTTAAACGGTTCTTTATTATTTTCTTGTATTTCCCCCCCCCCTTTGGTTTGTTTTTCGTCGTTCTTTATTATTTGTGGTTGTGCGTTCGTATTTCTTTCAATGTTTCAGGAACGAAGCTGGTCTATGTGCCGCTTCCATTCCCTGCCATCGTCTACAGTTAGTCGGTAGGACCGGGGGCCTGTAATTTGTGTGATTGTGCCTGGAAGCCATAAGGGGTCCCCGGTGAAATTTTTTGCATAGACTAGGTTGCCGATTTCAAATGTTCTGAAATGGGTGGAGGAGTCGGGGGATCTTTCTGGTGTATAATTTGGGTGCAATCTGTCTAATTGCAACCTAAGTTTTCTTCCCATTAATAGTTCCGCCAGGCTTTTGTTGGTTATAGTACTGGGTGTGATATGTTGGAGGGTGAGTAGGCGGTTGATTTTATCTTGGACATCCCCAATGTCCATTCTCTCCAAACCCTCTTTGGTAAACCTGACCATTCTCTCCACTCTACCATTTGCAGCCGGGTGGGCCGGCACGGTTAGAGCATGGCGTATACCTAGGGAGGCTAGGTGCTGTTCGAATTGGATGCTTGTTAATTGTGGCCTGTTGTCGGACACTAGGACGTCCGGCAGTCCATGGGTTGCGAACAGTTTGTCAAGTTGTTTAATGACTGTTTCAGTTGTCGTAGATGGTATAACTACAACTTCCAGCCAATTCGAGTATGCATCTACGACAATTAGGAATGTATGTCCCTTAGTAGGTCCCGCAAAGTCAATGTGGATCCGAGACCAGGGGCCTCGTGGGGTTTCCCAGTCCCTTATGGGTGCTTGTGGTGGAGAAGGCCTGTTTTTTGACATTTGTTGCAAGAATTAACCCAGTATTCGATGTCCCTATCTATACCCGGCCACCAGACATAGCTTCTAGCAAGGCTTTTCATTTTAACAATACCAGGGTGGCCTTCGTGAAGCATACCCAGTACCCTGGTTTGTAATTTAGGAGGGATAACTACCCGATCACCCCACAATAAACAACCTTTTTGAATTGAGAGTTCAGTTTGTCTGGTCCGGAAAGGTTTAAAGTTTTCAGTTGTTTGGTTTTCCGGCCAGCCTTTACCTACCCAGTTTAGTATGCGGGCAGTCACTGGGTCCTTTGCAGTGGCTCTGGCGACATTGTTTGCAGATATTGGTAGTTCGGGGCATGTCTCTATCTGCAAGGTGGTCATCGTCGGTGTCGGGTCTTCCTCCGTTGTCGGTAACGGTGTTCTGCTTAATGCATCTGCATGGGAAATTTGCTTCCCGGGTCGATGCGTTAATGTATAAGAGTAGGCTGCTAGGAATTCTGACCATCTAGTCATTCGCGGGGACAAAATGTTCGGTGTAGGCTTGTTTCCAGCCAAAATTCCTAGTAATGGTTTATGGTCTGTTACTATCAAAAATGTTCTTCCATAGAGATATTCGTGGAAGCGTTTCACTCCGGCGACGATTGCCAGGGCTTCTCTGTCTAGTTAACTATAGTTACGTTCTGTTTTAGACAGAGTCTTTGAATAATAAGCGACGGGTGCCTCTCTCCCATCTGGCAATTGGTGGCTCAGGATGGCACCGACTCCGAACAGTGAAGCATCGCAGGTCACCGTCAATGGAAGTGTATTACTAAACTGGATAAGAACGGTGTTTGATGTTAATAAATTTTTTATTTTCTGGAAGGCTGTTTGCTCTCTATGACTCCAAGTCCAATTAGTTTTTTATCCAGTAACCGGTGTAATGGTTCCGCTGTTGTCGCTTTGTGGGGGAGGAATTCATTATAAAAATTTATTAGTCTCAAAAATGCCTGCAATTCTGTTTTTTTCTTGGCTGTGATGCGGCTTTAATGGCTTTGACTTTTTTTTCAGTAGGGTGCATACCCTCTCCGTCTATTAAATAGCCCAGAAATTCGACGCGATCAGTCATTAAGCAGCATTTTTCTTTTATTACTTTCAGGCCAGATTCTCTGAATTTTGTTAGTACATTTCTTTGTCTTTTTTCTAGTTGGGTCGTATCTTTGGCCGAAATTAGGACGTTGCCGAAATATGGTACGACCCCTTGTATTCCATTCAATAGGCATTCCATGAGGCTTTGGAACATGCCTGGGGCCACACTCACTCCAAACTGGAGTCTGTTGCACTTGAATGCCCCTTTGTGGGTCACTATTGTCTGTGCCTCGGCCGTTAAGGGGTCTACTGGAAGCTGTTGGTAAGCTTGTGCTAAATCTAGTTTAGCGAAAACTTTTCTTCCCCCAAGTGAATGTAACAAATGTTGTACGACTGGCACCGGGTATGCACTTTGTTGCAGCGCATGGTTCAGGGTAGCCTTGTAGTCTCCGCAGCTGCGAACCGACCCGTCAGGTTTAACTGGTGTTACAATGGGCATCTCCCATTTAGCATGGTCAACAGGTTCCAAAACTCCTTGGACAATTAATTTGTTTAGTTGTTCCTCTATTTTTGCTTTTAATGCAAATGGAACTCGTCTGGCCTTTAGTCTCCTAGGGGCTACCTGGGGGTCTAGACTAAAGGAAATTGGGGTCCCCCAATACCTGCCTAGGGAGCCGTCGAAAACGTCCTGGAATTTGTGGATCAGGTTTTCTTCCCAGTCAGTTGCGGCCACCCGGTCTACTCCGGTCATTCCGATGCCCAATGGTGAGAACCATTCAATGCCCAGGAGGCTTGGTCACTCTCGGTCGACTATTGTCAATGGCAGGACTTCGACATGTTGTTTGTAGGTGACTCGGAAATGTCCTAGACCCACCACAGGGATTCGATTCCCTTGGTAGTCCTTCAGGGTTAATTTTTGCTTCTGGAGCTCTTTAAGTCTGATATTAGGGACCAATTGTTTGATTGTGTCCCATGACACCATTGACAGGAAAGACCCTGAGTCTACCTCCATTTCGCAGGGGTGCCTTCGATTTTTACTATTATTTTGACTTTTTTCCCACTTTCCGTCTGAGCGCTTCCAATAGTGAAAGTCTGATGGGCTTTTTCTCAGTTACTGGCTCGTTTGTTTCACTGCCACTTTCTCTTGGTTTGTTTTGGCTCAGCATGTGGGGGAGAGTTGCTGCGTCTGTTTGGGCTGTATTTTTTTTTATTTCTGCAGACCTTCTCGATGTGTCCCCTTTTCTTACAAGCTCTGTAGATGGCATCAAGGAATCTGCAATCGGCTCGAGGGTGGTTTCTCCACAGCTGGCACATTCTCGCCAGTTTCTTTTTTCACACCCTTTTTTGTTGGCGTATAGGCAGTGGACCTCACCGTCTTCCTCTCCGGATTCTGACGTCTCATCAAAATCTTCGTGGTGTGTGGTGGCGGGAAATTGTTTCTTCCCTCTAGTTAGGCTCGCTTCGTTGTTGTTCGCGTTCATCTGTTTCATTTTGACCGCCGATTTTTTCGCAGCTTCAGCGGTTGTGGCTTCAGCGATGGCTTCGGCTACGGTTATGTTGGGTTTATTTAGCAGCTTGCTTTGTAAATTAGAGTCTCTTAAACCCAATATTACTCGATCTTGCATCACTTCATCTAAGTTCAGGAACTCACATGCTCCCCCCAGTTGTCGGAGGACTGCCACAAAATCAGCAATGGTCTCGCCTTCTTTTTGGTCTCTTAGGTAAAATTTGTGCTGTTTGATAAGGTTTGACACTACTGGCGCGTAATGAGCCTTCAGTATTCGTTGGAGTTCGGGCCAAGTCATTTGCTTCACGTCTCTGGGCTTCGCTAATGCCTTGGCCATTTTGAAAATCGTTGGCCCACAATGCGTTAAGAAGACAGCCCTCTTACACTGGTCTGAGATCTCTTCCATCTCGTTACTTTCCAAATACATTTGGAAACGGTTTACATAGGATTCCCAATCCTCTTCATTGGGATTGAAGGGTGCGGGCAGTGCATTATTTCCAGCCATCGTCTTCAGCCTGGTTTTAGTTCGCCGCTTGCACAGTCTCACGTTTTAGGATGATCCCATCCTCGTCGCCAGTGTTCCATTCGGAAAAACGCGAGGTAGACTGGGTTCCAACAAACAAATGTCTTTATTTGTTAACAACAAGTAAAAACGGAACATTGGCTCAAGCCACGGCAGCCCTTTTATAGCAGCTTGCCTGCCGGCTTGTAGCCAATGACAGTAGTTTAATCTTGCTGCCTTTAAGCGGCTTCTTGGATTGGTTCCTAGTGAACCAATCCCTATACTAGCTTTCTTAGCCAATCAGAATAGCGAATTACGAGTCTACTATTTTCATACAGAACACCCTGCACCCTACCATGATCAAGGTTGCAAATTACTGAACAAGTTACAACCTCCAGACAGTTTTCAAGAGAAACTTCATGTAAAAAACATTGCAATAGTCAAGAATCAGTAGTGAAATTCAAAAATTTTTACTTCCAGTTTGTGGGCGTGGCTTGGTGGACATGGCGGGGAAGGATACTGTAAAATCTCCATTCCCACCCCACTCCAGGGGAAGGATACTGCAAAATCTCCAATCACCTCCTCACCCCACTAACCTGCTTTCCAGCTCCGTTCTCCTATGCAGACCAACAAAAGAAGACCCAGCCAATCAGCTGGGACTCAGGAGCCAGAGAATAGATGGGGGCAGGGACAGTCAGAGATGTTATTTGCCGGTTCTCTAAACGACTCAAAATTTCCGCTACTGGTTCTCCAGAATTGGCCAGAACCTGCTGAATACCACTTCTGAATAGAAGAGCATATTTGCGGTTTAAGGTTGAACTATGGAATCCTTGGTGACCTCTGGTTGGTATTATCCAACCTTCAGTGCACTAAAGACGTTAACTTTAACTTTGCTTGATGAAATTTTTGCCTATTGGAGCAGTGGTGGGATTCAAATGTTTTTACTACCTGTTCTGTGGCGTGGCTTGATGGGTGTGGCAGGGGAAGGATACTGTGAATTCTCCAGTCAGAGGTGGTATTTGCCAGTTCTCCAAACTACTCAAAATTTCCGCTATCAGTTCTCCAAAACTAATCAAAACCTGCTAAATACCAACTCTGTATTGGAGGGATATTGAAGATGTACTTTGTGCTGGCATAAATGAATGCAAGAGGTCATAGACAACTTGCAGACTGTCCATCCCAAATCTAGAAGTTCAAACAAGTAAAATTCAAATTCTAGAAATTCAAATAAGTACTAGACTTCTCTCTCTCTTTATCTATGCATATGATATAGGTTGCTCAGTTTTTAACATTAATTTTTAATTATTTTATTACTACCTCTAGTAATAGAGAACCGAGAGATATTAATAGGAGTTCTGAATTCCCATATTTTGGGGCCTGTGTTTTGAAATACATATATCGCTATTTAATTGAAGGACGCCTTGTTCCACTGAATTATGGTCCAGAGCAGGGTTTCTTGATAGATTTCAAGGCATCCATGAACTTGGATGGGGAATTTTATTTCCTACAATTTTATTTTAACCTCTAAACTGAAATGTAGAGATTTATAATAATACATGTAGGTAACAAAATAATTTATGGCTCCTGGACTCCAAAAATTTATGTTAACAACAATAAATCTCAATATCTAAAATTGTTATAGCCTTAAAAATAAATTGTTTTGTTATGGATTTAATGGATGTAATATAGAGGCACATATATTACAATATTATATATTTGTTATGTTATACTATTTTGAGAACCGTATTTGAGCATAACTTTCCTTTGTGGTATAAGTTATTTTATACATATTTTATAAACATAATATATATGTAATATATTATTTTATGGATTTAAGCACATTTTTCTGAAAAGGAGTCACAGGGTTGTAGTTGTGGGAAAAATAGAAAGAGAAAGGGGTATCAGGTATGTTCACCATCTTGGATTATTTATAAAAAGTAAGTTTGCCACCTTGAGGTGTTTAAGCAAATAATAAAAATGGAATGAAAAATCTAAAATAAAATTAAAAAAATAAGTTTTACCATAAAAAGATAAAGAAACCCTGACATAAAATCCTCTAGATTGGAGCAGAATCTTTAAGGAAAGCCTCTAACTTTCAATATTTGATCAAGACTGGAAATAACATTCCACTTTTGGGGAAAGTTTGGGCTACTTCTAATCAATACGTTTATAAAATACATTTGTCTCCAACACTGATGATGGCATCACACTATGTTCTTCAAAAAATGTTCAGGGAATGTTGTAGGATATAGTCCTCCTAATCCAGTATTCCGATATTCTTCTCATCTGGATTGAGAAGAAACCTCGAATATTCCTGAAAATCCCTTTAGAAAGATTTCCCAGCCTGGTGTTGTATTACAGTGACTACAATTCCTGGATAGAAATTGCTCTGACTAGCTGATTTTCAAAGGTGGCCTACATAGAAAGTTTAAAAAGGCAGATCCTCTTTTTGAAGTCCCTTCTGACAATGATTGTTGAAAAGTGATGGCATCATTTCTAGCCATTTGGGGCTAGGAAACAGATTTTTATTTATTTATTATTTATAAAACTGCCTTTCTTATTTTTACAAATAACTCAAGGCAGAGAATATACCCAACACACCTTCCTCCTCCAATTTTCTCCATAACAACAACCCTGTGAGGTAAATTGGGCTGAGAGAGAGTGTGATTGGCCCAATGTCACTCAGTTAACTTCCATGGATGGGACTAGAACTCACAGTCGCCTGCTTTTCAGCCTGGTGCCCTAACCATTAGACTGGGGTCCCCAAGCCCCAGCCCACTCTGGGCCATGGCCTATTTGGAACTGGGTCGCATGTGTGGCAAGCCGACATACACATGTTTGCATGCAGCTCAACTTACACGAGCAGCAGGCAGGCTGACATTTGTGCACATGTGTGCACTGCTCAACTTGCGCAAATCAAGCTGTGCACACATGGGCCTGCACACCAGCCCACCACTTGTGCAAGTTGAACAGCACTCACATGTGCACATCGGCCCACTGCTCGCATTGCCCAGTTCTCTCTCGCTTCCCCTGCCAGGCCACCAACACACAAAGGTTGGGGGGCCCTGCACTAGGCCAAATCTGCTGTCTGGAAATTATGAAAATTGTAATTTAAACCTTAAAATTGGCATATTGCAATCTCTCCCAATCAGTGGTGGGATTCAAACTATCGGTTCTGTAGGCGTGGCTCGATAGGCATGGCAGGGAAAGGATACTGCAAAAACCCCATTCCCTCCCCACCCCACTAACCTGCTTTCCAGCTCTGTTCTCCTGTGCAGGGCAACAAAAGAAGACCTAGCCGATCAGCTGGGACTCGGGAGGCAGAGAATAGATGGGGCAGGGCCAGTCAGAGGTGGGATTTGCCAGTTCTCCCAACTATTCAAAATTTCCGCTACCGGTTCTGGTCAGAAGTTGCTGAATACCACCTCTGCTCCCAATCCATCTCTGCTTTAAGTGTAATATGCCTGAAACCTTAACCTCCCCAAAATATTAAACAGTAATAGCACTTGGACTTACATATCACTTCACATCCCTAAGCAGTTTACAGAGTCAACTTATTATGTCCAACAATCTGGGTCCTCATTTTACCAACCTTGGAAAGATGGAAGACTGAATCAACCTTGAGCCTGTTGAGACTCGAACTGCCAAACTGCTGGCAGCCAGCAGTCAACAGAAATAACCTGCAGTATTATATTCTAACCATTGCGCCACCACGGCTCAGTAGTGTTACACATATTTTACTCTTACCATTGTCTGTTGTTGCTGTTGGCTAAGCTGATCTGAGAATTATGAAAATTTCTGTTCTATATTCCAGAAATAATGTCTTGGGGACAGTTACATTGATGCAGAAAGTTTTTTGTTTTTTTAATTGAAGATCAAACACCTGAAAACCACCCTAATAAAATTACATGCTGAGTTATTTATTGTTACTATCACCAATGTTAATGATACAATCATACTTTTAAATATTAATCAGCTGCTATACAGGCATCTCAAATTTGTTCCCAAATAAAATGCATTATGGTGAAATCTTCATCTACTAAACAATGACTCCTGATTTGCATAGGGCATACAGTATTTAATGAATATAAACAGAATTAAGAGTTTAACAAGGTATTAATGCTTTCATCTGCTGTTGTCAAAGCCGTAACTTGCTAGATACAAAAATCCTTTTATTCCCACATCCATACATCTTGCAACAATCAAGGGAGTGTTAAAATTCTCTTTAAACTTCAGTTGCACCTATTAAAACATCTTCAAGGTTACCCTGAGACTTCTTTGTGATGAAAGCCCCCCAGATATTTTTTCTGAGAAGATTTATTATGTACATCAGACACAATGTTCAGCCATAAAATCAAGGAACTTTGAAATTTTGACAAGCTTTCCCTTACCCTGGTAAAATTAAAATATGCATGTCTTGAATGTTGTCATAGAAACATAGAGGGAGTATGAAAATAAGTGAATGTGATGAACAAGGATAATTTATATTTTCACCCTGCTTACCTCACACATTGTAAATATAAATCATCCAATTTATGGGAGCCATGTCAAGTTTTGTCTAGAAGTGTTTGATCAGTTTGAAAAATAATTGTATTTGGCTGCAATTAATCCAGACCTGGGCCAAGAGATCCAAATTAATCAACTCAAAGAACAGTCCAAATTAAATTGTTTCTTTATAGTTTACACATTAATTTTTCTTCATAATGGGTATTTTACTCTTTTACCAAGGTTTTTACCACAGTGCCTTTTCTGTTAGCCAGTCCACCTTTAGTGTTGAAAAAAGTTATTTCGTATGTGATTGGCATAAGGAACAGAGTGAGATGCTTTATTTCAACCAGTGTTTACTTTATCTGCTTAATATTATTTACACTATATGGTAGCAACATTCAGATAAATTGAATCAATAGCAGGCTCTTTTTCCAAGTAGGCTATTATATTGAGTCCTCCAAGATCAAATATTTCCTCTATGAGCTGGATTTAAAATCATTTAACTCTTCAGAGGATCCTGGGACTCTACTGAAGTCTGGAAAATATCCTGCTTTATTTTCTAAATCAATCTTCAATCCCATTCCAGATCTTATCACATAATATTGTTGCTCTGAATATTATATCTGTCATCATTTGTACCAAATGGCTGGCCTAATTGAAAGGATTCAGGCCTCAGGATGTAGGGAAGTTCTGTGAATATTATTTAGCCTCACAAACAGAAGAATGTGGAAGGGCATGGCAATATTTTAAAAAATCTGAAAGGATATCATTACAAGAAAGTTAAGCCCATGTCACACCGCCCAACGGATGCAAAAAGGACACAGCGGACGAGCAAAATGTTCCATCCGTTGTTATCCACTCTCAAAAGGGGCAAAAATTTGCATAACCGGAGCGGATAACACGGACGCGGGGAGGACGCAGGGCGGATGCAGAGCAGATGCGGAACGGAAGCCCAGCGGATGGAAGCAGATGGCGTGTCCGCAGGGCTTCCGGGGGGCCTCAGCAAAGCGGACGCGGAACAGATATAGCGGATGCACAGCGGATGCACAGCGGATGAAGCGGATGCAGAGCGGATGCAGAGCGGATGCACAGCAGATGCACAGCGGAAGCCTAAAGGATGCCTGGCGTTAATTGCGCATGCGGGGAGGATGCATTGCGTCAGCCCCGCGTATATAACGGAAGCAGCTCGGAAGCAGGACGCCATTCAGAGGAAAGACCTGCTGCCGGACGGATTGGCTGCCTTGCCTGCCCTGCCTGCATGTCTGCCTGCCAGCCTCGCTGCCAGCCTCGCTGCCAGCCTCCCTGCCAGCTTGCCTGCAAGCCTTGCTCCCAGCCAGTCTGCCTGCCAGCCTTGGCTCATGTCTGCCTGCCAGCCTTGGTGCCTGCCTGCCTGCAAGCCTTCCTGCCAGCCTTGATGCCAGCTTCCTTGCCAGCCTTGGTGTCTGCCTTGGTGACAGCCTTCCTGCCAGCCTTGGTGCCTGCCTGCCTGCCTGCCAGCCTTCCTGCCAGCCTTGGTGCCGGCTTCCTTGCCAGCCTTGTGCCTGCCTTGGTGCCTGCCTGCCTGCCAGTCTTCCTGCCAGCCTTGGTGCCTGCCTGCCTGCCAGCCTTCCTGCCAGCCTTGGTGCCTGCCTCCCTGCCAGCCTTCCTGCCAGCCTTGGTTCCTGCCAGCCTCCCTGCCAGCCAGCAACCCCACAACCATGCGGAAGCACAACAAGCCTCAGCCATCTGCTGCCAGTCCTGGCAAGAGGGACAGGGCAACCATCCCGTCCCCTGGCCCTCACTCTGGTTCTGCTGGGGCTTCTGCAGCATGGGCTCGCTCTTCTGGGGCTGGGGCTTCTGCTGCTTCTGCTTCTGGAGGAGCTGATGACAAGCACTCCAGCACCAGCCACCTCCACAGCACCTGGACCCTTCACCCCTGAGACTGAGCGACCAAGAGGAGTGCCAGAGACTCATTTTTGTTTTATAGCTTCTTGTTAATAAAGTCTATTTTTGATTCATACACTTGCTTCGTTTCTTTTTTTAATAAAGTCTTAGTGGAAACTTTTAGAAATGGTTCAGCCTTTGCATGCTTGTGGGATGGGTTAAGATAGCAGTGGGATGGGCAGGGATACCTTTGGGATGGGTATTAGCTGTGGGATAGATAAACCTCCAGTGCAAGCATAGTGGGACTGTATGGTCCACCCTCCCAGCTGCCACACCTATGGCCCTTTATTATCAATAATAATGTAATAATCATCCACACATGTCAACACAAACACAACTCTTTATTAAATGCCCTGTTCATTGTAGGGCCACTCAACATACATGGCCCAATCTCATCAGTGTGATGAGACAGGCTCAAGGAAGCATCCATTAAGCATCTATCATCCTATCTTGCCATTCCACTGCTCCAGCTGGGGAGTTGCACCAGCGTCTCAGGAGGTTGCGCTGCTTCTTCCCTTCACGTGAGGCTCTGTTGGGGCCTTGCACATCCTCAGTGTCTATCAGGTTTCGCCCTTGCCTCCATTCCCCAGGCTCCATGTCCCCATTGCCTTGCTGATGGTCCACAAGCCTGTCCTGTAACACTGGGTAGCGGGTGCGCATGAGATTGTGCAGGATGCAACAAGCTTCCATGATGCTCCTCACAGTCTCTGGGCTATGCTGCATGGTGGTGAGAAGTACCTGGAACCTGTTGGCCAGGATGCCAAAGGCGTTGTCCACCACCCGCCTTGCCCTGGACAGCCTGTAGTTGAAGATCCTCTCTTTACGGGTGAGGCGTCTGGAGGTGTAGGGCTTCATGAGGTAGGTTGTGAGGGAGAAGGCGTCATCCCCCATGATGAAGTAGGGCACATCTTGCGTGTCGTTGGGCAGCGGGTCTGGATCTGGGAAGCCCACGATGAGGTTGCGTTCCAGCCCCTCCTTGAGGACACTGCTGTTGTATACCTGGGCATCTGAAGATGACCCGTTGCCTGAAGCATCGATGTACATGAACTTGTAGTCAGCATCGACCATGGCGAAGAGGACGATGCTGAAGAAGCCCTTGGAGTTGAAATAAGTGGAGCCTGAGTTGGTTGGAGATTTGCAGGCCACGTGCTTGCCATCTATGGCTCCAACGGTGTGGGGGAAGTTCCACTTCTGATACCACTGCTCTGCAACTTTCTTCCATCCTTCTTCAGTGGAGGGGTACTGGAGGAGCTCCTCCTTGTATTCTTCGATGATGGCCTGCACCACTTCTCTGACCACAATGCTGATGGTGTTGGATGGCACTCTCCAGCCATACTGCATGCTCCTGTAGGTGGTCCCGGAGGCCAGGTGGCGCAGAGTGAGTGCCACCTTGAGCCCAGGTTCCAGGCTGGGCCAGAAGCTGGTGTTTGCCTTGGTCAACCTGGGTGTCAGGCGCTGCACAACTTCGTCAAACATGGCTGGAGGCATCCTCATGAAGTTCTGGAACGCCCGAGTGTCTTCATTCCTGAGCTCCACCATCAGCTTGTTGTACAGTCCGTCCTCTGCTCTTCTGGCAAACCATCTTCGGACCCAGACTCTTTTTGGCTGCCTCTTTTTCTTCTTGCAGTAGAGTTCACAGAGCCTGCAGATGGCTTCGCACTGTTGCAGAAAGATGGTGGCTGCCGAAAGGACTTTGTTGCAATCCACGGTGGACATGACTGGATGCTGTGGAAGAGGAAGAGGCAGATGAAGGCTGAAGAGGTCTGCAGTATAGGTTTTCCGCTAGGCATCCTCTAGGCATCCTCTAGGCATCCTCTAGACATCCTTAATATCCAAGATAGGTCCCCTCTGTGAACGTTTTTTCCATTTTAAACGCTTTGTTTCCATGCTGCATCCATTCTGCATGCGTTCTTCATGTGTTCTGCATCTGTTCCGCTTCCTCCCTGCATCCGGGCGGATGCGAGTTCCGTGGATGCATAGCGGATGCCTAGCGGATATAGCAGATGCGTAACGGATGCAGAACGGATGAACTGGATACATTTTCCGCGCAAAAGTTTTAGGCAGCCCAAAACTTTTGGAGCGGATGAAACGTCCATAAACGGATGCTGGACGGATAGAGAGGAAGCCAAACGGAGGCAGTGAACACATCGCGTTTTCGAACGGATGGCAAGGTTTTTTGTCCGTTTTACATCCTCTTTGCATCCGTTGGTTCAGTGTGACATGGGCTTTAATATTTATTCTCTCTCATTCCAGAATGAAGGGCACGAAACAATTATTTAGCACTTAGTACTTAAACATATGTCCTGCTTCAAAATGCTTTATGGCCCACCCTAAGCAGTTTACAGAATCAGCATATTGCCCCCAACAATCTGGGTCCTCATTTTGGAGGATGGAAGGCTGAGTCACTTGAGCCTGGTGAGATTCGAACTGCCAAATTGCAGTCAGCTAGTAGTCAGCAGAAGTAGCCTGCAGTACTGCATTCTGCTATATCTGATACATGGCCCTTACTGCAAGATTTAATCTCACCAATACAATCTGGTTCCCCTTCCATGAAAAAAACACCCTTAACTTTCCCAACTTTCCATACAGATTAGACTACAATTTTCATGATGAGGTTTGTGGTCCAATATATCAGTGAGAAACTGGAGCCTTGAAGGACTGGTCTAGTATAGACTAGCCAGGTTGAGGTACCCAATCAGAATGGAAAACATCTGAGACAGCCAGAGACATAATGTCAGAAAGTTAGGGTGTTCTTTGGTTGAGATGATGAATTGGGAGTTGGGAAGCCAAAATCCTCTTAAATACAGAAGTCAAATGATATTGTCAAGTCACTGCTTCTCAACATCAGCTTCTATAAGATGTTGAAGAACAAAACCTTTCATCAATAGTGGTTTTGCTTAATTTCACTTCTAATTCATGGCAGCTCTGATTGTAATTTGCCAGAATTAACTTTCAGGTGCATTGTAGGGTTACCATATTTAAATTGCAAAGACTCAGCTGTCCCTTAGCTGGCAGCAAAACTCAGCAGCTCAGATCAGATGGCTCTGGAGTAAAAAAAATGGAAGTGAAAATCCATCAGTATAAAGAGAACTTTGCTCTAGCTTTTCCATTAGAAAAATTGGAAACCGGAAGAGGAGGAAGGAGATTTAAGGAGGTATAATTCACTAGATGGCAGTGTTTAATTCATGTTCCTAAAAGCCATACTTCACGTGTTTCCTTTTCCTGAACTGCTGAGGTTATTCTAGGCAAGCACAATTAAGAATTATATAGGGAGGATGTATCTTATAAAAAGGTTTGCCGTGAAGGTAATGAGGAGGATAAAACTGTCTTTAGAGTTTCTACTGTTGTCAAAAATATACCAAGGTCCAAATGTTAAGGCATATTTTAAAAATGTAAGTAAAATACTATCATGGAAACAAGTTAACTAGAAAGATGCTCAGTAAATTTTCTAACTAACTTTTTTTTCAGTAAAAGTATTCACTTGCATTCCTAAGATTATAACTTTTTTTTTTTTAAGTTGCAGTACTGGTTTCACTGCTCAGTAATTTGAAAGTGGTCTCATAAATATGACAGGCATCCAAGTACCAGTTACAAGTACTAGCTCCAGAAATATCATCTCGCCTTCTACATAAGTGCTTCTCCTACTCCTTCTTTCCTTCTTCTTCTTTTCCTTCCTTCCTTCCTTCCTTCCTTCCATCTTAGCTTTCTAATATCAAAGAATCATAAGTCATCATTTCCATCATTTAAACAGAGTGCACTTCAAAGGATCTTCAGTAGATAATTATCTAATCGTTTAGAATATAAGGATAAATCTGTGCTATTCTGTTATTCTCTTCTCCAGATTTAAAATTTTACATAATTTCCGAGAAGGAGAAGGAAAAGGAGAAAGAGAAGGAGAAGGAGAGGTAAAGTGATACATAAAACATTAAGATACAAATCCTGGTGAAACAGCACCCCAGCAAAAATCAAATATTTTTCACTTCATTTTTTGAAAGGCTGTGACTACTATGGATGATGAGTGTAACAATCTATTATATCTGGAAAGCTTCATATTTTTTTAAACACTTTATTACATTGATTTCTAGTTAACTCTGAATATTATAGGAACACAGGAGCCTTCTTTTAGGATTTTAAGTTTGGCTTTCTTCCCATATATCTCTTTAATCAGGGGTGGGTTTCTACCGGTTCTGTCCACCTCTGTAGAACCGGTAGCTCTGAAGAGCAGCAGACATAGAACCAGTTCTATGTCTGCTGATGTGTTTGCCCACCTGCCCATCTGGGCTCTTAGCTGATCTTTATTTCCTGATTTTTCAACTTCAGTTGCTGAACAAGGCACAGCTGCAGTTTAAAAAACAAGAAAAGAGGGCTGTTTCAAAGGCTGCTTCTCTGCTCGCAGTGCAGAGAAGCACATCATAAATCCCAAACTGGTTGTTAACCCTGTCATATTCCACCCCTGTCTTTAATGAACTGCTAAATTTAATGGGGTGCTGGGTGGTTAAAACAAAGCTAATCCCATAACTTGGAGAAACATACTTGATTCCTGATCTTTTCTGTTCTCACATTGCTTTGACGTTGGGTCCTTTACATTATTGTTTTATTGCAGTTCCTGTTTCTCATGTCAATAAATACTTCACAGATACCTAAAAAATATCAATAGTGTCCTTTAAGATAGTTACTCCAGAACAAAATTACTTAGAAAAAGGCAACAAAAGGAGGAACAGGGGTGGTAGGAAACTAGCAGTAGTTCCTATTGAGATAGTTGAAGCATGACAGGACAGCATTCTTATCACATCAACATCGCTAAAGAGTTTATTGCTTTTTCAGATGGATTCCACTGTGTACACTGGAATTTATTTATTTTTGGCAAAGGCATGATATAAATAGGTTTATCTATTTCCAAGAAACAGACTGCATTATTTACAGACCTAGACAACCTAGAACTACTCTGCCTTCGGTCTGATCTAAGTGTAGTATATAATATCATACATTGCAATGTCCTACCTGTCAATGAATGCTTCAACTTTAACCATAACAACACAAGAACAAACAATAGATACAAACTCAAGGTTAATCGCACCAAACTTGATTGCAGGAAATACTTCAGAAACAGAGTGGTCAATGTCTAGAATACTCTACCCGACTCTGTGGTTTCTTCCCTAAACCCCAAAAACTTTAACCTTAGACTGTCTACTATTAACCTCACCTCTTTCCTAAGAGATCTGTATGGGGCATGCATAAGCGCACCAACGTGCCTACCATCCCTGTCCTATTGTTTCTTTTATTTTTTTTTATTTTTCTTAGTTGTATCCATGTATTCATAACTATGTTTTTACTTACACCTATTATCTTGTAAGCAATTGACAAAAATAAATAAATCAGTAAATAAAACATGTACAACTCCAATTGTCCTATTCCCCCATACGTCTTATCATTCTACCCAGTGGTGGGATTCAAATAATTTAACAACTGTGTCAGCTTTGGAAGCCATGTTTTGCTTAGAAACTTCCATGCTGCCACATTCTACTGCCTGGAAATTTTGGATCTTTCCCCGATCAAAATCCTAGACACTAAAACTACTGTACATAATAGTAATGCAAAATTACTATTGCTTTATTGCTTTTTTAAAATCTATAAGTTATTTCTACAAAATATGATAATTTGCCATACACTGGTAGAACTAATGCATTACTCAACACCAGTGTAACTAGTTGAATACTAGCTAAACTAGTCCAGCTACCCTGGAGAAGTTACTTTCAATACAATGCACAGTCTTGTTTGTTTTACCGCTGACTTTATTATATCCTTGGTTAAACATCTTCCTTAAATTGGCTGCAAATAATATTGAGACGTCATTTGGAATGTAGTACAACATGTTTGTGTTTCAAATGATGGACTGCATGGATTCACACAAAATATCTCCACCCAGCAAGAATGCATGCAATTTTCCCAGAGACCCTAGCTGTCTGAACCACAATAGAAGGTATTCTCTCAAGGGTGATATCTCCTTGGCCTTCTAGGTGTTTATTAGTTGGTAGCTGAGGAAGGCTTAAACTCTGTTAGTCCCTGCTGTTAAAAGAAGCTACAGACTATAATTTTGTTATTTTGGGACTGTGCAGTGAAACATGTTCTACTGTAATAGTGGTGGAGATCACAAAGAGACACAAGGTGTATATACAAAGAATGATAATACCTCTTCCCGAATGTGAAAGATTTCATTGTTAGGAATTCAAATAGAAGTGTAAGGTATGAACTCGCTGCAAAGATTTACACTTTAAAAATATAATTCTAATCCTAACTGAGTGATAAACCACTTTTAAGATAGATTCAGAACTAGCCACGGGACAAAAAAAGGCTTTGGTTACTCTGACAGGTGACCTTGGCTGTCACTTGATTTAAAGAAGTGCTTCTATATTGGTCTATTGAAATCTCTAGGTGATATTCTATACCAGGGGTGTCAAGCTGGATTTCTTTGAGGACCAGATCAGCATTGTAGTTCTCCTCCGTGAGCCAACGGACAGGGAGAGGGGGGGAGATGGGACCCTTGCAGGGTCTCCAAGTGGCCCATTTTTGGCTGGCAGAGTGCTGCTGAAGGCCGGGGAGGCCAAAAATGGGCCTTGGGGGAGCTGCACATGGGCTCCTCATAGCCCATTTTGGCCAGCAGAGGCACCGTGGTCGGGGCCTTTGATATTTCCAAACTGGCCCCCTGATCTATAATATTGCCCAGGGTAAGTTTCTTGGTTGTTTGTGAAGGCTGAGAGTTGCGGATAACCGAATAGGTGATTCGTCTGTCTAATAGCTGTTCATAGGTGCAAGGTAAAGCTTCACCACAGTAGTGCATTAGTGAGTTCCTATCACTTTCCTCGTGAATATTTTTCAACTTCCCAGGCAATCCTATGGCTCTGATGTTTCCTGGTGGTCTCTTTTCCAACTATTAAGCAGGCCTGCCTGAACCTCGATGAGGAATCAGCCTATTTCATTCTGTAAGATTCTGAAGGAAAAGGACAGGGAGAGTCTTGGGGTGGAGTCAAGAGAGGAATCAGTCTAGAGTCACTATATCTCACAAACAGTAAGTCCCACCCCCTTGAGACTTTTACCTAGTGCCAAGTTAGTGATGACAATTAGTTGACTAGAACTCAAGTTTTTCGTATGTTTTAGTCTCCAGGACTTTGATCATCTCAGTTGCTCTTCTCTGAACTTTTTCCAAAGTTTTAACATCTTTTTTGTAGTTTTGGTGACCAAAATTGGTTGCAGTATTCCAGGTGTTGTCAATACCATTTCAAATAAATTGTCCACTCTTGTCCACGTTGTCCACGCTTCTTAAAAACGTCCATTGTTGGAGCATTTTGCAAGTTGTTCCATTGATTAATTGTTCTAACTCTCAGGAAATTTCTCCTGAGTTCTAGGTTGCTCCTCTCCTTGATGAGTTTCCATCTGTTGCTTCTTGTCCTGCCCTCAGGTGCTTTGGACTCCCTCTTCTTTGTGGCAACCCCTGAGATATTGGAACACTGCTGTCATGTCACCCCTAGTGCTTCTTTTCATTAAATTAGACATCCTGCTTAGCAATGGAAATTCTAGTCCTAATTGTGTCCATAAGTTAAGGACTACCTGTATTCCATATAACCACATCCTCATTTATTAGAGGTGCCCAGGAATTAAAAAAGGAAATTCTCTTGCTTGCAAATCATGAAATTTGCCACAGAAAGCTGCTCTGCCCATGAAAAATCTGGAGTATTCAGTTTCCATAAGTACGGTAATATGGCCTGGCCTATTGCATTGAAAATGCTTCCTGTCTGATCTATGGGATACCATAAAAGAAAACTCAAAATGCAAATTGGTAGGCATTTACACAGACAATGCTACAATTCAGTACTCCTGTTTGAAACTGAATCCTGTTCAGAAAAAGAACTTAAGGCTGGCTTGTGTTTCTGCTGGACCACGGCAGAAAAGGTTCACCAGGGAAATGCTGAAAATTCCTGTAAACAAGGGGTTGGCTAGTAAAACATCCTTCTTTCAAACATTGTTCCATCAATTTAATGTTTAAGATTACTGGAGAACATCATGTAATCTGCTTGATTCCAGAGCTCTGTGAACCCAGCAGCCGCTGTGACCTTTAAATCATGTTCTATTTTATTTGTATTATGAACTAGCCATAATCAACCATGGCTTGGCAGACGGGATGCCAGAGTCCCCTTTCTGAAAAGGTCTCAGCCACCAAACTGAAATGTTCAATGTTACAAAAAGGGGAAATTATTGCAAATGTAAATTTGAGGAATATGCAGGAATGGCACTACTGAGCATGCATACTTCAAATTAGTGTCAAAAGACAGCGGAGACAAAATGATCCAAGTGAGTGGGTGAGCCAGTGACCAGAGGGGGCGCAACATGCACCGAAGACACTGGGGATGAGCTGATCCAGGTGATGAGGCAAGCCAGTGACCAGAGGGGGCGCTAGATGAACCAGTGGACAGCAGAGCGAAGCTGAGCTGGGCAAGTGGAGTTGCCTTGGGAAAGCGACCAGAATGGGCTGATGATCAGGCCAGGACTAGGGACAGAGCAAGAAAGATTGGGATGTCAGGCCAGTGACTGAGAGAGCAGGGGAGAACCAAATTGCCTGGGGAAAGGGACAGAGGGAACCAAACTCTAGCAGCTCTTTCAGGAGTACCGCTACAATTGGCCTGCACAGACATTTGTCTGAAATTGGGCAGGGTCTTTTGCTTGAGCAGGGGGTTGGACTTGAAGACCTCCGAAGTCCCTTCCATCTCTTCTATTTTGTAAAATTTGTGTTGGAAATGAACTACAAGAAGGATCGCTTCATCACACTTCGTGGACATGCAAAAAAAGCTAGGAAAGTTTGGGTTCAAATGCACACAGTAATTCAGCCTGGAATGGGTCTGACAAGGAAGGAAACAACAACAGGAGATAAGCCTCCTTTGACCAACATGACTGAAGCCAAAACAACAGAGCTAATTACAGATGGGAGGCAGTTGGAAGGGCCTATTACAGGTGCAAGGGCTAAATTGACTAATGATATATAAAGGCAGAGATCTCTGTAATGGTAGCTTCATACTCTGATGATGTCAGCAGAGGCTGAAAAAAGCTTAGTCAGTATAATAAATATAATTTTAGTTCCGGAGATAGCAAAATGTCTGTTTCTCCTTTTGCAAGTATACCTGGAACTCATATTTTTAGAATAATGTTGTTCTATATGTAAAGTGGATGACTCCAAACCTACAAACCTGATTGG
>BLBF01000002.1:16089066-16101986 GCA_015471245.1 Laticauda colubrina
ATAAACACATTGAATATTGTTAGCATGCAGATTCATGTATTTGAGATGGGGAAGCCAAATAACATCAAATAAGCAAACAAACGATGTCTTCTTTTGATCACCTGTTCCCAATTCAACTTTGCTTTTTCTGCTATTTCATTTTTGTTGTTGCTGCTGCTTTGGACAATTCTCATAGATTTCAGCTTAATTGTTAGCTTTCTGAGGCAATCCCTAAAGTTTTTAGCAACTGCTTTGTGTGGATATATGCTCCTCCTTATATTTTCTGTCTCCTGTCTCCAAAATCCCATTTATTCTTTTCAGCATTTTAGAAGGCTCTGTGTTTATTCACACTGGTTTCATTGTGTGCTGTTAATTTTTCTTCTATCATTTGCTGTTATGGCTTCAGTTTTGTACCTCTTTTCATTGAACCTCTCATTTTCCCTGGACATTTTTCTCTTTCAAAATTTCAGTGTATTGGATCTCATCTGTATTCCATTAGCGTTTATCATACATTACCTTCTGAAATCAGCTGTAGAAATCTGTGTCTTTTCTATTCTTTCTCCCCTTGATATTGTATTCAAGGATAATATGATGACTTGCTTCCAATGTTTCAGTTAATGTCACTTCCTCAACTTATTCTTTCCTATTGGTAAGGATTACGTCCTGTATAACAAATCCTGCTTTTCCTCCTTCTTCCTTCTGATTAATGAAGTTGTCGGCAAGAAAGGCTAGGAATTTGTTGGACTCCTTGGCAGGAATAGATTCCCAGCAGATGTCAGGATAGTTGAATCTTCTTTTATTACTTTCATCTGCCTCTTTGAAAGTTTGGTCATCTAACAAAGACCTCATCCATATCTTCTGTCTGTCCAGGAAATCTATAATAAAGTCCAACAATGATGTCACTTCTGTCACACACAAAAACCCCTTTTATCCATACCAAAAGGTCTCAACAGACTTTCCATGTTCTGCTTTTGTGGATTTCTCTGCAAACATAGATTTTCTTTATGTACAGTATAAAGCAAAACTCCTTCATTGTTCCTTTGGTTATAGCCTTCCAAGGTTATGTTCCAATTGTGTATGTCATCTCACCAAGCTTTTTTTTATTTCAATAGTTTTCTGGTCTAAATTCAGTGTAAAGTTTAAGGCAGAAGAACCATTAAAATAGAGTTCAGAAGTCTTGAAATAGTACCTGGACAGCAGACTAGTAGCAACATGGCAATTACTACCCAGATATGGCCAAATCCCAAATGTATACAATTCATGTTTTAGCAATAAAAGAAAATATTTGTAGCTAAGGGTTGAATTGTGGACTGCTTGGTGCTTTCTGAGCTTAGTTGTTTTCTCGAAGGTGTTTCCTTATCCAACTCAGTAAACAACAGCCTAATCAAGGACCCCCATGAACACTGAGCAATCAAGCCACTTGTATATAAACAGCAAACCCCACTCCCTTCTAGCACTGATGATGTTACCTACTTTGGTAATGAAACATCTGAAGAAAAAAAAACCCTATCAACCTCAGACAGCATCAAGGATTCCACAACTCATGTTTTGTTTTTTTCTTTTAAAAGTACTTAAGAGATGGAGGAATCCTAGAAGCAGATTTAAAATTTAAAAGTAAAGGTAAAGGTTCCCCTCGCACATACAAGTTAGTCATTCCGACTCTAGGGGGCAGTGCTCGTTTCCATTACAAAACCAAAGAGCCAGCCCTGTCCGAAGACGTCTCCGTGGTCATGTGGCCAGGATGACTAAACATCAAAGGCACACAGAACGCTGTTACCTTCCCACCAAAGTGGTCCCTATTTTTCAACTTGCATTTTTACATGCTTTCGAACTGCTAGGTAGGCAGAAGCTGGGACAAGTAATGGAAGCTCACTCCATTACATGGTGCTAGGGATTCGAACCGCCGACCTGCCAACCTTTCTGACTTGACAAGCTCAGCATCTTAGCCACTGAGCCACCGCATCATGCCATCCAGTTGTAGGCACTAATTGTATTTTTTCCCATTCATAACAATCTGTTGATAATCCAAGAGTCTTCTTAGGGTTAGGCAGCCTGAACAAATGTGATAAAATAAACAAATGTAACCTGCTCTGTGCAAATTCCTCTGAAAGTAAGGAGGAACTGAAGAGCAATGTAAGAGAAGTAGAGGTACTTAAAAGATCATCTACTGTATCAAGACCAGTGGTGGGATTCAAAATTTTTTACCACTGGTTCTGTGGGTGTGGTTTGGTGGGCATGGCAGGGGAAGGATAATGTAAAATCTCCAGTCAGAGGTGGTATTTGCCGGTTCTCCAAACTCTTCAAAATTTCCACTACCAGTTCTCCAGAACTGGTCAGAACCTACTGAATACCACCTCTGCTAAGACACTTTAAAGGTCTTTATATCCAAGCTCTAACAATTTGGTTCTTAAACTGGTTCTTAAACCATTTAACCCAATTTGCCCCTTTCTCACTCTTGAATAATGTCATATTCTCATTAAAAAAAAAAAAACACCTCCCAAGAACATCTAGTTTCAGCATTTCAGAAGTTATCTGTTCCAAACTGGATCTTCAATTCACAAATAAGCAAAATTTATTTTATTTACTCATGTCTTTTTATTATTATTTTTATAAATAAACCAAGGAGGCAAACATTCCTAGTACTCGTTCCTCTTTCCATTTCCCCCATTAGCAAGTTGGTTGGGATAGGAGAGAGTGACTGGCCCAGAATCATCCAGCTGGTTTTCATGCCTAAGGTGGGACTAGAACTCACACTCTCCTGGTTTCTAACCTGATGCCATAACAACTAGACCATACTACCTCCATTATCCCCAGATATATCCAGATGACTCGGTTTGGAGTAATTACTTTAATTAATATTTTTTAAAACATCTATTTAGATCAACTTCCCTATGAACGCACAGTTAGTGGAAGACTGAAATTCTCCCAATTTCTTTCTGAAACACATTTCTTTAAAACAAACATTCTCTTCAATATACCACATGGCAATTTGACCCTTCTTTTTTCCTTTTTTTTTAAAAAAAAAACTTGCACTAGTTGCTTAATGTTGACACTTAGTGTTAAGACTGATAAGTCAGTCTTTATTGATTGATGGACTACAAATCATTCTGAACCATATCAGGATGATATTGCTCCTCAAAAATCAGGGGGAAAAAAATCACCGCTGCTGGAAGGCTTACTGGGATTAGTGCCTCTATCTGATTGTCTTCTTCTTTCCTTCAAATGACACTAGGCCAGTGGTGGCTAACCTTTTGGGGCTTCTGTGCCAAAAATTGCATGAGTGTTTGTGCTCGTGCGTTTGCACACCAGCATTCAGAAGTCAATGCGCACAACTCCCCTGCACATATGCGCGCAATCCCCACCACTGCCCCCTTATCTCCAGTGTACCTCCCAGTGGATTTTTGGCCCATTTGAGGCCTTTTTCGGCCTCCCAGAGGCTTGAGGAAAGCTCCTTCAGACTTTGCAGGATGAAAAATGGGCTTGTTTCACAGGAAGGCCGAAAAAGACCTGAAAATCAGCTGGGAGGAGCACGCATGTGCAGTGAGGTAAGCTTGCCTAGGGCTCACGTGCCATAAGTTCGCCATCACGGCACTAGGCTGTAAAATGTCTTCATAAAAGAGATACTCTGTTGGAACAAGAATCAGATGCATTTCAAAAGCATAAAGGAGAGAAGCAACCTGGGAACTAAGGAGAAATTTCCTGACAACTGGAACAATTAATCAGTGGGATGGCTTACCTCCAGAAGTTGTGAATGCTCCAACACTGGAAATTCTTAAGAAGAGATTGGACATCTATTTGTCTGAAATGGCATAAGGTTTCTTGCCTGAGCAGGGGGTTGGACTAGAAGACCTCCAAGGTCCCTTCCAACTCTAGTATTCTGTTAACTTGGTTATGGAGAATGGGAATGGGGAAGGGAGAGGTTGATTAAGGATGCTCATTGTGACTATATCTGGACAACTGGAAGCATAGGCCAGGCTTATTCATTTAAACTTATATAAACATGGTTAAAGATTTGTAGGATTTAATAAAAAAGCATATTCAAACAATCTCGGAGTAACAGGAACATCTTATTACCCAGAAGAGCAAGGAGGAAATCCCCCTTTTCACATATTGGTTTTGCTGCTAGCTGCCTTGATGGAGGAGTGACTAAGAAAAGATTGTACATGTTCCACTCCTGAGCAAGAAATGAATCATCTTTTCAGTATTTAAGATAAAAGTAGAACGACAAGCCTAGAAACATGAGTTGGCCTCCGTGCTAGAAAATTAATTATAGCTAGTTTCATGTGATTATGTAGTCTTAATTGCTACACTTTGTCCTTCTAATTAAGAAATTACAATATAGATGATGCAGGTAATCATATATTGGTATACTGTTAATTGCAACCCATTTCTTCCCTGGGAATTCTTTCAAGAGAGGAGAGAAATAAGACAAATGAAAAAATTGCTTAGATGAGACAGACTTCTGCTGCTCTTTTGCCCCCAAATTGAATTTCATCTATTTAAATGCAATGGATCTCTATCTAAAGCCAGCAACCCTAGTAACTTTAAAACTTGTAGACTTCAATTCCCAGAATTCCCCAACCAGCATCCATAATTCATAGGTGGCTGGGGAATTCTGGGAGTTGAAATCCACAGGTTTTAAAGTTGCTGAAACTGGACACTCCTGATCTGGGTTCTGGCACAATTGAGATTCCTGTAGTTTTACACTTTCAATCAAAATTGGCTTCCTCCTTGGAACACAGATAATTTTGCAGGATTTCTTTGATCCTATGGACTTTTGGTTTTTTTGATGATCAAGAGGCAAGTGGTGATTAAAATGAATTCAGTCCTTCCTGCCGGGAGCTTCCTAATAGCACATAAAACTGCTCAGTTATTAAGAGATCATTAACACCGTATTGGAGGCATGGATTTCTCCAGCTGCAGCCAGATCTGTTGTCAGACATCAGTGGCATTGAGCAAGAGAGGAAATGTAAATAGCAAGTGAATTTACAATTAGAATGCAAGGTTGTGGTAGGAGTGTTCATGAATCCATGTTCATTGAAAAGCAGAGGGCTGAATAAGACCAAAGATATGGGTATCCTTGACAAGGGATAACTGGAAAGATAGCTCTTATGTGTAGGTTACAGTGGTGGTATTCTACCAGTTTGGCCTGGTTCGTCTGAACTGGTAGCTCCAAGGATCATCTGTGAGCAAACTGGTTCGCTCCGATGATCAGCTGATGGGCCCTCCCACCTGCCCAGCTCTATTCTGACCTTTATTTCCTACTTTTCAACCTCAGCTGCTTCACGCAGCACAGCTGATTGCTGCATATCAGCTGTTTTACACACAGGGCTTGCAGCAGAAGGTGAGTTACGAACATTACGTGCACGCACACACAAAGCATGCGCTCCCACCGAACCAGTAGGAATAAATCTTGAAAGCCACCACTGGTAGTATGTATGTGTGCTACTGCAGCGGTCACCAACTGGTGGGCCGCAACCCACTGGTGGGCCGTGAGAAAATTTGGATGGGCCACAGAGAAATCTTACCCCCAGAGCACATACCCCAAGCAATTAATCCAGGCTGCACAGAAACACAGGCTGTGTCACCTACATGGCCCGCGGGAACCCTCCCCGCCCACTCACTCCTTATCTGGCAAACTTGCCTGTTAAATTGCTATTTTTCCTTTTTCTGACCATCATCTGTTCTGCTGTGCCAGGAGATTTAGATTAGCTAGGAAGCAGGAAATGGTTGGATTCCTTGCTTTCTAGCTAGTCTTTAGATTTTCAGCTCTGCTTTTAAGCGCAGCTGAACCTCCCCTAGGACTGAAGGTTCTATTATTCAGTGCAGACTCATGGCAAGCAAATTTGAGAGACTGAGCTAGCCAATGGCAGATAGATAGATCACTGAATGATTCTGTGAGCAACTCAATCTGCTTGCCTGCTTTGCCTGATTTTGGGTAAAAATTGCTCTTTTTTATTAAAAAAATCCAACATTTACATACATGGTGTGTTGTGAGCTAATTTTGTGAGTTTGCTTGCAAGCAAATTTTATGTGACAGACGGAGCTAGCCAATGGCAGATAGATAGATGTCTGAATGAATCTCTGATTCTGTGAGCAACTCAATCTGCCTGCCTGCTTTGCCTGATTTTGGGTAAAAGTTGCTCTTTTTTATGTAAACAATGCAATATTTATATAAATATTTATAATATTTATATACAAGCCATGCCCAGCCATTCACATAACCACCAAGCCACACCCACAAATTAGGCCACGCCCACAGAACTGGTTAGTGATCCCTGGGATTTAAAATTATGAGTTTGGTGGTCCCTGACATCCAAAAGGTTGGCGACCCCTGTGCTAGTGCAACTCCAACATTTTTGTAACTGCTAATAGTTTATGAATCTACAGAGAAGGATCTTCTATAAACAAGTAATGCTTTTCTAAGTTCATGGCCTCAGAATTATCTCTCTTTATGGCTGGGCTAGGATGGGGTCAGTGATCCACTTGCCTATCCAGATTTCTTGCTCTATGGCTTGGGTGTCAAACTCAAGGCCCATGGTCTGGATGCCACCTGTGGAGTGCTTAGATTTGGCCTGCAGGGCTGTCCTGGAAATAGCAAAGGATCAGCCTGTGGTGCATCTGCCAGACAAAACTGTGTGTGGCCCTCCTGGGCTCCATTTTAGGTCGCGATGGCCTCCTGCAGTCTTCTGCCAGTGAAAACAGAGCTCAGGGGTGTGTGTGCTCCATTGTTGCTGGCAAATGGCTGCAGGAGGCCATCACAGGCTGAAAATAGGGCCTGGGAGAGCCGCGCACAACCCTCTCAAGCTCCATTTTTGCTAGCAGAGGCCTAGCAAAACAAACTAAAAGCAAAACAAAACATAAGGAGAAATATTTCCCCTTTTGTATTTGAGCATGCAAGAAGGGACAGAAAAGGAGAAAGGGAAAGGAAAGACAAAGAGAAAGAAGGAAAGAGAGCAAGGAAGGAAAAAATAATGGAAGAGGGGAAGAAAGAATAAAGGAGAAGGAAGAAAAAAGAAGAGAAGGAAGGAAGGAAGGAAGGAAGGAAGGAAGGAAGGAAGGAAGGAAGGGAGATTATTATGATAGGGAAGGAGGGTCTGAGGAAGTCCTGCTTTAGCATTTGGCCACCATAGGTGCCCCCGACATGAGTGATGTTGAGCTGGCCACACACACACCGATCAAACACAACTTTGATGCAGCCCTCAATGAATTTGGGTTTGACACCTCTGCTCTATGGACTACAGAACTCCTTGGTGCCTGACCCAGAATACTCTTCCACTGGAAACTACAGATGCCTCCAGGACCTTCTCCTGTCTTATCTTCTACTTTAGAGGATGGATCCTCCAGGAAGGTCATGATACCTGGGCAGATCATTCACCAACCATCTTGTCTGGTTTGAATTTCAGTTTTGTCAATCCCTCTCTTGACTATTTTATAAGACAGCTACTGATAAAGGATATCACATAGATTAGGCAAACATTAAAGCTACTGGTAGCTGTTATCTTCCAGTTAAGGAGAACACAGCTCAGTCCCCAGATGACCTCTGAAGCTCATGAAAATGAGAAAATGACCTGAGTGTCCTTGTTGACTAGAAGTTAAATGTGAGTCATTGGACAAATGCTCTCTTGGGGTGTGTAAACAGGAGCAGGGTCCACGTCCATGGAAGGCAATTATTCTTCTCTATTCTATCCTAGTTAGACTCTGCTTATGAATGGAAGTTTAGAGGAAGGCTACCACCATGGTGATACCATGATTTAGAAACAAATCCCAATGGTACAGTAAAAGGAATTGGATACAGATATATAGCCTGTAGAAGAGACAACAGAGTAGGGATGATAGCGATCATCAAATATCTGAGAAGTGTCACATAAATTACAATAGCACGTATATACCTCTCCACGGTGCTTTACAGTTCCCTCTAAGCACTTTATAAAGCCAGCATGTTGCCCCCAACAATCTGGGTCCTCATTTTACCCACCTTGGAAAGATGGAAGGCTGAGTCAACCTTGAGCCTGGTGAGATTCAAATTGCCAAGTTGCAGTCAGCTGGCAGTCAGTAGAAGTAGCCTGCAGTGCTATATTCTAATCACTGTGCCACCGTGGTGAATCGAATTGAATCAAATAGAATAGAACAGAATAGAATAGAGAACAGAACAGAGAACAGAAGAGAACAGTGATGGTGAATCTTTTTGTTGTAGTGTGCCGAAAACACACACGCATGCACTGGCACCCACAATGCAATATGCCCCCAGCCCCTTTACCTGCACTGCATATGCACACACCTCCCAGCTGATTTTTGGCCTATTTGAGGCCATTTTCGCCCTGCCAGAGGTTTGAAGGAAGCTTCTGCAGCCTTGGGAGGCTGAAAAACAGGTCTGTTTTGGCCCTTCTGGTATTTCCAGAAGGCTGTTTTTCAGCCTCCCAAGGGCGGAGAGGCTTCCCTTGAGCCTCTGGGAGGGCAAAAATGGCCTCAAATGGGCTGAAAATCAGCTGGGAGGCGCACGCATGCATAGTGCAAGTAAGTTTGGCTGGGGCTTGCATGCCCACACAAATGGCTCTGTGCCATAGGTTCGCCATCACGGGAATAGAATAATAACTTTATTGTCACTTTGAATGTACACTAATCGGCATACATTAAAATGAAGTTTTGTTGCATGCAGCTCTTTTGTGACCTTCTGCTTCTCAGAACATAACAAAAGGTGATCACATGACCCTGGGACACTTGCAACCATCATAAATGTGAGTCAGTTGCCAAGTGTCTGGATTTTGATCACATGACCAAGGGGGGGGGGGATGCTGCAATGATCATAAGGGTGAAAACTGATCATATGTCACTTTTTCAGTGCCTTTGTAACTTTGAACAGTCACTAAACAAACTGTTATACATCGAAGACTACCTGTTTTGGCCATCCATTTTACCATGGTGCAACTCTGGGCGGCTTACAATTTACTGTATATTGGTTGCAGCGTCTTGGAGTCATGCGATCTGTCAGTATTCCAGCAATCACCCTAATTAAATCATGATTCTCCAGCCAAACTTCAAGAAACTTCAAAGGATTTATGAAAGACGACATACTGGCATGACCTGCATGAAGCCAACTCTGGCATACGTAATTTACACTCACCTGTGACCCTGTATCCCCTCTCCCCCCTGGGTGTCTCGTAAACCAGATTCTCCAATTGAGCACATTCATGGGCTGGGTGTCCTCATTCATGTTCTTAAATTAAATATATTCACAGGCAAAAGCTCTGGTATTTTAGTTACAATCTTTTAAAGATGAGGGTTGGAATATACTTATGCTTCCCCCACCCCCTTTTTTTTAATGGCAACTACTAAAACAGGCATGGGAATGTTTTATGAGTCGACACGATCGTCGTTTGCAACCGGTTTCAACAAGCAAAGTCAATGGGGGAATCCAGATTGTTTTCTTTACATTAAAAAGAATAATAAAAACATTTGTTTTCTTTACATTAAAATTAAAATTACATTACATTTCTTTACATTTAACATTAAAGAGTGTTTCGCTTAAAAACTGCAGTGATTTACTTAAAATTGTTGCCCCCCAAAAGGTCATAAAACTGGGTAAGACTCACTCAACCTTAGAAATGGAAATTCTGGTCCCAATTGTGGTCATAAGTCAAGGACTATCTTTGTTTGAAAAAAAAAAAATGATGGCCTAAGGATCTGCCCAAAACTTCACTACAAGAGCGGAAAATGTTATTTGGAAGAACATGAATTGATTCCCAACTGGGTCAGTGGTGGTATTCTACCGGTTTGGCCTGGTTCTGGTGTACCGGTAGCACCAAAGATCAGCAGGCAGAGAACTGGTAACCTTTGAGTCCCTCCAGGGCTCTGCAGTTGGGCCCACATAACCACCGCTACTCCTTGGTCCTTTTTAACTTCTCAGCTGTTTGGCGCAGCAGCAGCGGATTGCTGTGCTAAATAGCTGAGAGGCGCAGTAGCTTAGTTTTTACTGTTATTTTACTGCATTTTAACGCATGCACAAAGAGCATGTTTAGGGTGCATGCATGATTGTGCAAATCACACAATCCCACCCCTGCAGCCACAGCGACCAAGCCATGCACACAGAACCAGTGGTGGGAACTTTTGAATCCCACCACTGATCTGAAGGACATACAGTGATCCGAGGAGGAGTGATTTACGCATGGTTTAAGGCTTGATCTGGCTCTAAATAAACCACTAATTACTACCTCATTGATCTGATGAAGTCAAGATTATTGACTCAGGAATTCATTACTGATTGATAAAGCTATCAAAGCATTGAGTGATCATTTCACTTCCCTTTGAACCAAGACTTTGTGCATCGGGGGAAATGCACCTACCTCTTACACAGGGGTGGTTGGGATTTCTCAGCCTCTGAGGAAAACCTTGAGAAGACGCAGGCCCCAGAAGTTGGCAGATACACATGGTTGGAATGCTAATGTGAAGTACAGCATGAAAAGTTCAGAAAAATAATGAGAGTGTTATTTATGGATAGCTATGGCAACCAGAAGCTGCCGGGAGAGGATAAATTAACTATCAGAGTTAAGCTACAATATATGGTGAGAATAAGCAAGGCCATATAGGTCCTCTTCATTGAAAGGAAGGAGGCCTATACCTTATAAGTGTTGACTTTTCATGATCCAGAGCTTGGAACCAAGGCTAAGATTTGGGTGTGTCGGATTCAACCTCCACTGTCTGGTTCAACGCCAATAAAGGAACTGAGAAGAATTAACCCAGCATTGGTAGATGCTGGTAGAACAAATCCTTAACTAGATGCAGAGAGTGGTAACCTGATATTTGAGCAAGGCTTAGTGCCCTGTGGAAACTTGGCTGCTCTAATCCAGGAAAAGTCTGAAGAGTTTGAAAATTTTGAAAGCAGAGTGGATCTATGGAAAGCTACGAAGAACCAACTCTGGATGGAACCAACAACAGAGGAGCTAGGAGGTGTGGAAATCATTGAATAAACTGTGCAGGAGTACAAGATCCAGAGACACTCTGAACAAATGGGGCTATCCCGTGGCTTCTGTTCTTTGTGATTGTGGTGACATGCAGACAACAAACACATATAAATCTGCCCTTTTTTGTGTCCTTATCAGCGTACACTTGAGGAACTTGTGGCAACACAACTGAACACTATTAACTTTGCTAATTTTTGGACAAAATCTGTTTACTTTGTACATATCTTATTCTTGTATTTTTATATTTTAAACCTAGGTTGTATAGTATAGCCTTATTTTAATCATGATTAATTTTGACAGGAATAAACAAACTGTTCTTATGACAAATAATGGCTCAGAGTGGTGCAATAGAAAGGGTATTAAACAATGGTCAGATTCAAAAAAAATTACTACTGATTCTGTGGGCATGGCATGGCTTGGTAGGCATGGCAGGGGAAGGTTACTGCAAAATCCCCATTCCCATCCCATTCCTGGGGGAAGGTTAATTGCAAAATCCCATTCCCACCCCACCCCAGTGACCTGCTTTCCAGCTCTGTTCTCCTGTGCAGGGCAACAAAAGAAGACCCAGCCGATCAGCTGGGACTCGGGAGGCAAAGAAGAGATGGGGGCAGGGGCAGTCAGAGGTGGTAGTTGCCGGTTCTCCAAACTACTCAAAATGTCCACTACCGGCTCTCCAGAACTGGTCAGAACCTGCTGGATACCACCTTTGGTATTAAACTAGGAGATTTAAGTCTACCCTATGCAATAAGAGCTTCTTGGATGGCTCTGGGTAAGTTACTCTTTCTTAGTCTAACTTTCCTTAGGGTGTTGTTGTTGAGAACAACAGAAGCAAACTAAATTTAAACTCAAGTATATAGCAAGTAAAAATACTGCTGTAAATATTACAGATTGAGTTAACCCAACCCATTAAATTAAGCATGATTTGCCACACCTAACATGTACACTGAAATGTTTGTGGCCCAGCTCACACATCGTTCTGATTCATTTAAAAAAAAAAAAAAAAGACTTCATACTTCAGTCTATGAAAAATGAACTATATTTTCGAGGAAGGTTACCCTAAACCCTGACTTACATAACATGGTAAGCCAAACAAAATGCATCAGGATTTAGCATCTTGCGTACAACCTAGCCATAACAAAAGTTGAACTGCACAGAGGGAAGAAATATTTAGCAGCCCAAGGCTTAGCTGTGGCATTTGAAGACTAGCATCAGGTAAAGGTTTTGCATATGTCAAAAGGGCAAGCCAGAAGGGAGAAAAAAAAACAACAAAAAACCAGACGTTCTCCTGTCCCTTAATTCTCAGTATCTGCATTTGTTTGTCAAAAATGGCAAACTACTCGTGTCTTCCCGGACATTGCCTTCTGCAAAATGTGGCACTTTTTCGATGGCAAAACAGGACCTTTGTTTACAGACTAGCTCGATACCCGTGCTTCACTACAAAACTATGTGGCCAGGCTTAGTTTTTTGGGGAGGAAAATAAGGAAAAGAAAATTCTGCCTCTGCCTAGCAGCACCCATCGGTATTCATCTGGCTAGCATTCTATTAGTGTGTGAGAGACAGTTGAAGGCTGTTTGGAAAATGAAACAGTATTTGCTGTGTGAGCAAGGAGACAGCAAGGAGCCTGGGCCTAGCTTAGCTCAGTTGTTCTGCACTAAACTAAGCAAAACAATGGTTCTGCTTGGTGCTGTGAAACTAAAACTGAAACTCCTGTCCTCTGCTTGTGTTTTGCATGTGGAACAGATTTCTTTTCAGGTGTGGAGGGGGAGTAAAAATTCCTTAGCGTCAGAGCGTGTTAATAATATACGAAATACTAATGCTCAGATGGTCATTTTGAAAAATCCTTTCTTAGTGAGCACCTAGAAGCTAAGCCAAATTTCAAGGTTGTAGGCTTTACAGTTCTGGAGATTTTGTGAGGATGCGCGAGTGGTATTTCACATACATACATACATACATACATACATACATACATACATACATACA
>BLBF01000002.1:16101996-16191105 GCA_015471245.1 Laticauda colubrina
ACATACATACATACATACATACATACATACATACATACATACATACATACATATTTGCCCATCAACCTTGCAGTCATTCGGATGCAAAGATGATTTTTAAACAGGGGTGGGGAACGATGGCCCTTTTATAACTTGTGGACTTCAACTCCCAGAATTCCCGACTGGCTGGGGAATTCCGGGAGTTGATGCCCACAAGTTATAAAAGGGTCATCGTTCCCATCCCTGCTTAAATAAATGTTCAAGGGGGAAGAAGAGATTTCCAAAGTAATTTTCAACGCATCTGTGAGAAGCTCTTTCGCCCAGTTTGGCTTTTCTTATCCAATTAAGAGCTCACAGCTGCTCAACGGACAGTGAGGCCTGTTGAGAGAGTAGACAGACACAATGCAAGCTCTCATGCCATGAATAAAGGCCTTTATTGGGTGGTGGGGACAACACTTGTCACTGGAAGTCAACAGATGCCAATTGAACTGATTTCTCCTTCAACTTGTTTAACTTCCTTCAACATGTTTAGCTCTTGGCATGAAAATGGAGGTACTTGTGCATTTTTAAGATCATGCGTAAGTACTATGTACAAGCATGGATGAATTCATAGATGCCTTGGAATATCTTTGTGATTTATGGTAACTCAACTCAGCTCATGCAGTATTTCTCAGCCTTAGTAACTTTAAATGTGGGGCCCAAACGTGCTTTTTTTTCTGAAGAGGCAACTGGACTTTGTGGTTTTTCTTTGAAGACGTTTCACTTCTTCAGAGATAAAGTCCAGTTGCTGTCATGGCCTTGTTGGAGTCTGATTCTGAGGGAGGGGTCGAACAGCTGACAGGGAATGGGAGTGTGGCTCCGGTGGCTGTGGAGGAAACTGGGGAAGGGCACAGTCCAGCTGGGCATTCAGAGGAAGACCCAGGCCCAACCCCTCTTCATCCTAGGGCATGCAGGGAGGAACGGAGAAGGGAGCAACATGACTTATGGGAGAGAAAAAGGCCCTGATCCCTTTCATTAGTTGCAGCTGGGAGAACAGGATATAAGAAGGGCGTTTGCACCTTTCTGGAAGCAAAGCGTGCATTATATTTGTTGAGGCTTATCTGGGTTTTGCCGTCCTCCCAACTGTGTGTGCTTCATTATCTTTTGGAAGTCTGCAATTTATTATCCTGGCCTGTTGTATTAATTATTCAGCCTGGTTTGTGTTGGTTTTTTTATTTCTAATTTATCGGACTGCATTTCTTCCTTTCGTAGACTGTTTTTGGAAGAGTTTGATCTCCAGCCGAGGATAACTGGACACTGGGGGCTAAGTTGGAGGTATTAAAGAGAATTTATCTACTTTTGTGCCTTTGTTATTTTTGTGCCACGTCCCGGGTCATCACAGTTGCCTCTTGAAAAAAGAACCTTTGACACAACCATGGCCTGGATGACTGAGGATGTCCATAGACATTTAAATGTGAATTCCCAGAATTCCCCAGCTTCAGTTCTGGAAGCTAAAAATCCACACCTGTTAAAGTTCCTGAGGTTGAGAAACATTGATATACAGATAGTCCTCAACTTATAACCGTTTGTTTAGTGACTGTTCGAAGTTGCTGAAAAAAGGGATGATTTTTCACACTTACAACCATTGTAGCATCCCCACGATAACATGATCAGAATTCAGATGTTTGGCAACTGGCTCGCTTTTATGATGGTTGCAGTGTCCCAGAATCACATGATCACCTTTTGCAACCTTCTGACAAAGTTAACAGAGAAGATGAGCACATTACTAATTTAACAACTGCAGTGATTCACTTAACCATTGTGGCAAGAAAGGTCATAAAAATGGGGCAAAATTCACTTAATAACGGTCTTGCTTAGCAACAGAAAGTTTGGGCTCAATTGTGGTCATAAGTCGAGGAATACCTGTAATGCCTTGCCAGCATGACGACAGGCGGTTTTTTGCCATTCTTCTAACAAAAATTATCTTCTATATTGGAGAATGCAGGTAGTCCTTGATTTACAACCATTCACTGAGTGACCATTTGAAGTGACAACAGCACTGAAAAAAAATAACTTACAACCGGTCCTCGTGTTTATGACCGTCGCAGCATCCTCACAGTCTCGTGATCATAGCAAAACATCTTAAAAAGAAAAAACCAAGAAAGTCCAGTTGCTTCCTGAAAAAGCACCTTTGGGACAACCATGACCTGGATGGCTAAGAATCTCCACAGACTTTTAGCTATCCTATTTTGGGTGGATATCCTTGAAATCAGGGGGCGCCAACCTTTTGGACTTCAGAGACTACCAAACTCATAATTTTAGATCTTAGGGACCACTAACCAGTTCTGTGGGCATGGCCTAATTTGTGCGTGTGGCTTGGTGGTCATGTGACTGGCTGGGCATGGCTTGTATGTAAATATTATAAATATTGATTTTTTTATAAAAAGAGAGCAACTTTTACCCAAAATCAGGCAAAGCAGGCAGGCAGATTGAGTTGCTCACAGAATCACAGATTCATTCAGAAATCTATCTGTCTGCCATTGGCTAGCTCTGTCTGTCACATAAAATTTGCTTGCAAGCAAACTCACAAAATTAACTCACAACACACCATGTATGTAAATATTGATTTTTTATATATATAAAAAAGCAACTTTTACCCAAAATCAGGCAAAGTAGGCAGATTGAGTTGCTCACAAAATCATTCAGTGATCTATCTATCTGCCATTGGCTAGCTCAGTCTCTCAAATTTGCTTGCCGTGAGTCTGCACTGAATTTGCTTGCAAGCAAACCTTCAGTCCTAAGGGAGATTTGGCTGTGCTTAGCTAGAAAGCAAGAAATCCAACCATTTCCTGCTTCCTAAATCTCCCGGCACACTAAAACAGATGATGGTCGGAAAAAGGAAAAATAGCAACTTAGCAGACAAGTTTGCTGGGTAAGAAGTGAGTGGGCGGGGAGAGTTCCCGTGGGCCATGTGGGCTGAACAGCCTTGTGTTTCTGCGCAGTCTGGATTAATTGCTTGGGGGGGGGGTGCTCTGGGGGTGAGATTTCTCTGTGGCCCACCAATATTTTCTCACGGCCCACCGGTTGGCGACTGCTGCTTCACATGGTGTAGGAGTATGAATGGGCTTCCAGAGAAAAAAATGCAGACTTCAGGAACTAGGAGCACTACTCAGGTGACCCTGAGGCTAGATAAACCTCCAAGTCAGTGGTGGGATTCAAATATTTTTACCACCGGTTTGGTGGGCGTGGCTTGGTGGGCACACTTTGTGTGCGCACGCATGCCAAACACTTTGCGCAGGCACAGAAGTGTTCTATCTCACCTCCTGCAAGCCTGCATGATCCTGGTTGCTTCAGCAACTGGTGCGTGGTGCTCTTCTGTGCCATGCAAAGCAGCTGCGCTTCAAATTCAGAGGATAAAGGTGAGTATGAGAGCCCGGGTGGGCAGGTGGGCCCAACAGCAGAGCAGTGGAGAGAACTGGTTAGGTCTCCGCTGATCATCACTGCTACCGGCTCTGCAGAACTGGGCCGAAGCGGTAGAATACCACCACTGCTCCAAGTACTTCAATGAACCTCTAAAATGATGCAGATGACCAAGGAATATAAATCCTTCCATTCCCCACCATCCAGTCAGAGCTGAAGAAGCTTCTTGAATGAGAAGCAAAACGTCTTCAAAGAAAAACAAGAAAAGTCCAGTTGCCTCTTGAAAAAGCACCTTTGAGAGTCTCAGGGTTATGTGATTTTATCATTTGTGACATTCCTAGCCATCTTGCGACAAGCAAAATCAATGGAGAAATCTGGATTTGCTTAACAACCACGTGACTCAGTTAACAAAAATGACCAAAAAGCTGTGGAATCAAGCAGGATTCACCGAACAACTGCCTTCCTTAGCAATGGAATTTCTATCCCAAAGTAGTTATAAGTCAAGGACTACCTAGATTTTAAGGCTGCTATCTGGCAATTGATTAGCCTATTGTAAGTATCCATGTCTTCCTAAGATAGCACTTCCTCAGAGAATCTGCAAGAGATTAACAAAGACTGAGGTGGTCGGTCACCCCAAAACACTTTGCGTTTTAAATTTACATCCGTTGCCTCTGAGGAATTAAGCAGGAAAAACTGGTGATTTTCCAAAAGCTGACAGATGGCCCTAAGACTATTTAAATCTTGGATAAAGTCAGCATGTTGAAGGATAGACATTGAAATGATGAGGGCTGACTAATCCCATTCCATTATTTAATGTTGGGTGAAGACATTGTCTTGCATTTTTCCTGTTACCTATCACTCACATCAATGAAAGAGAATTTACTTTGGAAATTATTACAGAAAAGGGAATTGGGAGAATGCCTCAGGGGTGGAGGGAGGTGCTGTGCATTGTTTTAGGGATGGGGGGGGGGGAAAGTGTACTCATTTGTTTACATAGGACAATTGGGTCTCCAATGGTTTCCAGTCTCCCAAAGACATCAAAAGAAAGCTAGAAGGCATCAAAAAAGGTGCATTTCCTTTGACGCTTTTTCAGTACCATTCAGGGAGTGTCTTGAATAATTGTTGGAGTTCTCCTATCTCAAGAGACCTTCAAAGAAATTGCCTACTCCAGGGGTGTCAAACTCATGACAACATGTCATGTGATGTATCACAACTTTTTTCCCCTTTGCTAAAACGGGATGGACATGGCCAGCATGTAACGCATCCAGCCTATGGGCTGCAAGTTTGACACCCTTGGCCTAATCCATTTCTTTCTCCACATACTTGTGGAACAATTTGTTCCTGGCTTTAGTTTGTTGGAAGAATTATCCTTCTGGGTTCAGTTCCAAGTGGGGAAGAAGACACTGGAAACATGGAGGCTGTTTGGAAAGATGGTTTTATGGTGGACAGGACCACATGGCTTGGAGCTCCAAAGTGGAAAGGACGATCACATGCTTCAAGATGTTGGGTGAGAGAAAAGAAGGGGCAAGATGCTAAGAGTCCCTTGGTTTTATGCCCTCTGTTGGGATTTGAATTTGAGCTTGTATTCTGATTGGTTGTCAGACTCCCATGGGGCCATGCAGAGACAACTCTGTAGGCTTTCCTGAATCCCAGGCTTGCTGGATGATGATGGAATGAGAGGGCTTTGGGCAATTCCTACTAACAGCTCTACCTGGAATAGATCTTTGTTATGTAAAATAGACTGAGCCAGGCCAGGGTAATGGCCCATTAGCAAAGGTGTGTGTGTGTGGGGGGGGGGGATGAGTTTCTGCCTGTTTGAGTTTCTACTTTTTTTAGAGGAAATATTCTACCTTCTTTACTATATCCTAAAATATTTCACTTTCCTAGGAGATGGGTGGGTTTTAACTTCCAACAAGTTGAAACCAAAATTCTAACGGTGGATTCCATAAGACTTTTCTTAAATTTGTACAGGTCATTTCCCCCCACTGAAAGTCCTTTAATGAAATGTTCAGCTTCTCTGGTCAATTCCTGGATTGTTTACCCAACCCAAAGATCTGTGTTTGTTTTGAGGCAATTCTACCTCTGCAAATTTAAATAGGGGTAGATTCCTTTTTCAGGCACACCTTCCAATATACAGGCCAAGTTAGTTGCAAATGTGAAATGATTTCTATATCCTTTTCCTGTTATTTTAAGAGTTGGTAATTGTTCAACAACTGGTGTCAACTTCAAATTTTGATCTGGGTGCTTAAGACAACATGTCTCTCAATACAGCAGACATTTACAATTAAAGCCTCCTTAGAAGCAGAAATATTAGACTGCGTAGGAAATTACTGATATAAAATTGCACTTGCAGAAGTCAATAAGGAGAAGAAGGGATATCATTAATGTTTTGCCCACACTTTCATGCTAACTTTTCTTTTTGAAATTGCTTATTTTGTCTTCAACTCCAACATCTACTCAAAACTGAAGTTTAGATTTCAGTGCATGGGTTGTATTCAGCCAATATTCATAACAGTTATGAAAAAAGTACTCATAACTTATTTCCATATTTTCGACGGATGAAGCAGGTTTTCCTAACAGTCCAAGGTGTGCATATATTCACAGGATGAGGCACATGCACAGCTTATGAACCATGGTGGCGCAGTGGTTAGAATGCAGTACTGCTGGCTAATTCTGCTGACTGCCGGCTGACTGCAATTTGGCATTTCAAGTCTCACCAGGCTCAAGGTTGACTCAGCCTTCCATCCTTCCGAGGTGAGTAAAATGAGGACCCAGCTTGTTGGGGGCAATACGCGGACTCTGTGAACTGCTTAGAGAGGGCTGTAAAGCACATATAAGTCTCAGTGCTATTGCTATTGCAGAGCTGACTACCAATTTGTTGGGACTTGTTCATCTTATTGGGTAGAAGCTGTTCTATTAAATTCCCACTTAGCCCTGGGACAAACTCAAGCAGATCAAACAAGTAAGTGACTAGACAAATTAATTCTACTTTATTGCAAAGCTACATTAATGGTCTGAAAGTACAATTTTCCTGCTTTTTCTGATACAGCCTGAGAAAACAGAGAGGGTCTTAACCTGCCCATTATTCAACTTTGGTCTTATCTGACCATTTGCTAAGCAGCATCCCTCCATCTCATCTCCCAAGCTCTTCCCTACATACTATTTATACATTACAGGAAATCCCTTCTTTGGGACAAAGTGGGGAATTCAATGGCACTAGAACTAGTCACCTAATGATGCTTGGAGCAAAAAGTCTGAGAAGAAAATCCAGGTTGAAAAAAAATGCTCTGGATTGCATTTACCAAATTGGGACCCTCCTGATCATTTTGGTCACCACACTATAAAAAAGATGTTGAGACTCTAGAAAGAGTGCAGAGAAGAGCAACCCGGATGATTAGGGGACTGGAGGCTAAAACATGAAGAACGGTTACAGGAACTGGGCATGGCTAGTCTAGTCAAGAGAAGCACCAGGGGAGACATGATAGCGGTCTTCCAATATTTGAGGAGCTGTCACAGAAAAGAAGGAGTCAATCTATTTTCCAAGGCACCTGAAGATCAGAAAAAGAAATAAACAGAAACTGATCAAGGAGAGATTCAACTGAGAAATAAGGAAAATTTTTCTGGCAGTGAGAACAATCAACCAGTGGAGCAGCTTCCCTTCAGAAGTTATGAGAGCTTCATCCCTGGAGGCTTTCAAGAAGACATTGGACTACCATCTGTTAGAAATGGCATAGGATCTCCTGCTTGTGGCGGTAGAGTGGGGTTTGGACTAGATGACCTACAAGGTCCCTTCCAACTCTTTTTCTTCTGTGTTCCATAGATGAGTTGGGAGCCTCCAAGATGAATGTACTTCTACTGCCATCTCTAACCTGGGTGGTCTTGGAGGCCTGGGGAAATTATCTGGAAGCATTGGCAAAGGCTGCCCTAGGGGCAACCATACTCAGCCCCCTAATCTGCAGCTTGGGGGGTCAATTATCAGAAGTGGGGAAAGCTTGTTCACCCCTCTGTTATGTATGAATGTCAGCAAGGTCCAAAGGTTTAGTTTTAAACATCCTTCAGTTTTATCAGACAACTGAGTTAGTAGCTGAAATCTCTTCTGAGATTCTTAATGCCTTCATTGATATTTTCCTGCAATAATAAGGAAGTGGATTGTCACTGCCTTTTTAAAATTTGTTTTTTACTTCCCAGCTTATCTCCAGCCCTACAATTAACTGGCGACTTCCCATCAAGTGCAATCTTGCTCAGGGTTTTTTTTTTTTTAAGGTTAACCAAAGCCAACTATTGTAGCTGTCAACTGAAATTTACAGGCCAGGATCATATCTGAGTCTTAATTCTTTAGAAATTATTTAAATCTAAGGAACTTGAAACTGAATGGCTTACAGTAGACAGGTGTTTCTCAACTCTGGCAGCTTTAAGATAGGTGGATCTAAACTCCCAGAATTCCCCAGCCAGCACAGCAGTGGCCTACACAGGTGATCCTTGACATACAATCATTTGTTTAGTGACTGTTCAAAGTTACAATGGCACTGAAAAAAGTGGCTTATGACCATTTTTTTCCACACTTAATGACTGTTGCAGTGTCCGCAGGGTGACATGATCAAAATTCAGACGCTTGGCAACTGGCATGTATTTATGATGGCTACAGGGTCCAAGAGTATTGGAATCACCTTTTGTGACCTTCTGAAAAGCAGCCAATGGGGAAGCCAGATTCCCATAATAACCATGCTATTAACTTAACAACTGCAGTGATTCACTTAACCACTGTGGCAGGAAAGGTTGTAAAATGGGGCAAAATTCAATTACCAAATATCTTGCTTATAAGCAGAAATTTTGGACTCGATCATGCTCATAAATGGAGAGCTTCCTGTACTTGCTGGGTTGTTGTTTTTTCTGCATCTCAGAACCTGCCTCTAAACTATTGCTTTCACCCTAGAAGTATAGTTTTTTCAGCAAATTGTAATGAAAAAAATGAGTACCATTTTTTTTGGGGGGGTGGGAAAATATTCTCATGACAGCATAAATGAACCTCTAGGTTCATTTGTCAGACTTTCTTAATTGAGGTTCCAAAAGAGGTCACTAAAAGTTCCAGGAAATGTCACTATTAAAAATATATATAAACATTGATTTTTTTTAACTATATAGTATGCAATACTATCACTTGCAGTAGTCGGAATTTTTTACATGAGACAATTCAGCTTTCAACTGATGCTTGCTGTTGTTATAAACACTGTAAAATGTGGGTTGTGTTGTTAAGTTTTGCAATTATTTGGGGGAGGATTTGCAGGGTTTCCCTCAGATTTGAAAATAATTTCAAGGGTTTCCCAGAAAAAAAAGGTTCAGAAAGGCTATGTCAGATAATTCTCTTTGTAATTAAAATTGATTGCAATTCATCATATTTGCAATTAAAACCTAGCCTATTGTGGCATATAGAGACTTGGAGAACTTGCCTATTTTTTAAACCAAAGTGTTACAACTTCAGCAGAATCTTGGAGAACAGTCCATTTTAAATTTTACCAATTTGTATGTGTGAAGGTAAGGAGGATAACCTTGACAGAATAATGCAAGAACTATTACTTAGCCACTTAGCCAAGAGGGGCAAAACAATTTTATTTTTTAGTCCAGAGCAACAATAGCAATAGCACTTATGTAGCACTTCATAGTGCTTTACAGCCATCTCTAAGTGTTTTACATATTGCCCCCAACAATCTGGCTCCTCATTTTACCAACCTTGGAAGGATGGAAGGCCGAGTCAACCTTGAGCCTGGTAAGATTGAACTTCTGGTTGTAGGAAGTGTTAGCCTGCAATCCTGCATTCTAACCATATGCCGCCACGTCCCTTTTGCGATCTTCTGAGCAGCAGATAACAAGATAACATTCAGAAAAAATGAATGTTAAAAATAAAAAATAACACCTCCCTAATTCATTAGAGCAGGGGTCACCAACCCTTGGGCTGGATACCTGTCCAAGGTCTGTTAAGAACCAGGCTGCACAGCTGGAAGTGAGCAGCAGGCAAAGAAAGTGGATATGTGTAGGATCTAGGTTGCATACTCCCCCTTTACAGCCCTCTCTAAGCAGTTTACAGAGTCAGCCTATTGCCCACAGCTACCTGGATCCTCATTTTATTAGCCTGGGCCTGGAAGGATGGAAGGCTGAGTCAACCTTGAGCCAGTCGGGATCGAACTGCTGGCAATCAGCAGAATTAGTCTGCAATACTGCATTCGAACTACTGTACCACAATTCATGGAAAAATTGTCTTCCACGAAATCAGTCTCTGGTGTCAAAAATGTTAGGGATCGCTGCACTAGAGTATAAGAGCAGGAAGGCAACACAACACAAACTTGTAAGATTCTGTTATTATATGACTAATCTCAATAGAAATATATATTTATTTTATTTATTCATTTTGTCAATTGCTTACAAGGTAACAGGTATAAGGATAAACATAGTTATGAATACATGAAATGCATACAAAAAAGAAAATAAAACGAAACAATAGGACAGGGATGGTAGGCACGCACGTTGGTGTGCTTATGCACGGCCCCTATAGACCTCTTAGGGAAGGAGTGAGGTTAATAGTAGGCAGACTAAGGTTAAAGTTTTTGGGGTTTGGGGAAGAAACCACAGAATCAGGTAGAGTATTCCAGACATTGACCACTCTGCTGCTGAAGTCGTATTTCCTGCAATCAAGTTTGGTGCGATTAACCTTGAGTTTGTATCTGTTGTTTGCTCTTGTATTGTTATGGTTAAAGATGAAGTATTCATTGACAGGTAGGACATTGCAATGTGTGATTCTACATACTATACTTAGGTAGGACTGAAGGCGGCGTAGTTCTTTTTTTACTTTTAGCCTTCCTGTGGAGTTGAGTTGTTGGACTGGTCTGCCCTAATGAACCTGATAGTATATTACCTTTTGGCCTTCTGGTCCAATGCAGGAAAAAGCCCAATTTCCTTATACCATAAAAGGCCTTCAACTTGAAAAATAGTCGGTACTGCAGCTACACAAATTGTACTGGTTTATATGACAGTAACTGGTGCCTAAAAGAAAGCTACAAAGTAAAAAAAAAATTGGCTGGATGTGGAAGTTTAAAAAGATGTTAGGTCCTGTAAATGTGTGAAACCTTAAGAATGTGCTTTTTAAAAAGTTGGCTGGTACTTTTGGCATCGGGATGAAATGACTGCTGCTTTCTTGTGACGTTGTGCAACTAGCCAAAGAGAATCTGGTTAACACCACATTTTGTGCTTTGGATCAATCAATGCTTTTACTGGAGTGAGGGCAGAGAGGCTCACCCCTTCAAATACATGGAACATGCAAAAGCTTATGAAACTCTGAGAGGTTGATCTTTCTTGCTCAAAATAAAATAATCTTAATCAAGATCTGTTTGCTGTTGTTTTGTTTCCTCTTTTGAAAATAATACTGGCACAAAGTGGAGGTGCATATTGTTACTTCTATAAAGCACCCAGGAGTCGGACTGTCTAAATTTTGATGAATTGTTTGGTGCAAAGGGAGGGAAACAGTCAAGCCTCTTTAGGAAAAGAGTTTGCAGCCTGTGCTGCTTCAGGAGAGTTGGTCACATTGGAACAGTTTTTCAAATGTACCCTTTAGAACTGGCTGCGCAATCCTTTGTGTGCCAAGGGTTACATAGGTGGTTTGCACTGTGTGCCAAGGGATACTTCCCTGAACCAAAGCAGGATAAAATATGATTGCTTCCCTTAAGCCAGTGCTGTCAATCTCCTGGCCCGTGGGCTGGCCCTGCCCATGCCCAGTTTAGAGAAGGATACATCACGTGACACAGCTGTGACAACGTGAATTTGACAACCCTGCCTTGTGCCATATTGGAAGTAACAATTATATATAGCAATTTTCGAAAGAGTCTGGAATCTGCATCCAAGCTTGAGGATAGTATGTAGATCTGGTCCAAAGACTGAGCATGCTCTGTTTAGACTTCATTGAGAAGAATCTATTATTGGTATTAGGGCAGCATTTTGAGATCACTGGGCAATTTGGGGGTTAGTCTGGACTCATGGCTATTGCTCAAAGAACAAGTGGCAGCTGTGGCCAGGAAGACCTTTGCCAAGGCTTATCAAGTGTGCCAGTTGTGGCTTTCAGAGATGCTCATGACTAGACTATTGCAAAGCAGTCTACATGGCCAGTCCTTGAAACACACCCGGAAGTTACAGCTGGTTGAAAAGGTAGCAGTGTGAGCAGTAACAGGTGCTTTTTTGGTATGCTATGAGAGGGCAGGTTGCCTGAAAATTGGCCCTGCCCCTTTAAGACTTCACATTAGCCTACCGAGCAACAAACAACTATAAAAGAGCAGAAAAATAGCTGGGTGTGATTGTGGGAGTAGTTTGTGTGTTGGAGGCATTCAGGGAATGAGAGGGGAGGTGGTTTCTGTTATTCTGTATGAACCTACTGGAAACAGCCTCGAGCTAAGAGACCGGAGTATTATACTACTAGTAGTAGGAGCAGTGGTAGACCTGGGGCAGTGTGTGGGAAGGACCTGTGAATGTTACTTATTATGTGCTTGTGGGTGGGTTAGGGTTAGGGTTAAACCCTAAATCCTTTAGGAGACCCCTAAAGCAGGGGTCTCCAACCTTGGCAACTTTAAGACTTGTGGACCTCAACTCCCTTCAATTCTGGGAGTTGAAGTCCCCAAGTCTTAAAGTTGCCAGGATTGGAGATCCTTGGCCTAAAGGGCCCTCTGAGGTTTTGGGGGGTCCCGGTGAATTGGGATAGATAAAAGAACCTGCGGCAATGCATGCTTCTCAATGCAATTCAAGGTGCTGGTTATTACCCACAATCCCCTGCGTGGGATTAGGCCTGGGTACCAGAGGCTGCATTTGTCTCCAATTGGATCTCTCACACAGTATGCTCTACAGATGTGCTCCAGGTCCCCTCTATTAAAAGTCATCGTGTAGTTATGGGGAAGCAGGAATAGGTGGTATTCAGCAGGTTCTGACCAGTTCTGGAGAACCAGGAGTGGAAATTTTGAGAACTGGCGAATATGACCTCTGACTGGCCCCGGCCCCACCTATTCTCTCCCTCCCACTGAGTCCCAGCTGATCGGCTGGGTCTTCTTTGGTTGCTGCACAGGAGAATGGAGCTGGAAAGCAGGTTAGTGGGGTAGGGAGGGAATGGGATTTTGCAGTAACCTTCCCCTGCCACGCCCTCCAAGCCACGCCACGCCCACAGAACCGGAAATACCACTACTGGAAGCAGGCCTTCTCTTGAGTGGCCCCCACCCTATGGAATAGCACCCTCACCCCAAAGAGACATGAACTGCAGCTTCTCTCCAGGGCTTCTGGAAAGCCCTTAAAACCCAACTTTGGTCTGGAGTTAATATTTACAGCAGTCCTAAACTTACAACAGCTCATTTAGTGACTGTTCTAAGTTTACAATGGGACTGAAAAAAGTGACTTATGAACCATTTTTCACAAGACCATTGCAGCATCCCCATGGTCACATGATCAAAATTTGGATGCTTTGGCAACTCTTATTTATGATGGTTGTAGTGTTCCAAGGTTATGTTTTACGACCTTCTGACAAGTCAAGTCAGTGGGAAAGGCAGATTCACATTAATAACCATGTTACTAATTTAACAGCTGCAGGGATTCACTTAACAACAGTGGGAAGAAAGGTCATAAAATGGGGCAAAACTCACTTAACAAATGTCTCACTTTACAACAGAAATTTTGGGCTCCATTGTGGTTGTACGTCAAGGGCTATCTATATTTGTAAAATTATTAGCTGCCCATCTTGCCGCATGGTAACTCTGGGCAGGCTTACAATAAATTAGAATATATTTTGCAAAGCCCTACTATGGTTTCTTATTGCCCCTATGATCACTTTATTCTGGGCAGTCTGTGTGGGTTTATGTTTTAAATTGTTTTCACTGTTTGCATGTTTTGTATGCTGCCCTGAGTCCATCAGAGTTGGGTGGCTATAACCAATTTAAATAATCATTGAGTCATGAGTCTGAATTGTGCCCTGAAACCATTTAGGGAAGCTAATGCAGATGAGGGGAAAGTTAATGAGATTACCAACCCAGTCTTACTGGTTGAAAATTGGCAACAACTGAAATTTCCAGCGTTGTTTTTCAGATCAAACAAAGCGATTAAGGTGAACCAATCAAATGCAGTGGCTTAATTATCGGCTTAGTATCTGAACAGAGTGGATAGAATCCTTGCAATTCAGTTCCACATAACAGGTAATCCTTGATTTACAACAGCTCACTTAGTGACCATTTGAAGTTATGATGGTCTCCTCCCCAATGAACTTATGACCTGATTCTTAAATTTTAATGGCTGCCCTGCCCCATGGTCACATGACCACATCTATGGCTGTTTACAGCATTCTGTAGACATGTCAACTCAATCTATGACGTTTTTGCCAAAAACCAGCATTTACTTCAGAGGTGGGGTTCAAAATGTTTTACTACTGGTTCTGTGGGTATGGTTTGTTGGGCGTGGCAGGGGAAGGATAGTGTAAAATCTCCATTCCCACCCCACTCCTGGGAGAAGGTTACCACCGGTTCTCCGAAATACTCAAAATTTCTGCTATCAGTTCTCTGGAACTGGTCAGAACCTGCTGAATACCACCTCTGATTTACTTCCAATGTTTGGCAAAAATATCCCTGAGCAAACAATGGGTTTGCTAACAACTGCAGCATTTGCTTAGGATTACTTCAAACAAACAAACAAACAAAAAATAGCTCCAAAGATTGGATCACAGATTGATGATCTGTTTCATGGATAGTCATGATTTACAACAGTTAACTGGTAGGCTGCATTATGGTCGTTTAAGTCAAAGATTACAGGAACGGAGGTTGAAATATGAGTGATTTCTCTGTTGTGCAGGAATTATGCCCAGCCTTGCTTCTTAGAAGGTTTTTGTCTTAGTCAAAGGCATGCAAACTTTAAAGGAAGTAGTAGAAAGTGGGTAATAGAGAACCAATGGCCTATCAACTGTTACTCTACCATAATTCTCACCATAGATACCACTACCCTCAAAAAGACGCTGTAGAGCACTGCACACCAGAACGAGACACAAGAACAGTTTTTGCTGAATGCCATCACTCTGCTAAGCAAATAATTCCCTCAATACCGTCAAACTATTTTGTAAGTCTGCATTACAATTACTATTAATCCTCCCATCCTTCCTTTCACCCATCTCCTCCTACTTATGACTATCACTGTAACCTTGTTGTTTGTATCCTAACAATTTATATTGACTGTTTCCTAGTATGATCTGATTGCTTATTGTACCCTATGACTATTATTAACTGTTGTACCTTATGATTCTTGACTCTTGATGAATGAATCTTTTCTTTTATGTACACCGAGAACATTTGCACCAAGACAAATTCCTTATGTGTCTAATCACACTTGGCCAATAAAGAATTCTATTCTATTCTATTCTGTTATCTTTCATGGCTGATTTTTGTCACATAAAGAAATGCTCTAGACCAGGGGTGTCAAACTTGATTTCATCGAGGGACGCATGAGGGTTGTGTTTGACCTCAGGGGGCCGAGTGGGCATGGCCAAGGTGGGCATGACCAGCTTGACATCACTCGTGTTGTGGGGGGCGCCTGTGGCCCAAGCGCTCTGCCAAGAAAACGGGCTCCCGAACTCGATTTTCAGCTGGGATGACCTCCTGCAACTCCCTGCCAGCAAAAATGGAGTTTGGGAGGGCCGCATTTTCACTGGCAGAGGCACCCCGGGCCGGTCCTTCGCTATTTCCAGGGAGGCTCCATGGGCCAGATCTAAGCACCCTATGGGCCAGATCTTGCTCAGGCCTTCAGTTTAACACCCAGGACAACTCAAGAGCTTAGCAAGGTTGTCTTTTTTTCCCAACCAGCTACAGGTAAGTCCTAGACTTACAACTGTCGTGGAGGCCAAAATTTATCTTGTTAAGCAAGACACTAAAATATAATGTGAGTTGTGCTCCATTTTATCTTTTTGCCAGTTGTTAAGCTAATCATTGTTTGTTAAGTGAGTCATGGAGCTGTTAAGCGAATCTGGCTTCCCTCACTGACTTTGCTTGTCAAAAGCCAGCTAGTAAGGTTACAAATGACGATCAAATGACCCCGGGGACAGGGCAACAGTCACAAATACATGCCAGTTGCCAAGTGCCCAAATTTTGATCATGTGATTGTGGAAATGCTGCAATGGTCTTAAGTATGAAAACCGGTCAGTCACTTTTTACAGTGCTGTCAGAACTATGAACAGTCACTAAATGAATATTACAACTCTTTTCAAGCAGCTCTCCTAACCGTTGCAACAGCAGCCAAGAGGTTTAACTAGCAGCTGGCACACTCACTTTTCTCTCACATTAACTGAACGGGAAGAAGCATTTCTTGGAATTTCCTATTAAAATCTAAACCTAAAACCTGACAAAACTATAGTCGAAGCCTAGGAACTCTGGGATTTCAGATGCTCCTGCCAATCTACTGACAGTTTTAAAATAGGTTATTTAACATGAAAAGCTAATACACACACATTGCCATGATCTACTTTAGGAAAAGACTCAGGGGAAAAAAAAAAAAATAACTGGATGATCTTAGTGCAGGAAAAAAAAGGCACAATAAAACAAAAGCAACCTGCAAACATCCAGTCTTTTCCAAGGATGAAATTATAGCAAAGGTTGATTAATTCCCACCCTTCCTCCAGGGAGTTGAGAGCCATTTTGAAGGAAGGCTGAGTCCCAGGCTGGCTCTGGGATTCTTGTCCAAACCTCTGGAGCCACCGGAACAATGATTTTGCATACAGGTAGTCCTCAAATTACAGCCACAATTGAGTAGGGGTAGGATGCTACCGGTTCTGCCTGGCTCTATAGAACCGGTAGCTCTGAAGAGCAGCAGACACCGAATCGGTTCTGTTTGCTGCTGTTTGGCCCACCCACCCGCCTGGGCTCTTACCTGTCCTTTATTTCCTGCTTTTTCGATCTCAGTTGCTTTGAGTGGCACAGCTGAGGTTGAAAAAACAGGGAAAAAAGGGGCTTTTGAAATGCTGTGCACCTGCGTGCAGCGCTTATCAGCCGTCTGGGTGGCACAACTCAAGATTACCTACATGCACGCAAAACATAATCACTGAACCGATAGTAACGCTGGTTGAATCCCACCCCTGCAATTGAGGCCAACATTCATATTGCTAAGTGAGATGTTTGTTCAGTGTCTTTTTGGCCCGTTTGACGACCTTCCTCACCACAGCTGTTAAGTGAATCATTGCAAGGCTTAAGACAGTAACACAGCTGTGAAGTGAGTCTGGTTTAGCCACTGACTTTACTTCTCAGAAAGTTGCAAAAGGCGATTCCATGATCTGCAGCCGTCATAAATGCGAGTCAGTTGCCAAGACCATGGGGATGCTGCAAATGGTCAAGTGTGAAAAATGATCCCTAAGCCGTGGAAAAACGATCATTAAGTGTGAAAAACGACAGTCGCTTTTTTTTTTTTTTCCTGTGATGTTATGACGTTGAACGGTCACTAAACGACCTGTTGTAAATCAAGGACTACCTGTCCCCGCACGCCAGGTTTAGGAGAAACGGCTCCAAAGTGATCCGAGATTACTTTTAGACGAACGGAAGCCGGATTTGGGTTCGAATTCCGAACACCTCAGCGCCGGGACTTGTGAGGCAGCCTGAGCGCCCGCCTTTTTTTCCCCCTCCCTTAGCGTCGGGGACGCTTGTAGGCATTCTGAGGGAAACGCCTCCCAGCCAGGCCGGTCCTCGGAGGAGCGTCCGGACCTCATCCTCACCCCGGGTCGACCGGGGGAGCGCCCCGAAGGGCAGAACGCCTCGCCCTTCCGCCCCTCCCCTCCTTCCCCGCCTCTGCCCTCCCCTAACCCACCTCCCTGGCTTAACCCGGGTTCCCTCCCCTTGGCGAAGTCTCCGCCGACCTCTCGGAGGGGCCAAGCGTCTCCGGGCGCTTTCTTTCGCCCACTTCTTTTTTTTTTTTTTTTCCCCTCCCCTCCCCTCCCCTCTTCCCGGGGCGCGGGGTGTGTGTTTGTGTGTGCGCGTGTGCCCGTGCGCTCAATCACATGGTGTTTTAAGAAATGCTCCAAAGATGGCGGTAGCGGCGGCCGGAGGCGTCGGCCGGCTGCAGCGGAGCGGGGCGCTGGAAGTTTTGGTGCGCGACCGGTGGCACCGGGTGCTGGTGACCCTGGGTGGCGAGGCGCTGGTGCTGAGCGGCGAGGAAAGCGAAGGCGCCGCGGCTTACAACGGCATCGGGGCAGCCTCGGCGGGCAATGGAACTTTCTGCGGCAGAGGAGCCGGCGGTGGTGGGGCGTCGAGGACGGCTGCCGCCGCCGCCGCTTGTCCCCTGCCCGGCGCGGCCTCGCCCGAGTCGCCGTCGGGGAGCAGCTACAACAGCAGCGGCAACAACAGCGGAGGCGGCGGGAGCCCCAAGGCGCCGGTCGGAGTTCGGACGGCGCTGACCGACTTGCCCGAGCAAGTGCCCGAAGCCGTCTCCAACCAGAAGCGGTGCGTCAAGGTGCTGAAGCAAGAGATGGGCGGTTTGGGCATCAGCATCAAAGGGGGCAAAGAGAACAAGATGCCCATCCTCATCAGCAAGATCTTCAAGGGCTTGGCGGCCGACCAGACCCAGGCGCTCTTCGTCGGCGATGCCATCCTGACCGTCAACGGCGCGGATTTGCGCGATGCCACCCACGACGAAGCCGTGCAGGCGCTCAAGAGGGCGGGCAAGGAGGTCGTGCTGGAAGGTAAGCGCGCGCGCGCGGGGGGGGGGGGGAACCCCGAACCACCCCCTACCTACCTACCTACCTACCTACCTCTCAGCTTTTTTACCCCTCCCTGCAAATGCGCTCTGCACATGCCCGGTGGCAATCCTGGTTAGCTTTGCAGAGGTTTGTGTGTGGGTAACGTCAGAATGGCTTCTCCTCTGAACCCGGGGATGGGAAGGCGCGCGCGAGGAGGATCTGGCATTCCAAGGTGATGACGCCACGTGTTGCTGGACGCTCGCTCGTCCTGCGCTTCCAAACACGTGCGCCCCGCGGGGGGTTCCTCGTGGGAAACCGAGGCTTGTTCCAGACTGCGGGGCCGATCTGGTGGGGTTGTGGTGTGGGGATGCGTGTATGTGTGCAGAGGGGTCTCTTCCTCCAGTTGTAACACCACTTGAGTAGTCCCGCTCTCAAGCCCCCCCCCCCGGTTCTGGGGCCGCAACGAACAATGGAAACTCAAAGCGGGCTCCTTGTTTTAAAAAATAAAAATAAAATGAAGAAAAGGCTTGGCATGAGCTTTCCTCCTCTTAAAAACCCGCGTCGTCTGCCAACCGTTCACACAACCCCGGCACAGCCGTAAATTGCCCAAGCGCAGGGAGTTTTAAATTAGTTTTCCCCTTCATATTTCCGGATGCCTTGGGAGTCGTGCCGTGGGAGAATCCGGGAACTCGTTCGAGCATGTTAGGGTGATTATAAGCCTTTCTGGATAGTTACTTTGGGTTAATGAGGAGAGGAGCAGCTTTCAAGCTATGAGTAACAAGCCCAACAAACCCAACCGTGGTGAAAAATGAAATGCCGCTTTCTCCCCCTCCCAGCCTTTTACTAGCAAATTGCTCGTGATCGAGTTACTTTAAGTTCCCTTCTTGGGCAGTGGTTGAGGAGAGTTGTAGTATACTGTAACCATTTCAATCTGGATAAAACGAAAGAGAGAGGCAGCGCCAAAATGTTGTAGCCTGACATCCGAGCTGTCCCCGATCCTCCGTGGGCTGGCAAATCTCCTTTTTAACCTAGCCTCTTGTGCAAACTCCGGCGAGGTTGCATGAATGTTCAGTAAAATATGGTCCGTTTACTGTTTGGGGAAACAGAGTCCATATGTGTCAGGGTATGAATGTCACAGCTGAAAAAGGCAAACAGCTGGGCAAACAGTTTTTCATATGGTGTTCCTTTGGCAGGCTTAAGGGCCTCTAGCAGGTTTTTTTTTCTGCAAGCCGATCTGGAAAAACAGGATCACAGGCTTTCTGGTGATAAAAAAAGATAGTTTTCCTTTTTCTAAAAAAAAAAAAAAAAATTACCTTGAAGATATGAAATAATTAGGGGTGTGTGTTTTTGATGCCTTTCCATCCTTTTTAGGACACCTGAGAACTTGTGGGTTATGCAGGATTAAGTAAGTAAAATAGTAGGAGGGATACAATTTCTTAAACTACTACAGTCTTACCATTTTATCCCCCCCCCCCCCATAGCTCATTGGATGAGGGCTTGCTTAAGAAGATGTGCTGATAAATCTGGTGGGCAGACTTTAAATTTAATTCTCTTCCTTTCTGATGAGAGAATTAAGCTGTATGAACGCAAGGTGTTTCCCCTATGATTGTGCTACAGTTTTCCTATGCTTGCTCTGTGGCTGAATGTGTGGGAGATGTTACTTGTGCTGGTTTGTTTGATAATGAGATTGTAGCCACTTGCTTTTCTAAGCAAGTTAGACTTTGTGCACTGTTCATGATGTAAAAGAGAGAATTCCAACAGTCGAATGAGTGCTAAACTAAACTAGTGCCATGGCATGAAATACTGCTTCAAGCATTATCAAACGTGGGGAGGCAAGTGCAAATATTTAATCTACATGGGCTGGATGAGCCCTTGGGAAGATAGACTGTGAAAAGACCCCCAATATGGTTTAGTGATTAAACTGTTAGTTTGGCATAAAGCAAATCTAAGTTCAAAACTATCCACAGTCATGGAATTGTGGTTGGTGATTTGGGCTAGTTACTATTTCTCAGGACAAACTATTTCACAGAATTATTTTGGGGGGAAATAGAAGGAAGCCCTATATTACCTGGAGTACCTGAACATAAATAAAAGTGGGATATAAATCCAACAAATTAAGTGGATAAGGCCATATCATAACTAAGATTTGATGGGGGTTTTCTTTCTTCTCTGGAGTATACCAGGGGTGGGATTCTATAGGTTTGCACCTATTCGCTAGAACAGTTCGGAGAAATTACTGGCCTAATCCTGAAAGGAAGGCAGGAAAAAAACATTCTGGTGTTGCTTACAGAAACCGCCTCTCTGTTAACCCTTATTATATTCTTGGCAGGACTAGACTTCTGGTCTCAGGAACTTCTCTGAAGTTTTTTTCCCCTCCTTTGCTGGTACTTTGCTTTGAATACAGTTATTCAAAGTTACAGTGGCACTGAAAAAAATGACTTAACCATTTTTCACACTTACGACTGTTGCAGCATCCCCACAGTCACGAGAGGCCAGGGGAGGAGATGCGTGCCTCGATGTGAGTGATATTGAGTTGGCCACACCCAGCCAGTAACATGACCACCAAGCCATGTCCACCTAGTCATATGACCACCAAGCCACTCCCACCACCTAATCCATGCCCACAGAACCAGTTGTTAAAAATTTGAATCTCACCCCTGGAGTATACCTGCTTTAGTTCCTATGTGACAATTTCCCAACTCAGAATTTAAGTCAGAAGTCATTTTAAAAGTCACCTTTGGCATAACAGTCCTACAGGTTGTTAAAATACACAAACTCATTGTCATCTTCCAAGTAAGAACCTGTAAAATTATATCCTTTCAGTATAATATCATGGATCTCCCCTTTAAACTACACTTAAATACATTTAGGGAGATAATCCCACATATGTAGTAATATGTCGTGCTGAAGTAAAATCTTTTAAAAGGAGAAGGCATTCAGTCCATAGATTCTGAGATTCTGAATTGATAATGGAAAAAAAATGAAAGCTTAATTAACCCAAGGAAGCACCTATCATGCCTCAGAGTCAAAGAGATTAGATTATGCAATTCTGATTTAAAAAGTTGGATGGAGGTGAGTGACAAGATTGCCAAGGAAAACAATCATGCTATTTAAGCTGCAGAAGTCTATGCATTAGACAAAGGTTAGTGCTAGAACACTGACTGAGGCCTAGTTCTGAGGAAATTGTGGTTTTGTCTGTCACACACAGCTTGGTGCCTTCTGGGTGTGCTGTCTTTTAAGTTCCATAATTCCCAGCCAGAATGCATTGCATAAGATTACTGCAAAAAAAAATGGTCTAGTCAGGTGGAAATAATCAAAAGGATTGCTCCCCCCCCCCCCATTTGAGGACTGTAAACCATTTTAAAAAGATTTTGAAACTTTTTTGGGGGTGGTGGTTTAAAACAATTACTTGAAAATATTCTGCTATTCTCAAGGCAAATTACAAGTGCAGGCCTTTTGAAAATTGGAAAACTAAACATCCATGCTATGCTCCAAGTCCTAGAGGACAAAAATGCCCTCAATTATCACTTGTTTGCACACACAAGTTCATTGTAACCTTTTAGATCTTGACCTCCAAGTTGTTGGCATAAGTGAAGAAAGCTAACAATACACCACAATTTTTAATCATTCCTTTTTGTAAAGGATTTGTTCAAATACATGCCGCTGCTTTATCTTTCATACTTTCACAACTTAAAAGCAACTATGTTACTGGAACAGAAAAATGTTCCCAAAAGTTACAAGGACACCTTTTTTTTTTTTTTTTGCCTGGCTATTATTACTAAATAAGTTTGTGTATTGCTTCTCTTAAGAAGTGATACAGAACACAGAGTCAAATGTCAACACTACAAAAATATCAAACATATAATTTATAAAAGTAACAAAGAAGTGTTGACAGGGTCTTCATATATTATGAGTCCAGATTACATAACACATACCAACATGGTCCTTATGCTGGTAATTGATTAAAATAAAGTTTGACTGTGGCAATGTTCCTGCAGGGAGAATGTTGAACCAACCTGTTGAGTTTGAAAAAGGAGTTTGCAAACTTTTAAGTTTCCCTGATTTCTCTTGGACTGGGTGACATAAAGGGGACAAACAGTGACAACAAGTAATCCTTGACCAACACCACTATTGAGCCAAAAAATTATATTGCTAAAAAGGGCAGTTAAGTGAATTTTCCCCATTTTATGACCTTTCTTGCCACAGTTAAATGAATAATTGCAGTCATTAAGTTAATAATGGCTGTTAAATGATTCTGGCTGCCCCATTGCTTGTCAGAAGTTTGCAAGAGGTGAACACATGAACCCAGGACACTTCAACCATCATAAGGACATGCCAATTGCCAGAGTTTTGATCACATGACCACAAAGATGCCTCAATGGTCATCGGTATGAAAAACAGTCATAAATCATTTTTTTCAGTGCCACTGCCAATTTGAGCAGTCACTAAACAAATGGCTGTTAAGTTGCTGTTCGCCTGTACAGATCTGGTAGGAGACACAGAACACACAGAGATTAAGAAGCTGTCAATCCCGATGCTACTTAACATAAAAAGAGCTGAGGAGCCAACTCTCCTGCTGCAATGCATTTATTTGACAACTAGGGGGATACCTGTGTTTCGTTATGAAACTATGTGATCGGACTTAGTTTTTGGGGAGGAAAATAAGGAAAAGAAAATTCTGCCTCTGCCTACCAGCATCCATCAGTATTCATCTGGCTAGCATCCTGTCAGTGTGTGAGAGAGTTGAGGTCTGTTTGGAAAACTGAAGCAGTATTTGCTGTGTGAGCAAGAAAGACAGCAAGGAGCCTGGGCGTGGCTTAGCTCAACTGTTCTGTACTGAAGCTGGTTGCTGCTTTGAAACTGAAACTCGTGTCCTCTGTGTTTTGCATTTGGAATAATTTCTTTTCAGTTGGGGAGGGGGAATAGAACTCCTTAGCATCAGAGCGTGTTAATAATAATATAGGAAATACTAATGCTCTGATGGTCATTTCAAAAAAACCTTTCTTAGCGAGCACCTAGATGCCACTAAGTGACAAATTTCAAGTGTGTAGGCTTTACGGTTCTGAAGATTTTGTGATGATGCGTGAATGGTGAGTGGTATTTCTTTTTTATATAGAGAGATAATAATTGCTCATACGAAAGATTAATGTGAATGGGAAGGTAGTACCTAAATGTGACTTTTTCACCTGCAAAATCATTTAGATCAGTGGTCCCCAACCTCTTTTGTACCAGGGACCAATTTCACGCAGAAACACTTTTTCAAGGACTGGCAAAATCAATTCTTCCCCAATAGTAAAGGGCTTCTCAGCTTTAGCTAATATAAAATATATATTTTAATCACGATTATTCATTCTTTGCGGCCCGGTACAAAATGATCCACGGACTGATACCGGTCCAGGGCCCGGTGGTTGGGGACCCCTGATTTAGATGATTGATTGGGGATAAACAGTATTAGATTGTAAAATTGGCCAGATCCAAGTAAAGTTCCTCAATCAGATACCTTGACTCCTTTGATTTCTGTCTTCAGCAGTAATTGAGACAGACAATTTGGAAGTTCAACAAGAATGTGTTTATTGCTCTAATATAGGAAAAGTTTACAATGAAAGGGATAGAATTCTATTTGCAGATGGGGATGAATTCTCTCTTTTGTTGTCTTATTTTTTCCTTCATAACTGAGATCTGGTGTAGTATCTTGGATTGGCGCAAAAACACAAATCAAACATACAAGGTCAATTTTAATGGAGGCATGCAATACATTTTGAAGTGGTTGTTTTGTTCTTGAATTCTGATTCCTCTGCTTTTTGAAGGCCAAGTAACGGGAGCAGTTATAAAATGTAGATGTTTGAAGTTTCAGTTTTTACCTGTGTTGGACAGTGAAAGCTATTCTACTTATAATAGTCCACTGTCCATTGACTCTAGAGAACAGTAGAGGGGGGTCAACCTATTTTCCAAAGCACAAGAAGGCAAGACAAGGAGCAATGGATGGAAACCAATCAAGCAAGCAGAGAAGTAACCGAGAACTATGGAGAAATTTCCTAATAGTGAGAACAATTAACCAGTGGAAGGCTTGCCTTCAGAAATTGTGGGTGCTGTATCACTGGAGGCTTTTAAGAAGAGACTGGTCAGCCATTTGTCTGGAAAGGTAGAGGATCTCCTGCTTGTACAGGCTGTTGGACAAGAAAACTTCCAAGATCCCTTCCAACTCTTGCTATTCTGTTGATGACTTGAAAGGAGATTAGACAAAGCAAGTAATGACATGCTAATCTGGAGAAGTTCACTTTCATTCCAATAAAGTCAAGAGGGATTGAAAACTACTTTCTCTAGAGAAATCAGGCAGATTATTACACCATCTCTACAAGACCACGTTATATCATTCCAAGTAGCCCTTTTTCATTTTTCAATCTTTGTTTTGTATTTTTTGCATGTCACACATTTTTGAACGCTTGCCACATGAACCAGAGTGAATGAGTAATTAAAATCAGTTGGTAAGGACAACTGGCTCTGGCATGAAGGTATTTATTATCAAGTCAAGAAAAGAAACTGTGTTTTTACTTACTAAATTTATTATACAGTTGTGGGATAAACTAGGACCCAACAATAACCATTTTTGCTGATGTGTCAGCAGTCAAAGGCCATGTATTTTGTCTGCTGTGGCAAGGGAAACTAATAAACCATCCTTGTGATATTAATTGGCCATCCAGTTGTTGCTTGCAGCAGTTTTCCCAATGTAATATCTCCAAATATATTGGACCACAATTCCCTGGGTTCCTTGCCAGCATAGACATTTGTTTTCTCACAAAGCATTCTGGGATTTATAATCAGTCTGACTGGTGAAGCGATATCAAGATAGGATTGCTTTTGGTACATTTCCTCTAGACATCTCCTTCATCCCAAGGGTGAGCACAAAGAGGGCTGGTCTTTCAAAGACTAAGAATGTAGCTTTGAAGACAATGGGAGTAGCTGGCCTCTGTCGCTACTTGATGATTGATTTAAGCAAGTGTTATTTTCTTAAAGTAATTTTCTCACAGCTGCAGTAGATACATGCCAGTCTAGGCAAGCCATAATTTTAAGCATGTGTGATGACCTAGGGTGGGATACAAAATAAACACAGTCATAAAAACAGGTGAAGCCCTTTTTATCCCTTCACTTTGCTTCCAAGCTCCACATATCCTTGACTGAAGACAAAAAACTCCCACACAAGCAGTTACAAGAAGGAGGAAATGCTGTTTAAATTATAAAGAGTAAAAAAACAACACAAACCAGGCAAGATAAGGGCTTGAAGACATCCCACACCCACATACTGGGAAGGATGCCAAACTCAGAGAGGAACAATATACGATAGATATAATATAATGGTTTATTGTTAGTAAACAATAAATATTTCCACACTTTGTTTCTTGCACCTACCCATACACATGTCTGTCCTCTTATCCAGTTGTCACAGCTGCAGCCCATGAAGAGGATCAAGGCCCTCTCCTCCCCAGTAGACCATGTCTCTCCCTTATCCGCTCCTCCCTGTGTGCCTTAGGATGGAGAGGGGATGGGCCTGGTCTTCCTCTGACTGCCCAGCTGGCCTCTGCCCTTCCCCAACCTCCGGAGCCACACTTCCACTGCCTGTCAGCTGTTCCTTCTCTCCCTCAGAGTCAGTCTCCACCAGGGGCACGACAGCATGGTAAGATTAGCTTGAGAGAAGAAACCTTTCTCTTCTTCTACTCTGCAGGTATTTAGCATAAGGATTTAGTATTGATACCATCAAAAAAGGGACACGGTGGCTCAGTGGCTAAGACACTGAGCTTGTCGATCAGAAAGGTTGGCAGTTCAGCGGTTTGAATCCCTAACACTGTGTAACAGAGTGATCTCCCGTTATTTGTCCCAGATTCTGCCAACCTAGCAGTTCGAAAGCATGTAAAAATGCAAGTAGAAAAATAGGGACCACTTTGGTTGAGAAGGTAACAGTGTTCTGTGCACCTTCGGCGTTTAGTCATGCTTGGAGATGTCTTCAGACAGCACTGGCTCTCCGGCTTTGTAACAGAGATGAGCACCGCCCCGTAAAGTTGGAAATGACTAGCACGTATGTGTGAAGGGGGAACCTTTACCTTTACCACCAAAATAAAATGGGCTTAGAACAGCATTGCTTAAACACAGGGATGTTGGGATGTGATGGTCAAAAGAAAAGGCTTTTGAGTTGCTTATCTAAGGCATTGGCACCATAACCTCTTAATGGCCCATAATCAAGAAGTCAAATATCACTTTGGAAAACTTGTAAAGCTATAAGGTTTATCCCAAAGGTGCTTTTTCAAGAGGCAACTGGACTTTCTGGTTTCTGAAGAAGCTTCTTGGATGAGATGCGAAACATCTTCAAAGAAAAACCAGAAAGTCCAGTTGCCTCTTGAAAAAGCACCTTTGAGACAACCATGACCTGGATGACTGAGTATCTCCACAGACACTTCAAGATTTCAAGAATTTTGCCTTCAAAAAGTTCTCCATCCTGGAGGCTATTAAGAAGAGGCTGGACGGTCACTTGCCTGGAATGGTATATATATCTTGCTTGAGCCGGGGGTTAGACTACAAGACCTCCAAGGTCCCTTCCAATTTATTGTTCTGTTGAGATTCAGCACAGCCATCCTCATTTATGTAACATTTTGCCAGCTCTTGTACTCTTCCTTCTCTCCTATATTTTTCAGATTTGTTTTGGTTGAGGTGTTATAGAAAAACATTTAATAAATAAATGAAACAGATCCTATGGGTTTGTTCCTCTGCTTGTTGTTTACATGAACTCATTTGCATATACTCTGGATAGGAAGGCAGGCTATAAATCAAAAAGGTAAAATAACTGCAAGAATCACAGCAGTTTGCAAGGAAAAAGCTCTGCAAGGCTCAGAAGGAATAAAGCAACCGATTACAATAGAACATCAGGACTCTGTAAATTCACTCCGCTTTAGTTCCCACTGAAAGCTAGTGGATGTTTAAAATTTAAGGTCATTAAATTGTTTTAGTAAAAGGCTTTATGCAATATGGGACATTTTGGCTCGCAGCCGTAAGTAAATGCTCAAGGTGTGCTATCCATTCAGTCTCATTTAAAAAAAGAAAAGAAAAATAACACGAAGACATTTGAGAGTATTTTGTGGTTGCTCTCCCAAAACAGCTTTTTGGGAGGGTTGCAGAATAGACACAAAATACCCATCCTTCATAAGTAGAGTGGGGAAAGATTAAGTCAGCAAGTATCTAAAGAAAGGTCCTGGCTGATTAATATTTTCGTGCTGCTTTAAATATTTCTTTTTTAAAAGGAGCTCACCCTAAAGCCTTCTCAGGTAAAACTTGGAATATAAATATTTTAATAAGGCCAATTGGGTAGGAAGAAATTAAATCATTTGTTCTTTGCAAGCAGTTTCCATACAGGCATGAAAACATAATGTTAAATATAAATAAATGTGGCACAGGTCTAGGGTATTGAGAGAAGTCATATTATGACCCCAGTGGGACTAACCCACCCCACATATGCTAGAGGAAAAGGCATGGTACGGATCCTGCCTTCCAAGGATTTCTGGTGGGCAGAATCAAGGGGTAGAGCTTTTTCTGCTGTGGCCCCAGAGCTGTGGGACATTCTGCCACCAGAGATGAGAACTGCTCCCTCCCTTTTGGTCTTCTGGAAGGGTATTAAAACTTGGTTTTGCTGGTTGGCCTGGGGTTCACCTCTGGAACCCCAGTTCCAGATCCAGTGGTTAAGTAAGAAGACCTCATCTCTGTGACATCTGTCTCTTAGTCCTGGTTTCTTTGTGTACAGGTTATTGTTGACTTATTACTACAATTGAGCCCAACATTTCTATTGCTAAGCTAGACAGTTATTAAGTGAATTTTGCAAGCTTTGTTGCCGCTGTTATTAAGTGATCACCGCTGTTGTTAACTTAGTAACACGGTTGTTAAGTGAATCTGGCTTTCCCATTGACTTTGCTTGTCAGACGATCACAAAAGGTGATCCACATGACTGCAATTGTCATAAATACATGCCAGTTGCCACACATCTGAATTTTGATCATATGACTGGGGATGCTGCAATGGACATAATTGTGAAAAATAGTCACAGATAATTTTTTTGGTGCCATTGTAACTTCCAATGGTCATTAGAAGAATGGTTGCAAGTCAAGAACGACCTGTAGTTTTAAGAATATGATTGCAAAGTTTTAATATTGTAATTATTTTTCTTTTTTTCTTTTTTATTTAAAATTGCATATCTCTATTTACATTGTTAACAGTATTGTATCATCAATAATACATATATTTACATTTATTCCCGTACATTAATTCTTATTTCTGTGTTCTACCCATTTATACCATCTATCCCAAACTGCGTAATATTCTGATTCATCCTTGTCTTTTAATTCTGCTATGAGTTTATCCATCTCATCACAGTCCAGTATTTTTTGTATCAGGTTCTCTTTGGATTTATTTTTATTAGGAATAATTAAGGGGAAATTTAGCAAACAAATCCAATAGTTCATTCTACACATAATAACAGAGGCAAGGATAGTTTTTGCACAGGGCTGGAAAACAGAAAAGATACCATCTTGTAATTATTTTTCTATTTCGTCTCTTATAATGTGTGAGCCACCCAGTTGTCTTATAGGGGAAATGGGTGGCATAAAAATTTAATCAATCAACCCATCAGGCTGTCTAGAGTAATTTTTACCTCACATTTTTGGGCCCCAAAATCTTTGATGTCGAATTGGTTGAAATTGGTTGCCCAGGGCTGTTATTCCCAAAAAGAAAAATTCCAATTAACACATTTTACTAATGCTGCCGTTCACTTCCCAAGGTGTTACGAGACTCCTGTTTGTGAAGTATCACAAACCAACACGGTTTTCCTCCTATGATCAAGGCAGAGGAATAACTGATGCTTTGTGTCTGCAGCTGCTGCTGCAGAATTGCCACCCTTAACTCGGGAGCCTCAAGAACCATCCCGTACTGTCCATCTGTAAGATATGCAATTTAATATTTGGACTCAGGGAGAATTAAAATATCCCAGCATTGCGAATTATCCTTCTTTCCCTGCCCCATATAAATGACATTTCCTCTTTCATATGCCTGCATTTATCATTTTCTCATAACAGCTGAAGAACAAGCCATGCTGTGGCTTGCCACATTTGTAAAGGCTTTTTGTCTGAATGATAGTTTACAGTTGTGGGGCCTGGTGTCCCCCATTACTGGCCATGCCTTCTGTTGCAGTTGCAACCAGGGGTGGGATTCAATTTTTCTAACAACCGGTTCTGTGGGCGTGGCTTAGGTGGTGGACGTGGCTTGGTGGTCATATGACTGGGTGGACATGGCTTAGTGGTCATGTTATTGGCAGGGTATGGCCAACTCAACATCACTCACATCGAGGCACGTATCTCATCGCCTGGCCTCTCATGACTATGGGGATGCTGCAACAGTTGTAAGTGTGAAAAATGGTCATAAGTCACTTTTTTCAGTGCCATTGTAACTTTGAATGGTCACTCCACACAAGCAAAGTACCAGCAAAGGAGGGGGAAAAAAACTCCAAAGAAGTTCCTGAGATAGGAAGTCTAGTCCTGCCAAGAATGTAATAAGGGTTAACAGAAAGGCAGTTTCTGTAAGCAATACCAGAATGTTTCCTTCCTGCCTTCCTTACAGGATTAGTCCAGTAATTTCTTCTAACAACCGGTTCTCTGAACTGCTTAGAATTTTAACAACCCGTTCTGGTGAATAGGTGCAAACTGGTAGAATCCCATCCCTGGTTGCAACCAAAGCACCTAGGATTGAGTGGACTGTGGACCAGGGCTCTTCTGGATTTTTAGCTTTTCTTTTAAAAATTCATATCAATTAAATAAACTGAGAAAAAAATTAACAGGTAGGATTTTTGCTGAATTTGCTAGGAGAAGCCCATTTTGGTTTTATAATTTGGGGCCAGTAAAAGTTAATTTAGAAGGGTTAACTTGGAAGTGCAAGATTATAAGTGCTTATTTAAAAAAAACAACAACTATAAAGTCAACTATTGTTAAGAACCCATGTTTCATTTTTCAGGCTATCGATCACTGATGACTAATTGTTCTACATTCATTTGATGCTTTGAGGTTCTTCCTACACACAGTTTTTTTGACTTCAGATGTAACAGGGACTACTTGGGTACCTTATTTTTTTTTTTTTTTTAATCTTCTCATTTCAACTCAATAAACAAATACGACAGCCGGTATGTTGCAGAGCAAAACTCCCAGTTCTATCATATTTATTTACAGAAATGCCTCTGGGTCACACTAAGGATTTTTATCATTCTTTGGTGATAAATATGATTTGTGGTTGCATTGTACTGTTTTCATTGGAAAGATGCATGCTTAACCTCTTGAAAAAATAAAGAGGTAGGCCTCAACTTATTACCATTTCTTGAGTGACTGTTCAAAATTACAATGGCCCTGAAAAAAGTGACATGCCAATTTTTACATTTATGACCATTGTAGCATCCCCATGGTCATGTCATCTAAATTCAGAAGTTTGGCAACTGATTCATATTTTATGACGGCGTAGTGTCCTTTGATCATGTCATTGCCATGTCTAAGCTGGCTTCCAATGAGCCAAGTTAGTGAGGAAGCCAGATTTGCTGAATAACTGCATGATTCACTTAACAACTGGAGTGATTTGTTTAACAACTGAAAGGTCATAAAATGGGGCAAAATTCCCTTAACTGTCTTGCTAAGCAATGAAAATTTGGGGCTCAATTGTGGTCATAAGGATTATTTTTATTTATTTAGATAATTAGTTCAGATTACCTGTAAAGATAAGTTTGAAGTTGAAAATTAGAAGGTGGTAAGGAACCAATAACCTTTGCTGTTTGATTGATTTTTTTTGGGGGGGGGACCAGCCATTTTGTGAAGAAACAAAGACTCTCCCCTCTGAAGTAGCCATTTTCTGACTGTCATGGTACAGTTTCAAAAATTCTTAACCTTGTTTGAAAGGAAACCTCACTGAATGAATGGTTTTCAGTTCCCTTGGATAGCCCAAAAATCTGTGCAGGGTACAAATTTTGAATGAGCGAGTTGGAAGCGAGGAGACTTTTCTTCTTACGAAATGAGCAAAATAGGAAATTCCTTCCCAGCAATTTTTTTTTAGAAGATTTGCTGGATTGGGGGGGGGGGGGGAGGAGGGAGTGATAACTCTGCTAAAGCTGTTTTGTATTGCTCTTATGTGACTGAAGGAAAAGCAGTGTTTTTCTTATAGAATGGACAAAGAAAAGGGTGTGTGTGTCAAATCCCCCACGCTGGGAGGGATCGATCGTTGTCCCGTTTCAGCAGGTGGGAAATTTGGTATCCGTGCAGTTATATCATTCTTTTCCCTAAAACTGGTCTCCGGCAGTGCTGCATATTAAAAATGTTCCACAGAGTTAAAACTTGGTGGATGAATCCTGCAGGAAGATTTCCCTGATTAGAAGAGAAAATAATTGACAGGACAAAGAGAGACCACCAACCACTGTGCCAGCATATTACTTGTTTCCATAATACCTTTTCCTTGTTCAGTGAAAAAACCAATGACTGTGTACTCTTCCTGCAGTGCGGTGAGATTAGCTGTACAAGATCTGAAGCAAACTGCTGTTAGACCTCTGACCTCGGTGAAAGATCTGAGAACAATCCGCTGGTCTGGGGGAGAGGTTGTGATATTTTGAGAACTTACTAGCTCTGGGGGTTGAAGCCACCAAGACTCTGATGTGACTTTGAAAATCAGTTCGTATAACATAACTAAGCATGGGGTCTGCGAGCAGCAGCGTGTCCGCAAAACCATCTGCCACAAAGAAGAGGGGATCAACCTATTCTCCAAAGCACCCACATGCAGGGCAAGAAGCAATGGATGGAGACATAATCAAGGAGAAAAGTGACCGAGAACTAAGGAGAAATTTCCTGACAGTGAGAACAATTAATCAGTGGAACGACGTGCCTCCAGAAGTTGGAGGTGCTCCAACACTGAAGAGATTTAAGAAGAGATTGGATAACCATTTGTCTGGAACTATATAAGGCAGGGGTGTCAAATTGGATTTCTTTGAGTGCCGGATCAGCGTTGTAGTTCTGCTGACCAGCCGAGGTGGGCGAGATAGGATGGACACCTACCGCAGCACCCTGCTGGACAAAATGAGGCGCAAGGGGAGCACGTGAGGCCCCTCTGTGCCTCATTTTTGGGCTCAAAAGCCTGCAGCATCCCGCCGGCCAAAATGGTGAAAGGGGACCTCGTGTGCCCCCCCCCATGCCCCGTTTTGTCTGGCTGTGCTGCAGGAGGTCATCCAGGTCGAAAACGGGATGCAGAGGGATCTCACATGCCCCCCCACACTTAGGCCTGGCCTCACAGGTCAGATTTAAGCACCCTGGGCTGGATGCGGATGCCTTGAGCTTGACATCCCTGATAATATAAGTATCCCCTGTTTGAGCAGGGGATTGGACTAGAAGACCTCCAAGATCCCTTCCAACCGTGTTAGTCTGTTACCCATATTGCTTCCTTGTTTGGTGTTGATCATACCTTTGTGGCAGCCGTTTGGTAAATGCCAGCTGTACCAACTTTTCACAAAGGCTGCAGGTCTTGCATTCAACTATAATTTGGTATCTTTGGCTTGGTGCTGGCTGGAATCATAGAGCTAGGAGATCCTTGGAGATCTTCTAATCCAACCCACTTCCCAAGGCAGGAGACTTTATACCATCCCATGGTATAAATATCTCTCCCATCTTTTCTTGAAATAGATGGAGCAACCACAACTTCAGAAAACAAGCTGTTCCACTGATTAATTGGTCTCAGTGGTTTTCTTAAACTTTGTGATGCTAGGGTTTCCTGATGCTATACTTCTAGAAATTTATTTTTTTATTGGAAATAGTAATTATTCAGAAGGCTGAATTCAAATATCCCCTTCTCAGAAAATTTAAACAATTTTGGGGATCTCTTTCTAAATTTCTTCTTAACACACGGTTTTGAGAAACTGTTAGTATGCTGTGTGGAGCCAGGTATTTTGTTTATAAACCACAGTTTATAATTCAGTGTATGGCCCCAACAGAATAGTGGTTTATTCAGTTCATTGCAATTTATTGTGAAATGCAAATTGGGCTTTATGATAGAGCCAGCTTTTGTGATCTAGTTCCTACCATCAGCTACAGAGCTTAACAAGGGTAAACCTAATTAATCTAAAATTGTTTTGCTTTGTAGAAAATCTAAAGCAGTTTAGGCTGAAAGTTGATGCTATGGAATACATTATGTACTGTCACTTCATTGAATTTAATATTGGTGTTATTAACAAGGAATGTATGTGTGCGGGAATAGATAGTATCCTATAAGATCCTGTTCATGGGAGCAGAAAGATGCATCAGAAGTAGCACTCACTGATTACATTAAAATGCAAAATTACAGAATGCTGTTTCTATAAAACAGATAATTATATCTTGCTACGTGGAAGCCTATCGCGTTTAAAAAAATTGAAATGGGTAACTGTGTGTTGTGTGCACAGATTGGTCTTTCTGTATAGAACATAGAGTTCGCAGGCCATCAAATCTGTAACATTGCAAAGAAAGTATTTAATATAGTAAATACATGGTAGCTGGGAGGTCTTGATGGACAAATAAATATCTTTGGGAATTCTCAACCAATCCAGGTCATGATTGTCCCAAAGGAGATTTTCCAAAAAGCAACTTCTCCCTCCTTCTCTCTTTCTCTTTTTCTTCCCTGTCACACACATGATAGGGCTAGAATAACAGAAGGGACTTCGGAGGTCCTCTAGTCCAACCCCTTGCTATAGCAGAAGACTATCTATATACCATTTCAGACAAACGATTGCCCAGTCCCTTTTTTAAAAACCTTCAGAGATGGAGCACCCAGGATCTCTGAAGGCAAGCTATTTCATTGAATAGTGAATAGAATAGAATAGAATAGAAAAGAATAGAAAATAGAATAGAATAGAATAGGAAAGTGAATGGAATGGAATAGAATAGAATAAGGAATAGAATAGAATAGGGAATAGAATAGAATAGGGAAATGAATAGAATGGAATGGAATGGAATAGAATAGAATAGGGAATAGAACAGAATAGAATAGGGAATAGAATAGAATAGGGAATAGAATAGAATAGGGAATAGAATAGAATAGAATAGGGAATAGAATAGGGAAGTGAATAGAATGGAATAGAATAGAATAGAATAGAATAGAATAGAATAACAGAGTTGGGAGGGACCTTGGAGGTCTTCTAGTCCAACCCCCTGCTTAAGCAGGAAACCCTATACCACTTCAGACAAATGGTTATCCAACATCTTCTTAAAAACTTCCAATGTTGGAGCATTCGCAACTTCTGGAGGCAAGTCGTTCCACTGATTAATTGTTCTAATTGTTAGGAAATTTCTCCTTAGTTCTAGGTTGCTTCTCTCCTTGATTAGTTTCCACCCAATGCTTCTTGTCCTGCCTTCTGGTACTTTGGAGAATAGCTTGACTCCCTCTTCTCTGTGGCAGCCCCTAAGATATTGGCACCCTGCTATCATGTCTCTCCTAGTCCTTCTTTTCATTAAACTAGACATACCCAGTTCCTGCAACCGTTCTTCATATTGTTTTCACTGTTAGGAAATTTCTCCTTAGCTCTAGTTTGCTTCTCGCCTTGATTAGTTTCCATCCATTGTTTTTTGTCTTGCCTTCTGGTGGGAAAATGGGTTGAGCCTCCTCTTTTTTGAAGCAGCCCCTCATTGTACTGGAACACTGCGATCATGTTGCCCCTAATCTTTCTTTTAGCAAGACTAGACATACCCAATTCCTGAAGCTACTTGGGTGAGTAGTGAAACATTTTCAAGGGAAAAACCAAAGTCCCTTTGCCTTTTTGGAAAGGTACCTTTGGGTCTTGATGCATAGGTAAGGAAAAAAATTGTGGGATTCCAAATTAGTCATTCTTCATGAATAAAATAAACTTCGAGCACAGACTGCCACATTCTTTCCACAGGTCGTGTCTACTCATGTCAGAAATAGATTTGTTCTGTCTGGAAGAACCAACTCTGGGCGAAACTAGTGGCAGTCTTGTTGAAGCAAGCTCCATTATGCATTTCTCCAATTCCAGTTCATTTCACCAGGGCTTGTCCAGGATAATTAACCAACCTAGTGACCATCTTCAGATATCTTGAGAGTCAACTTTCAGACTCCCTGTTGGAACAAGGTAAATCAAGCTGCCAAATTGAAATGTTTGAGCAAGGAAGCAAGATTCACACAGAGTTTAATTGGATTTAATATCAGACAAAAAGGAGTGAAGAGACAGAATCTTGGGAACAGCATGAGGAAAACTTTTAACTAAGTAAATTCATTTTGGTGGGAGTTTGGTGAATTTCTCCCAAATGGCTTAGGGTATTTACAGCTCTTTTTATAATATAAGCCTGAGTTCAAGTAAGTTTGTCATATTTTGAAATACTCAATTTTTTTTTCAACTCAGACAAGGTGGTAATTGTGCCATTAGCAATGTGGATTTAATGATATTAAAAAGCAGCTGTGGGCTGCAGAATTTGCATGAGTTTAAACCAGGGATCTCCAAACATGGCAACTTTAAGACTTGTGGACTTCAACTCCCAGAATTCCTCACCCAGCCATGCTAGCTGGCAAATTCTGGGAGTTGAAGTCCAGAAGTCTTAAAGTTGCCAAGTTTGAAAAGCCCCGGTTTAAACCCTTCCCACATCCTTGCTATGGTTCTTATCTGGATTATGGGTTCCAAAACTTTTCACTTGCTTTGAATGTAAAGTTTCCATTGATGGGAATGCAAGTTCCTTTAACATCGTCTCCTCTCATTTCCTGTAGTAGTTTCATCAAGAGGGAAATAATTAAGTCTTTTACCCCATAATATTATTCCTTCAAAACTGCCATCCTGAGCCTGCAGTCAGTACTGTACCCAGCTGCCCAACTTGTTCCCTGCTTTGCCATGCACCCATATCACAGTATTCTCATTGTTTTCTTTTTCTATTGAATGCGGCATGGTGGCCTAGTGGTAAAGGCGCTTGCCCCCACTTGAAAGGTTGAGTGTTCAATCCTAGGTAGTGGCAGATATTTTTCAGGGCGCAAAGAAAAAAAAATCAGTGAACTCCACATGGTGTCAAGAAGGTAAATGCTCGGCTCCATCCATTTGCCCCAGCTCTATCCTGAATTAAGGGATTACACGGGTTTAAAAGAAGTGTTTTAATCTATTGTTCCATTACTTTGCTACTGTTATGTTTACATTTTATTTCTCTGTTTTTATTGTTGTAAACTGCCTAGATTAGATAAGATAAGATAATCTTGATTGTCATTTTTTCCCCCTGTGGGCACTCTAGCACACATTAAAAAAAATCTGTTGCCTGCTGTCAAACATATACACATACATAACACACATATAGATATGCTCTATATACATATGTATATACCTACACCTTAACATATAAAAACATATAAATATTAATCACTGCCCTTCTTGAATGCATAGCAGAAAGAGGAAGCTTGAGAATTCACAAGGTTGAATGGAATAAAACTGTGGCTGAATCTGGCTGTTCTGCTTTGGATACCACCTCCAAGAAGGTAGCAAGGAAAACAGGTTGTGAAGAGGATGTGTAGCGTCCCAGACAATCCTGCGGACCCTGGCTGAAGCAATGCTTATGTGCCATGTCCTGGATGGAAGGGAGTGAACTGCCAATAATCTTTTTTGCTGTCCTCACCACTCTCTGCATCGCCTTCCTGTCTGAAGCAGTGATGCTTCCAAAACAGATAACAATGCAATATGACAGGATGTTCTTGATCATCCCTCGATAGAAAGTGGTGAGGACAATGGGAGGATGATGTACGCGATGCAGAAAATGCAGGCGCTGCTATGCTCACTTCACCAGTGTCTCACTGTTGAGCGACCCAGCCTACTTGTTAGCTTCACAACCAGAGTTGCCCTACAGCGAGATAGGCAGCAAATAAGTTGAACAAATAAATAAAATTTTAAAAATGTTAACTTTATTTTTTTTTAAATTTAAAGGTAGACATCCATACGCATCTTTTAAACAGATAAATGTGTGAATGGTTATGAAGAGTCTTTTGGCTTGCTCAGGACAGGTAGTCATAATTCTTATATTTGCATCCAAGGGCTATGGACAAGCAAGCTCTTCTTGAATATAATAGCAGATGTTGGACTTTTCTTCCGGGTCCTGTGTATTTCCTGGGAAAAAAAAGTTAATCTTTATAGTTTTCACACCACTGGGATCAGTAAATAAGTACCCATCATTTTCTGAGACCTGACTTGAACTTGCAAGAAAAGACGTGGGATGTTCTTTCTCCCTAAAGAATGGGAGATTTATGTCCATGTAGCAGATCTTAAAACAAATAACTTGGGAGACTATCCAAAGACACAGCTCTTAGCTTTTGTGCCAAAATATCCCCATAAAGCAAATGTGTTGTGGCTTTAGATTGTTTTGTTTATAACTTGTCTAGTGCATATTTATTTGTTTATTTAACAATCCTTTAAACACGCTGAAGTCCTAAGGGACTCTGGGCGATGCATGGCAACGTAAGAAAAATAATTACCAACTTCAGAACAAAAAGCATTCAAAATAATTCATATAATCGGTCATCTAATCTAAAATGCCCACAATGGCTGTTCGTAATGAAATCAAGAAAGGATGAAGGCTCCCTGGAAGTTTTTGCTTGCTTGTGAAATGCAAGACAGATGGGAGCTGCAGATGAATCTGTGGGGAGAAAGAGCTTCAGAAGGGTGAAGGCTACCATGGAAAAGTCTATGTTCTCTGCTCTATACTGTCCATGTATTTCAACAGGCCCTCCTCAGATTCAGCTCTGATAAATCATTATCTGATGTACTCCACCTGAATCATTTTGGGATAGAGCTGTACCCCAATCTAGAACCTTTTAGCTTCCAAACAATGATTCTGGACTTCCAGAACATCTCTGGCTTAGTCGACAAAAGCAAATGTTTCCCCTGGTCAGTTTTGTCTGACTCTAGGGAGCAGTGCTCATCTCCGTTTCTTTGGCAAGGAAGCCAGCTTCCATGGTCATGCGACCAGCATGACTATATGCCAAAGGCGCACAGGATACCGTTATCTTCCCACCAAAGTGGTACCTGTTTATCTACTTGCATTTGCATCCTTTTGAACTGCTAGGTGGGCAGGAGCTGAGGCAAGAACAGGAGCTTATCCTATTGCACAGTGCTTGGGTCTTGAACCTGGGCTGCCAGCTTCCAGCTGACAAGTTCAGCATTTTCAACCATTGACCCATCACATCCCCCAGTCTGTTAACACCTCATCTCAAACCAACCTATGGCTTTTCCCAGTTCTTTCATGGAAAAGCGTAGTTTGTATGGACTTGAGCATTTTCCCTCGCAACCACTGACTGGAACCATCTACTCAGAGACGAATGAAACCACCATACAATAGTACCCTCGTCTTTGGAGGCAGTCCAGGAAGCTACATAGTTGATATTGAATTGAAAGCTTGCTCATATCTGACTCCTAATGAAGTCATTCGAAAGAAAATCAGCACAAAATCTGCCTCATGAATCCTGACTGAAAAGGATCTCGATAATATCTTCCACCTAGGATTCTTTATAATCAATTCCCCATCACTTTCTCCGCAGCCGACTTGTCAGCTAGGCTGGAAGGTGCCAGCTAGCTGGAAGGTGAGGTCAAGTGAGGACCTAGTTTGGAGTTGTTGCACAGCTGCAAGCAGAATAAGCTTTAGCTCCCCCAAGCATGTGAAGCCTTATCTGGTTGTTCCCAGGGGAAGGCAAGAGAGATTCTTGTAACATAGCTGGTATATAATAAAAAAAAACCCTGACTTTAGCTATTCACGTGTGGCTTTGGTTACTTGCCCCTGACATTTCCCTAATAGAGGAAAGTTGGAGACCAGGCAAAAGCTATTACACCCTGTCACCACTGCTGACATTATCTGCTTCTTCAAAGAAATACAGGTAGTCCTTGACTTACAACAGTTCATTTAGTGACTGTTCGCATTTAACAAAAGCACTGAAAACAGTGACTTATGACCATTTGTCACACTTATGATTGTTGCAGTATCCCCATGGTCACGTGATCAAAATTCAGATGCTTGGCAACTGATTCATACTTATGACAATTGCAGTGTCCTAGGGTTAGGTCAATGGTGGCTAACCTGTTTCGGCTGCCGAGCCAAAAATTGCGCTTGCATGCGCATGCTCATGTGCCAGTACCCAGAAGAATGTGCATGGGGGGCCTTCCCATGCCCCCTGCACATGCACGTGCAACCCCCATGCACACCGCATGTCTCTGCACATGTGTGTGTGTTTCCCATGCCTCCCGCCCCTCCATTCATGCATGCTAGATAACCAGCTGATGGGCAGGTGGTGCACACGGGAGTGGTTATGCGTGCCACTTCTGACACGTGTGCCATAGGTTCGCTCTCATGGGATTAGGTGTTCCCCTTTTATGACCTTCTGACAAGCAACGTCAATGGGAGAGCCAGGTTTATTTAACAACCGTGTTACTAACTTAACTGCAGGGATTCACTTCCCAACTGTGGGGAAGACGTCGTAAAATGGGGCAAATGCCCCTGAACAAATGCCTCACTTAACAGCAGAAATGTTGGGCTCAATTGTGATCGTAAGTCAAGGACACCCTGTATGTCCCAGAACTATCTCATGTCCCAACTAGCAACTCAGAGATGTTGGAAGATGACAGATCAACCCCAGAGGTAGACAAATTCAGAGTGCAGAGAACTGTATTCATTTTTTTTTTTTTTTTGAGTTCCAGAAAACTAAAGAAATCCTAGATTACAAGAAAAGGCGCCAGCTCACTCACCAACACGGACTCTGCCCATCTGGAATCCAGCCCAAAGTAGATATGAGCAAATTTATCTGGTGAGCCTGTAGGCACTTTGTCTCACCCTATACTTCCATGGTGGCGTTTATATCAACGTAGAGACATTATCTGGGTTTGTAAAGTTTTTTTTCCCCCCTAAGAACGCCATCATTATGTTAATCCTCTTATCTCTCTTTGCTTGGTAAAACATACAAAGCCGTGGTTGTGAGTGGTTTAGAAAGGCCTGTTTTAAATTATATTCCCAGGTAACAGATGATGTGTTAGTTCTTCCTCCTGATGGCTCTGAGAATGCACACCTGCACACCTGTTACACGAGTGTCCTCCACTTAATTGCTTAACACACATTGCTGTGTTTCAAACACCCAAGATTAATCACATTTCTCTCCCTCCCTGCATGACGTGAGCATTAGAGCAGGGATGGCTAACCTTTTCGACGTTGCATGCCAAAAGTGCTTACACGTCCCTGCGCCCATGATGCAATGCGCGTGGTGACTCCCTCCACCCCCTGTGCTTGCACGCATGACTCTGCATACACTGTACGCCTCTGCGCATGCGTACATGTTCCCCCTGCACTACATGCCTCTGTGCATGCGCACACAACCCCCACGCAGCATGCCTCTACACATACACAAGCATCTCCCACGCACATGTCTTCCCCTGCGCATGGGCAGCAGATACCCAACAATCAGCTGGCTGGCGGGGGCACACGCATGCACAGTGGGGCTCTTCCAGGTGACCTCTCACATGCCGGCAGAAGTGGCTCTGCGTGCCACTTGAGGCACGCGTGCTATAGGTTCACCATCGTGGTGCTAGAGATTAAGAAGCTGGACTCAGACTTGGGGGCCCACAGCATTTTCCCATGGAAATCCATCTGCAAACATAAATCCTAAACCACAACTGAGCCCAAATTTTCATTGCAAAGCAAAGCAGTAGTTGAATGAGTCGTGCTCCATTTTATGAGCCCACTGTAACTACATAGCCAAAAAGGCATTAAGAATTGTTAACCTAATCCTACGTAGCTTTTTCTCTGGTAATATTACACTACTAACTAGAGTATACAAAACATTTGCTAGACCAATACTCGAATACAGCTCATCAATCTGGAACCCACATTATGTATCTGATATTAACACAGTTGAGAAAGTCCAGAAATATTTCACAAGAAGAGTTCTCCACTCCTCTACTTGTTGCAGAAAATCTTTTGCCACCAAACTTGAAATTCTAGACCTAGAAAATCTAGAACTATGCCGCCTTGAGTCCGATCTAAGTATAGCATATAAAATTATATATTGCAATGTCCTACCTGTTAATGAATACTTCAGATTTCAGCCATAACAATACAAGAGCAAACAATAGATATAAACTCAAGGTAAACCGAACCAAACTTGATTGCAGAAAATACGACTTCAGCAACAGAGTGATCAGTGTCTGAAATACTCTACCTGATTCTGTGTTTTTTTCCCCAAACCCCAAAAACTTTAACCTTAGACTGTCTACTATTGATCTCACCCCTTTTCTAAGAGATCTGTAGGGGGCATGCATAAGCGCACCAATGTGCCTACCAATCCCTGTCCTATTCTTTCTTTTATTTTATTTTTTTTTCTTATATGTATCCATGTATTCATAGCTATGTTTTTTACTAACACCTATTATCTTGTAAGCAATTAACAAAAATAAATAAAGAAAATAAATATTTTTTGTTACGGTTGTTAAATGAATTGCTACAGTAGTTAAGTGAATAGCAAGAGCACTTAGACTTACATACCTGTTCACAGTGCTTCACAGCCCTCTCTAAGCGGTTTACAGAGTCAGCCTCTTGCCCCCAACAATCTGGGTCCTCATTTTATCCCTCTTGGAAGGATGGAAGGCTGAGTCAACCTTGAGCCTGGTGAGACTTGACCTGTCAACGCCTGGCAGCCGGCAGTCAACAGAAGTAGCCTGCAGAACTGCCACCTAACCACTGTGCCACGGTGGCTCATATAACATCCTGCGGTTGTTAAACTAATCTGGCTCCCTTCATGAATTTTGCTTGTCAGACACTTCCTAGCAAAGTGGCAAATGATAATCCTAGGATGCTGCAACCATTGTAAACACAAACAAAGCGTCTGACTTTGATCACGTGATTGTGGGGAATGTTGTAACTGTCATTAAATATGAGAACTGATCACGAGTCACTTTTTTTCCAGTGCTGTTATAACTTTGAACAGCGTTAAACACATTGTCATAAGTCGAGGACGACTTACAGCACAGCTCACTCCTCCCCACCTTAATAGGACCAACTTTTTCCAAATGCTGCCACTTCAGATCACTGCAATTCTCCAGCAGTTTGCTTATTTCTAGCAGGATTTTCCTCCTCTGCCAGCCAAACCACTTCAGACTGTTAAGTTTCCTATTTCATGCACTACAAGGACTTATTGATGGAGATTCACAGTTATCCAGGCCATGGCTGTCCCAGAGTTGCTCTTTCAAAAGGCCACTGGACTTTATTTTTCCTTGAAGATGTTTCGCTTCTCATCCAAGAAGCTTCTTCTGTTCTGACTGAAGTCTGAAGTCAGAATGGAAAAAGATTTTTGGATGTGAAGCGAAACGTCTTCAAGGAAAAATAAAGTCTAGTTGCCTTTTGAAAGAGCAACTCTGGGACTACTACAATGACTGCTTTGTTCAACTAGAGCCATGATGGTGAACCTGTGTCACGCGTGCCGCGGTGAGAGCTCGCCCGGAAGAGCCCCACTGCACATGTATGTGCGTTGCCGCTGCCCATCAGCTAATTGTCAGGTATCTGGCATGCATACGTGGGGGGAAGGGTGCACGGAAAATGCGAGCGCATGCACAGAGATGCATGGCACACATTGGGGGCTCACCTGCATGCACAGAGATGCATGGTGCACAGAGGGATTGCATGCACATGCACAGATGGATGGCACTTGGGAGTGATCGTGTGCGCATGCGCAGATGCGTGGCACATGAGGGATGATTGCATGCGCAGGCACAGATGCGCGGTAAGGGGATATCGCATGCGCAGGCATGCAGCACGCAGGCACATACATGAGGTGCGCAGCTCGGGGATCACAGGGTGTGGGGAGAACCAGCACGCATTTCCTTCTGGGTTAATTGCAATTATTGGCATGGGAGCCGAAAAAGGTTTGCTACCACTGAACTAGAGCATGCAACATTTTCTGAAAGAGCAGAAGAACACAACTTGGCTTCGTGTGGTACACACGGGGAGGATAGAATTAATTACAGGTAGTCCTTGATTTGCAACCACTACTTCACTGAAAAAGTGATTTGTGCCTGTTTTTCATGCTTAGATTGTTGCAACTTCCCTATGGTCATGTGAGCAAATTTGGGCACTTGGCAACTGGCATGTATTGATGATGGTTGCAGTGTCCTGGGTTCATACGATCACTTTCTGACAAGCGAAGTCAATGGGGAATCCAGATTCACTTCACCTTGTTACTCACTTAACTGCAGCGATTCACTTAACAACTGTGGAAAGAAAGGTCGCAGGATGGAGCAAAACTCACTCACCAACTGCCTTGCTTAGCAATGGAAATTGTGGGCTTGATTGTGGTTGCAAGTTGAGGACTACCAGTACTGTAATGCCTCTTGGGCAGTGGTGGGATTCAAAAATTTTTACTACCGGTTCTGTGGGCATGGCTCGGTGGGCATGGTGTGGCTTGGTGGGTGTGGCAGGGGAAGGATACTACAAAATCTCCACTCCCTCCCACCCCACTAACCTGCTTTCCAGCTCCGTTCTCCTGTGCAGGGCAACAAAAGAAGACCCATCCAATCAGCTGGGACTCGGGAGGCAGAGAATAGATGGGGGCGGGAATACTCAGAGGTGAGATTTGTTGGTTCTCCAAACTATTCAAAATTTCCGCTACCGGTTCCCCAGAACTGGTCAGAACCTGCTGAATACCACCTCTGCTCTTGGGATTGTTCTTGTAGACACCCAGATGTTTCGGCTGATCTGGAATGCAGCTGGGTGCACAGTAAAGCATAAAAATGATCTTGTTTTGTGGCTCTCATAATTGTGGATTAAGATTTCAGAGGATCTGTATTTTGCCTCTAAAACACAACATATTTCCAGATTAGCCTTTAAAAAAAAAAAGAAAAAAACTGGCTTTTTGAAATAGTACGTGGGGAAAAAAGTCAGATCAGGTGTTATGGGGAGCTTTTCTGGTGCCTTAGCGAAAAATCAAAAGGATAGAAAATAATCATAATTTTTAATGTTTTATTGTATCATTTTTCATTCTTTCTATATTCCATATTCATATGAATAATAAATCATTACTGAGTGGTGACAAGCAGAGAGAAACATAACTGGCTACAATTACTGGAATGTTATTTAAGCTTATTTTGAGACCTCAAAATGACCAGATACTTTTAGTCACTTTTAAAATGAAATGCATTAACTAAAGTAAGTGAATCATCTGATTTGATACCGTGTTTCTCATATAATGAGGCCGGGTCTTATTTTTTTTTTTGAGCCCCCCAAAAATGGCTAGGCTGTCTTTTCAGGGGTGACTTAATTCCCCCTCTTACATCTTTGGGCAGGCGGGCGGTGACGGCTTGGATGTTGACCTCGGCATTGATGGGGCACTTTGTATCGGGGTCAATGCAGGCAGTACTTCCTAACATCAAGCCCCCCCCCCATTCCCCGCCATTTCGCATGTTTTAATATAGGCCTTAATTTGGGGAGAGGGGCTTAATTTCATTTCATGCCTATAAAACATGCTGGGACTTCCTATTGGGGGAGGCCGTATCGTTGGAGAAACAGGGTATTTCTTTTTATTGCAGTTCATCTCATACTTGTATATCAAACAAATATCCAAAAAATAACTCTTAACTTTTTATATATGGATAAATAAATACATAGATGGGAAAATGTTACAAATTATACCTTTGCCTATGCACTTTTGCAGAATACAGAATTGTTATATGAATTCCTGAAGAATATAATCTTACTCAACATAAGCCCATCTCACTGCGATTATCTTTACTTTACAGTCATAAGAATATATAAGAAATTCAGAATAACCTTGTGGATCAATTGATTTGAGTGATTTATTTTACACATTTTCTCTTTGTTTTAAAATGTTAGATAGGAGAGATGTCCAAACTCCAGCATACTTTGAGCTGATTGAACAGTCCTGGCTTTTAATCCATATGCAGACGTTTAAGGATGCTAAAGCCAACAGTAAAAGTCATATAAGTGTGGAGATTAATTATAAGCCTTGTTATCCTTCACAGGCTTACTCACAGATTCTGTTTTAAATTCTCCAGTTTGGTGGGTATGTTTGGAATTCAGCACAATCTTAAGACCTTACTATGCACTTTGGAATCACTACAATAGTGAGGTTTTCTCACCGCAGTTTTTGATAAGTTGTGATGGGCCACATAAAAGTTTCTTAAGGTTTGTATTTGACTTGTGGGCTCTGTCTTGGTCTATCTCTGTAATTGAACATCTGTTTTGTACAGCTTGAGAAAACAGATTGAGCTTAATTGACCAATCCATACACAATACTTAAAACAACTGTTGAACTTTTTCTGCAAAGTGCATAGGCAGATTTTTAAGCCTACTCTGCAAAATTGAGAGGAAAAGTACTTTGGGGGAGGGGAAAACTTTTCAAGTACTCTCAAAATGCAAAGCTAACTTTTACATTTGTGAGCATAGCACTTATAAACTGTTCTAAAGACAAAATCTCTAAAAAATTCAGGAGACGATTCAAGCATTACGTGCTTCTAGAACAGACTAATAAAGAAGGGTAACAAAAATCTCACAAAAGCCTTGCTTATTTTTTTTATTTATTTGATTTAATATGCAAAACTAAAAAGAATCCCTCCCAAAAGAACAAACAGAAAACAAAAACAGCAAAAAGAAAAAAAAATCACAGATGCAAAAATAGTTCAGTTTTTAAGCATTGAATTAAGTGCCATATGGAGTCGTAATATTGATAATTTTTTCATGGAAATTGGGTGACCAATAAAATTAAATGAATGAATGAATGAATGATAACCGTTCATAAGCAGAGAATCAACACACAATCAGAGAGTATAAATCTGGTGTGGCACTGTCTTTCCATGGTAGAATATATTTTATGCTAATTTATTTGTTCATTTACTTATACCACATAATTCTTCACATAATGATGGACTCCAGTTCTGCAGCATGCAGTTCATAATTTATTCACAACTTTAAATCATGGTATTTTCCTCCAAATCTGTGTTAACATAGCTGTTGATATGTACAGGGGTGGGATTCTACCAGTTTGCACCTATTCGCTGGAACAGCTTGTTAACATTCTATGCAGTTTGGAGAACCGGTTGTTAGAATAAATTACTGGCCTAATCCTGTAAGGTAGGCAGGAAGGAAACATTCTGGTGTTGCTTACAGAAACTGCCTCTCCGTTACCCCTTATTACATTCTTGGCAGGACTAGACTTCCTGTCTCAGGAACCTCTCTGGATTTTTCTTTCCCTCCTTTGCTGGTACTTTGCTTATGTGGAGTGACCATTTAAAGTTACAATGGCACTGAAAAAAGTGACTTATGACCATTTTTCACACTTACGACTATTGCAAAATCCCCACAGTCACGAAAGGCCAGGCAAGGAGATGCGTGCCTCGATGTGAGTAATGTTGAGTTAGCCACGCCCAGCCAGTCACATGACCACCAAGCCACACAAGTGACCTAAGTCCAACCCCCGCTTTTGAATTCCATTGGCTCTTATCTATGCCATTTTGCTTCAACCATTAGTAGACCAGATTGTTGCGTATACCTGGCATGGAATGAACTTGTAGTACCTTTATACTCTATTACAAAGAGTTTCTTGTGACTGACCGGTTAGCCTCATATTTATTATACTGTTATATTTCTAATTCTGTCTTGAGCTCAATTTTTTTTTTTTTGTTTATTCAATTTAAAAATCCTCCCTCTTGGAGGAACTCTAGATGGTGTATAAATACAAGGTGAAAAACATAAAACTGAATATAAAATTTAAAATTAAGGCAGGGATAGCTTGGATTCAACATTAAAAGTTAATTAATGGTAAAAGGTGGTGAGAGGATCTTTGGTGCCAGCCCCATGGTTAATGGGCTACACTCACAGATTGATTCTGTATGTTTGTTACTGGCATATGAGGAGTAGTTGTTGCTATTATTATTTTAATTTATTGATCAACCACCTTCCATTTTAATCCAATGATAGCCACCAGAATTGTCACATGCAAACCTGTACAGCAATCTATAGAGGAACAGAAATCTATTGCATTTCCTTGAAATTGTCAGAAATTATAAGTTTTGGGGCCATTAGATACCTAGAAGTGCTGTTGAAAAGCTTCAATTGGGAGATTGAAGATTCAATTGACTTTATTTTTTCTTTATCTAATGGGATGGCAGAAGGAAAAAAAAAAGACTCTTCCCTTCAAGTTAACTTATAAAGTGACTTTATTATAAATTTTTCTCTATGATTGATTTAATTTTTATGCAGTTGTTCATGCTAGTAGCTCTGTTTTTTTCTGTTTTCTTTTCATCCCATAATTAGCAAAAGCAGAATGTTTCTAACACACACACACACACACAAAACACAAGGTTTTTAAATTCAAGTACTAAGCAGTTGTAGTTGTCTATCCATGAAGATCAAGCAAGTGTTGTATGGGCTGTTGCATCTCAAGTAACACATAATCATCTATCGATCGATCAATCTATCTATCTATCTATCTATCTATCTATCTATCTATCTATCTATTTATCAACTAACTATCTATCAACTAACTAAACTAACTAAACTATCTATCTATCTAATATGTGCATGCTTTTGCAGCAAGGAAATCCTATTCTCAATTACTGGGAAATGAGGCATAACATTAAATGCAGAGAGAAAATTTTTGATTAATGCAAATTGGATTTATGATTGAAATATTCCTTACCCTTTTACTGACCTCTTTGCAATAACTTTTAAGCAATTAAAAACTTCTAAAGTAACAGATTAAAAAACGTTTTCCCAAACCTGGTGCCCTTGAGATAAAATTCTCATCCTGCTGCAGTCTTATCTCCTTTGGGGTCCACCAAGCAAGCTTTGTCTTATCTGACTTCTTAAACAGATCATATTATTTTTAAATTATTTTTAAGGGAAAAAAATTGGCGAGAATTTAGTATGCTCCGAAGCTAAAAGCCAGTTTCGGGAATCAAATATTTTACAGGTGCCTTTGGGCCACCTGAAAGACTCACCTGTAATGTTAAAGAGAGTTTTCCGGGTGATTGGTTTCACTTTCTACTCACTGATGTGATATAATTGGCTTTGTCTGCCAATGCAGCCATCTAATAGATAAATGTCCCCTAGCCCACCCAATGTACCCCATCTGAAATGATTGCCTACCTTGGTGTATGCTTCATTTAAAAAAAAAAGGTGTGGGAAGGGGGGAAATGGGAACTGACAAGTTCTTATCATTTATGAAGTCAGAGTTAAAGCAAATGCTGTCAGTTCCAAGTGTTTTTATTCCTTTCTGAAAACTATATATATGTAAAAGTGAAATATCACTAAGGCATCATCACAAAATCTCCAGAACTGTAAATCCTACAAACTTGAAATTTGGCACACGTCTTCCTCTTGGCTTCTAGGTGTTCACTAAGAAAGGATTTTACAAAATGACCATCATAGCATTTGTATTTCGTATATCATTATTAACACACTCTGACGCTAAAGAGTTCTACTTCCCCTCCCCACATGAAAAGAAATCTGTCCCAAATGCAAAACATAAGCAGAGGAGAGGAGTTTCAGTTTTAGTTTCACAGCAGCAAACAGCTTTAGTACAGAACAGTTGAGTTAAGTTGATGAATACCGATATATGCTGGTAGGCAGAGGCAGAATATTTTCCCACTAATTTTCCTCCCCCAAAATTAAGCCTGACCACTTTTGTAGCAAAGCATGGATATCGAGCTGGTATCATCTAAATTTAACTTCCAAACCTCTGAAGGATCCAGGATCTCTGTGTGTCTGAAGCCCTTTCCACGTTCTTAGAAACCCCAAAACATCCCTTAAATTCAATTTCTCTGCATGAACAATTTTAGATTTCAATATTTTTTCCCTCTCTGGTGAAAGAGATATTTGAGTTAGATTTTTTTCCCCTTCATCTCCTTTAAATGACTCTCAATTGTCTGCAGTTTGTGTCTGGAACTAGCTTTCCTTTTACAAAGGACATTTTATCCCCTCTCACATGCTGTCCTGTGCTCTTAGCAGCCTTGAAGCAAATTCTCATGACCAAGTGACTCTTATGTGCACTTATGAGACTGCATAGAAGGCATTTCTTACTTCCGACTGACATATGTTACCCAAAGGCAAAAATCAAGCATACTTCTTCTGTTGGAAAAGTAAATTATATGCAGGATTTTATAGGTGTCTCAGTTCTATAATTAATCCTGGGAAGCAAAGAAATTGCTTGTCGTGTCCTTAACAAAATACTTTAAAAAAGAGTGATGTGTGTATGTGTGCGCGTGCAAAAGTTTCTAGCTTTTAGGACAGCAAAAGTGGATTTTAAAAAATGTGAGCATAATCTCAAATGCAAAAAAAAACCCTTCATGTTCTTGAGCATTAAAGAAAAGAAGCAGTGACAGAATAAAAGTAAATACAGGTCAACTTAATGACCACAACCGTGCCCAATATTTCTACTGCTAAGTAAGACAGCTGTCAAGTGAGCTTTGCCCCATTTTAAGTCTTCCTTGCCACAATCATTAAGTGAAACACTGCAGTCGTTAAGTAAATCTAGCTTCCCCATTGACTTTGCTTGTCAGAACTGGTGATTACAAAAGGTGATCACATGACCTTGGGACACTGCAACTGTCATCAATATGAATCAGTTGCCAAGCATTCAAATTTTGATCACGAGACCAATGAGGATGCCACAGTGGTCATGTATGAAAAATGGGCATAAGTTACTTTTTTCAGCGATGTAACCTCAAACGTTCACTCGATCTTTTTTCCAAAGCACCTCAGAGCAGGACAACTGGAAGAACAACAAAGAGAGGTCCAACCTAGAACTAAGGAGAACTTTCTTGAGAACTATTAATTTATGTAATGGCTTACCTCTGGAAGTTGTGGGTGCTCCATAACTGGAGGTTTTCAAGAATAGACTGGATAGCCATTTAGTCTGACATGGTACAGGGTAGGAGTGTCAAACTCAAGGCCCGCAGGCCGAATCCAGTCCACAGGGTGCTTAGATGTGGCCCATGGGGTTGCTCTGGAAACAGGGAACGACCAGCCCATGGTGCCTCTGCCAGCAAAAATGGAGCTCAGGAGGGGCGTGCGTGTTATTTAAAGTAGGAGGCCGGACTAGAAGTCCTCCAGGGTCCCTTCCAACCCTATTATTCTATATTCAGTGTCCTAAGTTGACTACAGGTTGCTTTTTAAAAGCACAGAGCAGTTAGTTTGTCCTGTCTTCCTGCTGTTGGCATGCTAACTGTCAGATTTAAATAAAGGAGTGAAACCACATTATAGCCATCAAGGCCATTTAAAAAAAAATAAAGATAAAAAGTGCAACTGCATGATCAAGGCTTGCTTATCTTTTACAAACCTGCAGTGTGCGTGGAACGCTCATTAAAAAGGGGTAAGGCTTTAAATGGGTAGATCACATCTGTCATCTAAATCTGTCCCCCATGGAAACCTCTGGCAGCCATTATACAGTTTAAACTTGAAAGCCGTGGATGGAAATCTTGGAAATTTCTGCAATTCCCTCTCCTCTGCTTAAAAAAACCCACATTGTCATATTTGCGTGTGTGATTTACTTAATTATTCATTCAGTGTACAAACGCCTGCAGCCTATTTAGTTACAGGTAGTCCTTGACTTACGACTAGTGGAGCCCAGAATTTCAATTGTAAGTTGAGGCACACATGTGACCAGCCTCAATCTTATAACTTTTGTGCAGTCTTTCAGCCAATGTGGCAGCCATTAAGGGAATCAATGTATTACTCTAGTTGGTTTTTTGTTTTTTGTTTTTTTTGCTGGAATCCATCAGAAAAGGCTGGAAACAGGTTAAAAAAGACATAAATTACAGTCAGGTGTGTGTGTGTCCATGCAGCTATTGAAACTCCAGGAATGGGTCATTTTGGGGGGAGGTCCATTATAACTTTGAGTGGTCACTGAGTAATCAATTCTTAAATGAGGAATATCTGCATTCTGTCATCCAGGAATTTAAGGCAACACAGATAGAACTTCCTCCTCTTACTTTTTCCAACCACCACCATCTTATATTGTTGGTTAGACCTGAGGAAAAAGTGACTGGCCTGAGCTATTGCAGATGGTGAATTAGAACTTGAGTACCCTTGCACCTAGTTTATCACCTTCACTATTATGGTATTTTCATACTGTTAAAATGGATAGACATTGATTGAGCCACTCGCTGAACTTCTGATTGGGTGATAGCTTTCTGGGCTCAGCACTTGCGCAGACAGAGTGAGTGCTGATTGGCTGTTGATTTTCTGGAAGCATTCTAGACTGTCAACCTATTTATGCACCACTGAAAATAAGTACAGTTCAAAATACAGTTAGATCATGTGAGTGATTGAAAAACTGGTTTTCTGGAAAACTAATAATTTTTAAGTATTTAAGAGCCATTTGAATTGCCTTTTTAAAACAAAAGTTCTATGAATAAAAAGAAAGAAAGCTAAATTTATTCAGGAACTCTTTGTTACAAACGTTATTTGCCCCATTTTGGCTCTGTGTTCTGTACTACTGTTTTATTCTAAGACTTATGTTTACTTCAAGTTGCTTTTCAAATATTTAAATAGGCTTGGTAAATGGGTCAGTCTGTCCCAGTCTTTTGACTTGTGAGTTCATTCGCAGAAAGCAGGACGAATATAAATGCAACAAGGAGAATATAAATGCAACAAGTAATTTTCATAATATGATTTTATTTTGCAAAATAAAGGAAGGGAGGGAAGGGAATACACGTAAATAGATAAATAAAACAAGAACATACTAAACAAATTTTGAAGCAATGGATATATTTTATCATTTGATCATGATCTGAAATATTTTCTATGTGAATAAAATATATAATATAAAAAGTGGTGTTATTTTATTTGTTTATAAGACAATAAGCTCTTTTAAAAATAAATGTGTAGGAGTACCTGGCTGATTCTGAGGGAGGGGTTTAATGCGTCATAAGTCTCGAGTCCCTTTGCCCCCATTAGAGCCCAGCCCTTTTTGAATTCCATTGACTCTTATCTATCACAATTTGCTAGGACCTGTTTGCAGTTCAGATTCTTGTAGAGAGCATTAGCATACAATAAACCTATATATTCACTTGAACTGCTTGGACTTCTTGATTTTCCCACACTTGACAAAAATCAGTGTACAAGTTACAAGCTAAAGCTTGCTGGATTTCAAAAACCACTTAAGGATTAATCTTGTTCCATGTATTATAGAGAAAAAAAAAACTTTAAATTAAAATTCAATTAAAAGGTCTATATTCTTTATTCATTTTAATTTATCTTATAAAACTATATGATCACATGGAATAAATTTTATGGCAATGATTACTTCAAGAAAAAAGGTATTAAAATTTCCAATAGAAGAGAATATATGTCGCTCAGAGTTGAATTATGGAGTCTTTGGTGCTTTCTGAGCTTGGTTGTTTGCTTGAAGATATTTTATTATCCAACTGGTAACATAATCAGTACTAGTGGAATGTGGGTTTTGTTCCCATGAGTGTTGGTGGAGGTGTGCTTTTCTCCTTGGTAGATTCTTGGGTCTGTAGAAAACAATACAGGTAGTCCTCAACTTTCGACCACAATTGACCCCCAAATTTCTGTTGATAAGTGAAACATTTGTTAAGTGAGTTTTGCCCCATTTTAAGACTCTTCTTGCTCCTGTTCTTAAGTGAATCATTGCAGTTGGTAAACTAGTAACACGGTTGTTAAGTCAAACTGGGTTCCCCATTGGTTTTGCTTGTCAGAAGGTCCCAAAAAGGGATCGCTTTGACTCTGCAACCATCATAAATATGAGTCAGTTGCCAAACATCAGTTGCCCCTATGTGACCATGGGGATGATGCAGTGGTCTGCTGTAAGTAGTCTACTCAGGGAATTATCTGAATTTCATAACAGAAGAAAAGTGGATGATGATGATGACAACTGAATTTCCTGTCTCAAGTTCCATCTAGTGGGACCAAGAAGAAGGGGCTTTCTCTGTAGTGGCTCCCTTCCTGATAACATCATCTCATTAGAGATACAATTCTCTCCTGCCCTCCCGAACCTCTTTTGAAAGGCTGTGAAAATATTATTTTGCCAGCGGGTCTGAGGAACCCCAGGATGATATGGAGCCTATCAAGTGGTTTGTTTGATTTTTGCCAAAGGGCGAGTGTGTGTGTAGTTCACTGGGCTTTATTTGGGTTTTATTTCTGTAAGTCTCCCAGAATCACTGTATATGAGTTGGGCAGCCATGTAAATTTTTCATAAGAAACTAGTAAGATATGAAAATATTTGGCTTACGTCATGAGGACCTAGAATTTAACACAGTTTGACCCGATTGAATGGAAGAGGATGAGGGAATTCTTGAAAAGTACATGAGAATAGGAAGTTGAAAAAAAAAAGATTAAAAGAATATAATGAGGAACCAGATCTATTAGGTGCCAAGAAAACTGCATGGCTGTTTCCCTTTATCAGGAGTCAGATTTAACCAGTCCAAAGAGACTTAACCTTTTCAGAAGTTACTCACAGGTTTTAGCGGATTGGGGCTTATTTCTGGCTAAATAGAAATTGGATGGGATTGCATGGTTATAAGGAAGTGCCCAAAGACCAATTCAGAATGAAAACCATGTGCAGCAGCCCCGGAGTTTCGGCTGTGCAAAGTTGTTCAGCTGTATCATGACACTGTGCAAGGCTCTCTTAATTGCTCAAGCCTTTTGTTCTCCCATTTAGAGATTTGGAAAAGCCTTTATGAATCTGAATTACCCTGCCTTTGTTGTTTGGCTTATGGTACAGTTCTGTTATACATAGCCATTGTCCTACTTTGCAAAATTGCTTTTGTCTCTTTTCCCCCCTCTTTCCTCTCTCCCCTTCCCTGCCCTCCTTTCTTTTTCTTTGGGATGTCTATATCTTGGGGGATAAGGATAGGGATGCCTATATAATGCTGGTTAAACCAATTAAGGTTTTTTGTTGCCTTGCAAGGCATTGTTAGCGTGTCTGTGCATGCCATGTATAATAAAAGGAATCTGAATGTAATGAATTATATTGATGTTGCTTGGAAGGTTTTATCCCAAAATGTAAACGTTACATGCAGGTTTTGGTTGTTAGTTGAGAACTACAGTGCAAAATTGGAAAATCACAAGTGTACTGCATGTTGATTTCTCCACTGATTTATCAAAGCGGCAGGCAAATTTTAAGTGGCCAGAATTATAATTTGGGAGTTCAAGGGATGCAATAAGTGTATGGGGCCTGATTTTTATATTTATTTTTTGAGGGAGGGGAGAGATCCCACCCCCAATCTATTAAAGTATGCTATATCTACATGGTGAAAGTGTCTGAGCCCATATGATGGAAGGGTTTCAAACCTCTTTTCTAGAAACCGTTTAGTTGTTCTCATTGTTGTCTCAACTTTGGGGTACCAACTGCATGCTTCCCATTTATCTTGTAGGAGCACCTCATTTGCTGTCCATTCCCTAATCCAGAAGTGCCCAACCTCTGGATTATGGCCAGAGGTTGTATTCAGCAGGTTCTGACCAGTTCTGGAGAACCAGTAGTGAAAATTTTGAGTAGTTTGGAGAACTGGCAAATACCACCTCTGACTGGAGATTTTACACTATCTTTCCCCTGCCATGCCCACCAAGCCACGCCTACAGAACTGGTAGTAAAAAAAATTGAATCTCACCACTAACTATGGCTCACTAGTGGGCTGTGAGTAGTTTGCAACAGGGCTGTGGAAACATCAGGCGCACACGCAACCCCGTAGGCGCGAGCAGTGGGTGTGTGCACGTGTGCTCCATTTGTGTGGGTGATGGGTGCGTGTGAACACCACTCATACAGATGGAGATCTGCGTGCACATGCCAGCCACTGGCATGTAGAACGATCCCCTCTCCCCCCTTACACCCCCATCCACAAAGCTAGAAAGTTTGGGGAATTCTGCCCTAACTCCAACGAATGAGAAAGATAGGTCCGCCATGAGTCATGCTGCTTTTATTGGCAATTAAAAAGATCCTTAAATTAAGAATGAGATAAATAATTTCAATAAATCAATAAATTACACGTAGTGTAAACTCTAGTGAAGTAACTAGAGGTGTCAGCCTTTTCTTTGTTCCTGGGAGATGGTCAGCCTCACCAGAGATAATCAGTATCAAATTTTATTTAAACGGAAAAGGTCAAAATAGAATAGTCCTGAAAACTATAGAGAGAAAATGCAGCCAAAAGATGGGGCTGACCTTTTACAAATAAAAGCTGTGGAGATATAAAATGACAGAGTGCTGTAAGGTTATAAATATAATCAGTATTTTATTTATTAATTGCTTTGTATCCTTCCTTTACTATATTTATAAACACCTTAAGAAGAACATAAACAATACTTGCATTTATTTTCCTCACCTCATGTGAGGTTTATCCTTCCCAGCCTGAAAGATGGAATGCAAGGCTGAGATTATACAGTTAGCTTCCTTATATATACAGAAAATTAAGAATATCAAGTGCATCTATATAATCTGTCCCAAATCACTGAACATTTCCCAAATCCCTGATAAGAGAATTTGCATGGAATGATCCTATCCTTTACATTTTCCCCTTGTAGCTTGCAGGTTTTTCTTCTCATACTGCTCTAGTTCTGTCCTTTTATTTTTATAAAGCATGCCAGTTTTCTATTTCCATAATAGAGGGAGGAGCACGGTAGCTCTGTGAGTATGGGTCAGAGAGATATCCCTCATTAAAACGAGCATTTTGCAACTACCAAGCAGCATGGAGCATAGCAACAGGCTACAACAGTTTTTTTTAAAATAGTGCATACAAATATTCCTGTTTTATTTTTTTATTAAATAAAAACCAACTAGATGATCTTGGGCCAGTCCCTCTCTCTCAGCCCAACTCACCTCACAGGGTTGTTGTAAAAATAGGTTTGTAAAAAAATTGTGGGGGAGAAAAGGGCAGGATGCAAATAAATAATAACTTCCATATCAAACTATACTGCTTATTTCAGTGGTTGAGGTTGGAGTTTGCAAAGGTGGTTTGGTGAACCACCTACATTCCTCATATCTCCAGTCAGTCTGTACCTGATCTAGGAGGTGTGGCAACCACGAGGTGTGGATTGCAGCAGGGCAACCCCTGAACCCAATTTCAAAACTTAAAAGCCTTAAACTAAAGCCCATGTCACACTGCACCAACGGATGCAAAGAGGATGTAAAACGGAGAAAAACGCTTGCCATCCGTTGGAAAACGTGATGCATCCGTTGTGTACTCACTGCGTACGTCTTTCATACGCTCTATCCGTCAAACATCCGTCTACTGCTATTTCATCCGCTCAAAAGGTTTTGAGCTGCACAAAACCTTTTAAGCGGATGAACTTTCCGCCGCGTACAATGTACATCCCCGACACACACGGGCAACAAGTGTTCTACGTCCGTTGTCATCCGTTACACGTCCGCTGTAGCCTCTCGGCATCCTCTGGGCATCCGCGCAACTCACATCTGCTCCAGCGGAAAGAGGGAGGAAGCGAAAGGTACGTGGAACATCCACACAGCGTTAGTAGCACGGACATAGAAAGGATGAAAGCGGATGCAGCTCGCATATAAAGCATTAAAACGGACAAAACATTTGCATATGGGATGTATCTCAGATATTTAGGAAGTCTGGAGGATGTCTAGAGTATGTGGAAAGACACCTAGTGGAAAACCGACATTTCCTATAAAAAGGGGGAGGAAATTACCTGAATCTCACTATCAGTCCAGCAGCCGTGGTGTGCAGACCTCTTCAGCCTTGCTCTTGCTCTTCCACATCGTCCGTTGATCACCACCATGGATCATCACACACTCCTTATGGTCGCTGCGATCATTCATCACCAGAACCAAACCCTATTCAGACTGTTTCACCTTTTATACACAAGGAGAAGAAGGAGACGTCCAAGAGCTGTGTGGGTCCGAGGATGGATCGTGAGAAGAATGGAGTTTGGACTCTATGACCAGTTGATGGTGGAGCTGAGGAATGAAGAACCTCATGCATTCCATCACTTTATGAGGATGCCACCAGCCATGTTTGACGAAGTTGTAGAGCGTCTGAGACCCAGGTTGACAAAGCTGAGCACCAACTTCCGTGCCAACCTGGACCCTGGACTGAAGGTGGCATTGACTCTGCGCCACCTGGCCTCTGGAACCACATACAGAAACATGCAGTATGCCTGGAGGGCGCCACACAACACCATCAGCAAAGTGGTCAGAGAAGTGGTGCAGGCCATCATTGAATACGTGGAGGAGCTCCTCCAGTGCCCCACCACTGAAGAAGGATGGAAGAAAGTTGCAGAGCAGTGGTATCAGAGGTGGAACTTTTCCTACACCGTTGGAGCCATAGATGGGAAGCACGTGGCCTGCAAAGCTCCAGCCAACTCAGGGTCCTCTTATCACAACTACAAGGGCTTCTTCAGTATCATCCTCTTTGCCATGGTTGATGCTGACTACAAGTTGTACTTGTAGTACATGTTCATCGATGCTTCAGGCAACGGGTCAGCTTCAGATAGCCAGGTATACAACGCCAGTGACCTCAAGGAGGGGCTGGAAGGCAACCTCATCGTGGGCTTCCCAGATCCAGAACCCCTGCCCAACGACACACAAGATGTGCCCTACTTCATCGTGGGGGATGACGCCTTCTCCCTCAGAACCTACCTCATGAAGCCCTACAGTTCCAGATTCCTCACCCGTGAAGAGAGGATCTTCAACTGCAGGCTGTCCAGGGCAAGGCGGGTGGTGGAGAACACCTTTGGCATCCTGGCCAACAGGTTCCAGGTACTTCTCACCACCATGCAGCATCACCCAGGGACTGTGAGGAGCATCGTGGAAGCTTGCTGCATTCTGCACAATCTCATGCACACCTGCTACCCAGTGTTGCAGAACAGGCTTGTGGACCGTCAACAAGGCAATGGGGACATGGAGCCTGGTGAATGGAGGCAAGGACAAAACCTGATAGACACTGTGGATGTGCAAGGCCCCAACAGAGCTTCACGTGAAGGGAAGAAGCAGTGCAACCTCCTGAAACACTGGTGGGAGCAGTGAAGCAGTGGAGTGGCAAGACAGGATGGTAGATGGTTAATGGATGCTTTCTTGAGCCTGTCTCATAACACTGATGAGATTGTGACATGTATGATGAGTGGCCCTACAATGAATAGGGCATTAATAAAGAGTTTTGTTTATTTTGAAATGTGTTGATCAATTAATAAATTGTTATTGATAATAAAGGGCCATATGTGTGGCAGCTGGGAGGGTGGACCATACAGTCCCACTATGCTTGCACTGGAGGTTTATCTATCCCACAACTATCCTTACCCATCCCACAACTATCCTTACCCATCCCACAACTATCCTTACCCATCCCACAAGCATGCAAAGGCTTAACCCTTTTTTCAAAGTTTTCACCAACACTTTATTAAGTAAAAAAAATGAACCAAGTGTGTGAAGCAAAGATAACCTTTACTAATAATAAACTGTATGACTTTATTAAAAAAGCAAAATGACCCAAGTAAAGTGTCTTAAGCAAAGATAAAGTGAACAGGTAACAACTCAGGCTCTGGCACTGTTCTCAGTCACTCTGAGGCGTGCCCATGGTCTCAGATGTAAAGGGGCCAGGGACTGTGGAGGTGGCTATTGCTGGAGTGCTGGTCTGAGGCGGCATTGGGGTGCTTTGCCCTGAGGGTACAACAGGAGATAGTGTGTGCAGGAAGCTCTCAGAGAGCTGACTCAGTCCCGTGAGGTTGAGAGGCACTTCCTCAAGGACCTGGGATGTGAGGCCCAACACTGATGACAGATGTTCTGAGAAAGGGCTTGGCTGTGGGGTGGAGGAAGGAGGAGTGTAGTGGGGCTGTCTGGTCTGCAGCTGGGTCAGCTGAGTCATCTGTGGCATCTGTGGTGTCCGAGGAACCTGGGTCTGGCCTGGGAAGGGCTGCCTCTGCTGTGGGAAGTCCTGGTAGTGGTAGGCTTGGTAGGAGAGGGGCTGCTGAAATCCGTGGAAGGGCTGTGACATCGCCTGGGGTGGAGGAGCAGACCTGGAGTGGGTAGCAGCAGGTTCAGCTGGGGCTGGAGGGTGGTGCAGAAGAGCTGTGATCCTCTCCTTCATCGCCTGGTACTGGGCCTCGGGCATGTCCATGAGGCTCACGTAGGTGATGAAGGGCTTGCGGTTGGAGGATGGTATGTCGAAGTGGACCAGCTGGGAGAGAAGATCTGTGTTGACTTTGATTGTGTCCCTGATCTCCAAGAGGACAGTGTGGCTCTGTCTCTCTGGTCTGCCTTTCTGCCTGCTTTCTGTGGAGGTGGAGCTGGGGGTGGGTGTCGGTTGGTATCTGGTGGCTGCTTCTTCTTGCTCCATCTGAGACAGGGGATCCTCCACGTCCTCCGGCACGGGGAGTGCAGCTGTTGGGGGGGTCTCTGTCGTGGGGCTTTCCAAAGACACCTGCCTGGACATGGTAGCTGTCTCCTGGCTGGAAGAGGAGTGGCTCTCTGTGGGCTGACTGAGGGAGAGGGTTGACAGAGGGGCTGCTCCTCAGTGGCAGATCTCACCCTCCAGGAAGCTGCACCTGGCCATAATATAGGTCTCCCGGTCAGTGAGCTTGACAGCGGCCTGGCCGGATTTCTTCAGGTGCAGCTTGCCATACCAGGTGTGCATGTGCTTCCACCACCCCAGGAGGACATCTGAAGTGTAGCCCAGGCTCTCCGCCTTCTCTCTCCAAGCTGCCTGCTTTCTCTTGGTGTCGCGATAGAGCCTGTGGCCCTTTCTCCACAAGTACTCGTTCTCTCTCATCCATTCCAGCAACTCCTCCTCATGGTCTTCGGAAATGGAGTAATGTTTTCTCTCTCCCTTCTCCTTGCCTTGCCTTGTCCTCCCTCTGGCAGGGGCTTCAGGGCCTTCAGCAGCAGGGCTTTGAGGGCCTTGGGGCTGGTCCATCACAGAAGCAGCAGCAGGAGAAGCACCAGCAGGAGAAGCACCAGCAGCACCAGTTGCAGGAGAAGCACCAGCAGCAGCAGCTTCAGAGTCAGCGCCAGGGAGTGGGATGGTGGTTCTGTCCTTCTTGCCAGGGCTGGCAGGAGTAGGCACAGGCTTCCTCTTCTTCCCCATGGTGTTCTCTCAAGATGTCTCTGGCAGCAGGTCTTTCCTCTGAATGCTGAGTGCTTGCGAGCTGCATCGTTTTATATCTGCGGAGCTGACGCAATTCATCCTCCCCGCATGCAGAGTGAATGCTTTGCATCCGCTACGCATCCACTATGCATCCTATAGGTGTCCGTGATGCATCTGTGTCATCCACTATGCATCTACTCCTTCTGCTACGCGTCCACTTCGCTATTCTCCCCCGGAAGCCCTGCGGATGTGTCATCCGCTTCCATCCGCTTCCATCTGCTAGGCTTCCTACGAACATCTGCTTTACATCCCCGCTACATCCTCCCCACATTCGTTCCTTTCCGTTGTTTTCCGTTCTGTTTATGCAAATTTGGGGTACTTTTGAGAACAGATAACAATGGATGGAACCATCCCCGAAATTTTGCTCATCCGCTGTGTCCTTTTTGCATACGGTTTGCATCCATAGGCCAGTTTGACCTCACCTTTAAGGACAGAAAAAAATCCAAGTAAAATGTTGCATGAATAATGGTCCTTATTTTGCATTTTGTTTTGCAAGATTAAAATGTATGTGGGAAGAGCATCAGAAACTCAGCCTGTTCGGTATCTTGATTTCTTGTCTATGTAGATTCTCATTATCCGGTCTTGGTTGTCCAAAAGGTGCTTTTTCCAAAAAGCAACTGGACTTTCTTGGCTTTTTTCTTTGAAAACATTTCTCCTCTCATCCAAAAAACTTCTTCCATTCTAACTGACTGGTAGGGAATGGAGAGAATTAAATGACTGCAAAGAATATAAATCTTTCAATTCCTCAGCAGGGATCGCAAAGTTGTTTTTTCAAAAGGCAAAACTGCACTTTGTTTTTCCTTGAAGACGTTTCCCTTCTCATCCAAGAAGCTTTTGCAGTTCTGAAGAAATGTCTTTTGAAAAAAGCAACTTTCGGGCAACCATGACCTGGATGACTGACAATCTTCAGTGACATCCTCACCAGTCAGAACCGAAGAAGCTTCTTGGATGAGAAGCAAAACATTCTGGCACTTCTTTGGCCTCTTATTCTCAGGAAGCCTTCTGCTCCCATAGATTTTAAGCAGCTTGGTTGTCAGGTGAGAAGTTGCTGAGAGTGAGTAAACATACAAGCCAGTACTAATAAACTGTGGAATGTTCGCATTATCAATTTAGAGCCCAAATCTGCCTAATATAATACGATATTTCCTGTCTGTGACACAGTATTACCCTGTTGGATTTTTAAGCCCCAAGTGAAGGGAATGAAACTTTGTCCTTCAGACAGAGGAAGTCAAAATACATTGCTAAAGAGCTACTAATTAATTTCTAAATTAATTAATTTCTGTTGCGAAGCAAAAACAAATGGGAACTTGACAGGTGTTTACCAACTTACATCTAATATCTAAGGGGCTGTCAGAAAGAAGAGGGAATCAAGATATTCTCCAAAGCATCTGAAGGCAAAAGAAGAAGCAATGGGTGGAAACTAATCAAGGAGAGAAGCAATCTAGAACTATGAAGAAATTTCCTGATAGTGAGAAAAATCAATCAGTGTCCTTCTAAAGAGCAGTCAGGAGTTTCTCCAGCACCATAGTTCAAGGCCTCAATTCTTTGGCGCTCAGCCTGTCTTATGGTCTAACTTTCAAAAATAATAAATGCAATACATTTAATAAATAATCATTTATTGTAAAATGTTTATTTTGTATTGCTGCTGGCCTTTACCAGCAAAACCTTATCTGCAAGAATAATGGTTGTGTCTCTGAGAAAAGAGATCCATCAGGCATGAAGAGAACCACATTTGAAAAAAAAATCTTGTCTTAATACAGAAGCATAGCAGAGTTTCCTTGGGTTGGTATCAGCAACATTCATTAAGTTAAGAAAAGCTTCCCAATCTTGGTTTTTATAAAAGGACGGCTTCCATATAAGCTGTCATTGGAGCCATGCCAAATGGCCGATCAAAATTCCCCAACAATTTTGTGAATGGAGAACTGGGTGGATATGTTCTCTGAGTTTCTCTGACAAAACGAGAAGATTTCCATTTTTCTTCCTTTTTATCAGTGACGGTTGTCTATTTATTAGAAAAAGACCCACAAGAGGCGTTCTTGGGTAATATCTTACTTTTCCGTTGAATGGGAACTCTTGGAAGTATTGGAGAAAGGAGTATATTATGAAAGACACAACTTTCCCAAATATTTATTTATTTATAGCCATCCCTGTAGGTATTCTTCCACTTACCACCATTCGTTTAGGGACCTTTTGAAGTTGTAACGGCACCGGAAAAAGTTCCCTATGATTGGTTCTTGCAATTATGTCCATTGTAGCATCCCCAAAGTCACATGATCAGAATTGAGGTGCTTGGCAACTAACATCTATTTACAATGGTTGCAGTATCCTGGAGTCATGTGATCGCCATGTGCAAACTTCCCATCAGCTTCTGATGTCGGTGGGGAAAGCTGGAGTTGCTTAATGACCTCATGATTCACTTAACAATTGTAGAATTTCATTTAACAGATGTGGCAATAAAGGTCATAAAATTGGACATGACTTCCTTAACAACTGTTGTGCTTAGCAGCAGAAATTCTGCTCTCATTTGTGGTTATAAGTTGACCACCTGTATTTTTACAAATAACTCAAGGCAGCTAACATATCCTAGTACTTCTTTTGTCCTGTTTTCCCTACAGCAATCCTGTGAGGTGGGTTGAACTGAGAGAGAGAGAGACACACACACAGAGAGAGTGACTTCTCAGCAAGAATTTCCCATTCCACCCCTGAGAGAATATCTCTGTGGTTTTTTTTTAATCAATCCAAATTAAAATGGAATTGAAAAAAAAATTAAGAAAATTTCTCTGCTCACTTCTAACTAATAATGCTGTTCAAGGATCCTGCCCCCAGAAAACTGAAAAATTCCAAATATAAGTGTCAATTTCTAGGTTCTAAGATAAGTGTTCCCAGAGGCAACAGCCATATCTTTAAAAAAAATATTATTATGATAATTATTTCTACAGGAACGAAAGGCACAAACTTGCTCTGCTTATAGCATTTCCCCCATTTGGCTTCCCTTGATAGACTTTAGGATTCTAATAAAAAACACAAAAATATATGCCACCAGCTGGAAGTTTGCTCACGCCAGCCCAAACAGCACATACCAGAATTCTTTGCATCTTCATAGTTCTTGCTAATGAGGTGATGGAAGAAGATTTGCTGAAGGCAAGAAAAGTCATGGAAATGTAGTTTCTTCAGGGCATTTTCAGCCTCTTTCATCAGGCAGTAATTCAGCGAAAAACCTCAGTTGTTGCACCAAGCAAACAATTGGATTCCACTTGAAGGAAATTCTGTTCCAACTCTTAGGATGATAGGCATACGCATACAGGTAGCTGAAAAGAAGGGAGGGGAAGAGGACATCTCATGGATTTCAGGAATGACAAAAGCTGCTTTTGTTGCTTTTTGTTACGAATGCAGAGGGCCATTTGATCCATATGGTGAAGTTGTCATTCCAGAAATGGAGATTAATGTCACTTGTCAGTTGATGAAATGGCTTTCTGTGCACCAGGCTGCATCAAAAGACTGGACAAACTTTCTACCTTTTTAGTATCAAGACCACATGAAGTCTTAGTACCACTTGCTAAGACGACACTTGGAATACTGCATCCAGTTTTGGTTGCCACGATATAAAAAAGATGTTGAGACTCTGGAAAGAGTGTTGAGAAGAGCAACAAAGATGATTAAGAGACTGGAGGCTAAAATATATGAAGAACGGTTGCAGGAATCGGGTGTGTGTAGACTAAGAGAAGGACTAGGGAGACATGATAGCTGTGTTGCAATATCTCAGGGGCTGCCACAAAGAAGAGGGAGTCAAGCTATTCTCCAAAGCACTTGAGGGCAGGACAAGAAGCAATGGATGGAAAATAATCAAAGAGAGAAGCAACCAGAACTAAGGAGAAATTTCCTGACAGTGAGAACAATTAATCAGTGGAACAACTTGCCTTCAGAAGTTGTGGGTGCTCCATCACTGGAGGTTTTTAAGAAGAGACTGGACAGCTATATGTCTGAATGGCATAGTGTCTCCTGCTTGTGCATGGGCTTGGACTAGAACAGAGTTCCCCAACGTTTCCAGCTTGGTGGACCTGGGGAGAGGATGGTTCCACAAGAGCAAATGACAAAAGTGCCTCCATGCACCTCCATTTGCACAAGTAGCTACAGGTGTGCCTGCTGCTTGCTTTAATGGATTACGGATGTGTGTACATGCTTGCCAGTCATTTCTACAGCCCATTTGCAAACCCCTCAAGGCCCACTCGTGGGCCTTAGCCCACAGGTTTGGGACCCTTGGACCATAGAAGACCTTTAAGACCCTTCTAACTCTGGCATGCATGAAATCTCCCAAAATTCCCACTCTTTCCTTCTAGTCTGGCCTAGGTTAGGGTCAAGCTTTAGATTTGATTCTTGGCCAGCTGCAGAGTTTAATGCAGTCTGCGAACTTTATACTCCATAAAGTATTAATGTGCATAAGTAGTCCTTGACTTACTATCACAATTGGAACCAGAATTTCCATTGCTAGGTGATGCAGATGTTAAGTCACCCCCGATTTTACAGACTTTTTTTTTGCCACAGTCCCTAAGTGAATAACAACAATTCTTAAGTGAATTATATGGTGGCTTAAGTGACTCCGGCTTCTCCCACTGCCTTTGCTTCTCTTCATAACCCAACTGGGAAGGTTGGAAATGGCGATCACATGACCCCTGAAATGCTGTAACTCGGGTGATCATGTGACCCCTGAAATGCTGGTTGCCAAGGTCCTGAATTTGGATCATGTGACTGCAGATGCTGTGATGGTTGTAAGTGCGAGAACTTGCTGTAAGTCACTCATTTCAGTGCTAAAATTGAATGGTCACTAAAGGAGTAAATCGAAGACTACCTGTATTTTTGAAACAATTCAGCTTTATGAAGTTAGCTTGTTTGAAGAAACAAAGTTATGTCCTACTGACTAAAAATATGAAGAATCTAAATTTGAATTTAGTGGCCTCATAATCCAAGAGTAGATAGAATTTCAGTTTTAAATTAGTGTGTATTTTTTTTGTCTTAATTTCTGGGTTAGGAAAAATTAACCATCTGACTTGCACCACTTTCTTTTTCCCTTTCTTTCTCTGAATGGTTATGGAGATTTCAAAGACAGTAGTTGTTTTGCATTGATTGGTTTTCTATTTAAATATCTGCAACTCATTGGAGCTATTTTCTAACTTTAGTAAATAATACATTGAAGAACAAAGAAAAGCCTGGAGCAAGAAGTGATTCAGCTTTGCTAAACTTGAAACAGATTAGAATTACATGCACTTACAAAATATAAATATCATCTGCATTCAAATGTTTTGACTATATTTTCTGCCAAATCAGAAGCTACTCAGGGATGCAATGGTGTAAAATAAAGACATTTTAAGATCTATGAAGGAGGGAGAATTTAACTGAGTTTTATTCATCCTTGTGTCTCTTCCATTTGGAATCCATTCCAGTTGGGGATAATGGAAATTGTGATCTCATACACCAAATGGGACCCAAGTTGTGGAGAAGTGGGGTAGCAGTATTAAAATGATAGTGACATGTGGGGTATAATCTTATTATTTTTATTTATTTTATTTGATGGCACTTAAAGTGCCTTTTGATATAATTTGAGGATTCTTGTTGATTTTAGAAAATAACTCCATGGCCACATTTCTTATCTGTTTTCCCAATCTAATTTGTGACACATTTCCTTGTTGCTGAGAGCTTTTTTCCTTATGATATGTAGCTCTGCTCTTCATTTTTCAATCTTTATATCATCTTGAATTTATTAATAATTACTGCAATTCCAGAATGCATTATTTCTTTTATTAATATCAACCAAAATGTCACAAAGCAATGGAGAAGCTTTAAAAGTCTATAGGCTTTTTCATTGTACTGAATGTTTGTTTGTCTTCTGTTTCTTCTGAACAAGTTTGAGCTCCGGATCAAAATTTCTCACCAAAGACTCTTGAGTAAATTACACAAAGGAGAAGAAGTATCTGTTCTTCTTCCTTGATTATTAGGATGAGATTGACCTCCATGTTGACCTGACAAAAGAACATAATCTTCCTCGTAGCATATAATTAATGTGTGGGATTCATTACCCCAATATAAAGCAATGTCCACTTACTTGGATAAGCATAGTTTGCAAGACAGCATTCTGATGCATTTGCTTTTTCAGGTGGCTTGTACAGGATGCCTACAGAAGTTAGTATTTAAAATCAGAAAGTTTGCATTGACTGCACTCTTAAACTCAGATTAAGCCATGGTTTGCTTAATATCAGCTAGTCCTCGACATACCAACATGATTGAGACTAGAAATTCTGTTGCTAAGCAAGGTAGTTAAGTGAATCATGCTCAATTTTCTGACCTTTTTTGTCATGATCGTTAGGCCAGTCACTGCAACTGTTAAGTGAATCATGTCATCACTAAGCAAATCCAGCTTCCCCCATTGACTTTGCTCATCGCAAGGTCACAAATGGTGATCATGTGACCCCAGGATGCAACTGTAGTAAATACATGTCAGTTGCCAAGTATCCGAATTTTGAACATCTGACAGTGGGGATGCTGCAACAGTTGTAAGTGCGAGGACAAGTTATAATCAACTTTTTCAGTGTTGTAACTTCAAACGGCATCTAAACCAGGCAGGGTGTCAAACATATGGCCTGTGGGAAAATGTGAGGGACCAGCCCATGCAGCTTCGGCCTGGTCTACCCAATGTGAAGAGGAAACAGGACAGCAGTTTGAGGAATGGGGTCAAGATGGCCATGTCCACCCCATCAGCCACACCCACCAGCCCCCCCCCCCAAGGGTAACCATAGCCTGATGCAGCCCTCAGTTAAATTGGGTTTGACACCCCTGATCTAAACAAATGGCTGTGGGACTTGTCTGGTTCATTAAATAAGGCACAGTTTCTGCAGTTGAGGCCATTTAAGTCAAAATGATTTATTTTTCATAAAAACTAGGCTCACACAAAAGTCTAAGCCGACCTCAGGAAAAAAAAAAAAAACACCAGACCTTAGCACATCCATCCAGTTTGTCAATCCAGGCATTGACAATCACTGTAAAGTGAGCTGTTAATTGGGACTATAGATTACCCCTCAATTAGTTTCACTTCCCTGTGCAATTTCTTGTGTTCTTTCAAATTCTTTTTTTTTTTAAATAGCTTTAGCTGATTCGAAACAAGGTAAATATGAGATAATTAAAGAATTGCTAAATTTCATTTTTATGAACTAGGTTTGCAGTGCAGTGCAGTACTAGTGCTAGAAAACAAGCCGGAGGGAATAAAGACCTGTCATAATCTTGTTGATGATGCTATTTGTTGATATCCTCAAATAGCACAAACGCCTAAATGGTCTTTTTTTCTCAAGAAAGAAGAGTTTATTCCATCAATTGCATGTTGGAGACCTCAGCATTTCTTTCTTAATAGAAGCAAAGTAAGAGTAAACAAGGGAAGCGGTGAGGTCTCTAGGGCACCAGGTTTAATCAAAAACCCATCATCTGGCAGTACCTCTATTAGAGAAGCCCATGAAATATTTTTCCAAAGTAAGCAGAGGCTAAACTTCTGCAGAAGACTGCAGACCTTAATCAGGCTGGAGATTAAGAAAAGGACCAGAGGGAAAACACTTTGATGTCGAAGGGACCAATTTTATGGGTGTTGAGTCTACAACCCTCAACATTCCCAGCCAGTAGCAGCTATGATAAGGGGGCTTTGATTGTGGGGATTAACTTTTGTCAAAAGGTGACAAGGTTCTGGTTTGTGACAACAGATCAAAATCAAGTTACAGTGGTTACCTTTGTTGGATAAGGTAACTCCAAATCTGATTTTAATAAAGGAGAATATTTGTAGTTCAGAGTTGAAATGAAGGGTCCTTGGTGCTCTCTGAGCTTGGTGATTTTCTTGAAGACGTTTCATGACCCAAACTAGGTAACGTCATCAGTGCTTAGTGCAGTTTTTGAGAACGTTTTGCTTTTCAATGTTCCTACACTTACAATCAAGTTTTCTGTTGCTAAGTGGGACAATTGTTAGGTGAATTTTGACTCATTTTGAGCTTTTATGCTGTATTTGTTAAGTGAACCACTGCAGTCGTTGAATTAGTAACACGGTTGTTAAATGAATCTGGCTTCCCCATTGATAGAAGGTTGCAAAAAAGGGATTGCATGACCCCCCTCAAGACACCGCAACTCTCATAAATACAAGTCAATTGCTAAGCATCTGAATTTTGATCATGTCACCGTGTGAGGCTACTGCAATGGTCATAAGTGTGGGAAAAACAGTCATAAGTCACTAAATGAACTGTTGTTAAGTCGAGGAGTACCTAGTACTGAAAATGAGGATATAGATGGTCAGGAGTCCCAGAAAAAGCCAACCTTCTCTTCTTTTCTTTTTTCTCAGCTCCGTTTTTCTCTTTCCCTCTCTCCGGTTTTACAACTTGAACTCGATTGCCAGCCGACCAAACGCTGCGTTCTGCTTAGAACCGTGGCACATCTCCAAGCACACCAGAGGAACGGATAGTCAGGAGACCACCCAAGAATGACAGTTGTGTCGCAAATTTTGGCAGAACTTGGGCAACCGGCTTTCATGTGTTGAAGACAATTCTTTTTGTAAAAAAGAGGCTTTGTTATTCACCCGGGGCTTTCGTTCCCATATTTTTCCACAGAAGCAACAAAGATTTTCATTGTTTCTCTCATGAATCGCGGGCAGCATTATAGTGAAGCTTGCAGTGGCAGCATATTGTCATGTGAAAAAGCAAAATAAGTGACCAGCTGTGTGGTAGGCACAGGCTTTCCTTGCATTGCAGATTTCTTTTCATTCTTGGGCAGATAAGGAGCTGCAGTCTTGATGCCTGGCAGATCCCTTCCGAGAATGACAGACATCCTTGTGCCTGATAAGAGGCACCTGTTTCTGTTGGTTATCTGTGTTTAGTCCCTGGATTTAGCAACCATGATACCCCACCTGCATTGGTGTTTTTATTGCAAGAGCTAATCACTCTTGACAACCAGGGCCTGCTCCAAAATGTTGACGTGCCGTTGAAGGACTCCCGATTAAGGCTTCGGTTTGTCAATCATTTGTCCACGATTAATTTTCCAGGATTCTGGCTTGCTGGTCTAAAAGTTAAATCAGCTTCCTGTCCATACTTAGCCCTCTTTTCTGAAATCTCCCCCTTTTAAAAAAAAATATTCTTAAACACAGCTTAAAGATTACCCACAACACCGTTGCTGTCTTGCTGTTACCTGTGGAGATTCTCAATCATTTATGGTTGTTGCAAAGGTATTTTTTTCCAAAAGGCAACTGGACTTTCTTGGTTTTTTTTTTTTCCCTGCTTCAGAATGGCATAGAGAGCCAGTCTGGTGTAATGGTTAAGGTGCTAATTTAGAAGACCAGGAGACTTTGAGCTCTAGTCCTGGCTTAGCCATGAAAGCTGACTGGATGACTTTGGGACCAGTCCTTCTTACTCAATCAACCCACCTCGCAATTGTTATGGGGAAAATAGCAAGAAGTATTCTGTATGTTCGCTGCCTTGAGTTACTTATAAAAAAATGAAGGCAGGATAAAAATTGAACATATACATAGAGCTCTATGCTCAGAGGAGCATTGGAACTTGGGAGTCACATACAGCTCTAACAATTCTGTGTGTCATCCCTGCCCTAATTCATAAACCATCACAACCACAGTGAATGGCTTCATACAACACATTAAACCCAAACTAAACCTCACTTGATGATACTGTTGTGGTTCGCCGGCAGCCGGTGCAGACGGCAGCGGAATTGGACAGTGGGGAAGAAAGAGGACCAGTCAGGGAATCTGGAGAGGACTCAGATGAGGGTCCTGCACCCGATGCAGGCATGGGGCCAGGACCATCTGGGAGTGGGGTGCTGCCTTCGGAGCCTTTGGAGTCTGGCAGCAGCGAGGCAGAGGACCCAGGGGAGTCTGTTCCCAGTGCGTGTGTGTGCAGAGCTGCTAGAAGGCAAGAGCAGCTGAAACAAAAGGGCGACTCGGGAGAAAGGCTGGGAGGTGATTGCCCCTCCCATAAGGGATAAAAATCAGGCCTAAATGACAAAACCTTTGCAGGAAGTAAAGTAGTGTGATCAGTTCCAAGTCATCCTTGAAGCTTTGGTTGGTTTTTTTCTTGAACTTCAGTTGGTTTCTTTTATAGTTAATTGGATACTTCTGTTTTTGGCAGCATTTCACAGAACTGAAAGGTGTGTGCTTATCTTGGGGGACTGTTTAAGATTTAGTTTTAGATTTTAGTTTTTAGATTTTAATTCCGGCTGAGAATAGAAACAATTCCCAGCATTGCAATAAAATAGGTTTTGCTTTTAAAACAAGTTTGTGATTAATTATGATTTACAAAACCTGGGTCAGAACAGATACCTGTTCTTGTAACTTGTTTAGCACCCTATATGGTTCATTAAGATGACTAGTTTTATCTATGTGGGAAAAGCTGAGGCAGGCTGCTTTATAAAATACTCAATTGCTGGAAAAGATAAGATTGCCTTTCTCTCCTTGGTTCAGGTTGTTGAGTTTGGTATTGCAAATACCTCTGTTCCGGAAAGTTCAGTGTCTCTTGAACAATTTTACTGTTTACCAGGATCCTTAAAAGTTCTAGATCAGCTTTTAAGAATGTGCAGACAATGCAAGTTTAAATATATCTTTCCTTTTTTAAAGGTTTTTTTTTTAAAAAAAAGCTTTCTGTGTGTAATCAGACAAATTTTGGACCAGGGAATCATTGGGTCTTATTTCTTCTTTATCCACTCCTTTTCTGTGTTCAGGACAGAAAAGTTATTTTACATTGGGAGATATTTTCTGTGAGACATTGCTTCAATTGAAAATTGATAATGGGAGGACTGGTGCAAAGATCAGCATTAATACAAGTCAATTAAAATAGCTAAAATATAATTGTGCCAATGTGCGGAATCCGCTTAATTTTGGCCTCTGGATTTGGAAAAAGAAAGAAGTGGGTTTTTTTTCATTTACTCCTCCAATTATTTACTTCTATGTTACAGAAACAATGCTTAATTAATTATGATTGTGCTGCTCACCCCTCCCCTGCTGTTGCGATTAAATATTACAGGTGTCCTAAGAAAAGTATTTAATCTCACAAGCTAAATCACCAATTCAGTGCCTGGACTCAGATGTCACACTACATCAGGGATGCACAACTTTTTAAAGCCCAGGGCTGCACTTCCTGTGTCAATGCCCGGGGACCTAATCTAAAACACGGAGGGAGGGGGGGGGATTAGTACAGAAACAGTATTGGGTTTGGTTTAACTTGCATTTGAGCTTAATTAAATGGAAGCATGTAAATGACTGATCCCCAGTCATGAATCGTAGGCAGCCCAAACCCCTCAGCGCATGCAATTGCTAGAGTGAAAGAGGACGAATTCTCAGCTTTTCACATTAATTAGCTGTTTCTTGGATGTGTCTGGATTACAAATTGGAAATGCTCGCCTAAGTAAGGCCTGATCCCCAAAAAGTCTGGCAAAAGCTGCCCAAACCACAAAGAGATTCTTCTTCAGGTATGATTGCCATAAAATTCTCCGTAGCAAGATTGGCAGAATGGGATTTTAAATATTTCTTCAGCCATAACAGCATAACAGTCAGAAGGGACCTTGGAGGTCTTCTAGTCCAACCCCCTCCTCAAGCAGGAAACCATATACCATTCCAGAGAAGTGGCTGTCCAGTCTCTTCTTAAAAGCCTCCTGTGATGGAGCACCGACAACTTCTGAAAGCAAACCTTTCCACTGGTTAATTGTTCTCGCTGCTAGGATATTTCTCCTTAGTTCTAAGTTGCTTCTGATTCGTTTCCGCCCACTGTTTCTTGTCTTGCCTTCCAGTGCTTGGAGAATAAGGTTGACCCCCCTCTTTTTTGTGACAGTTCCTCAAATATTGGAACACTGCTGTCATGTCACCCCTTCTTCTATTCATGAGAGTACTCAATTCCTATAGGCCAGGGGTGTCAAACTCAAGGGCCATGCATAAGCGCACAATCGTGCCTACCGTCCCTGTCCTATTGTCCTCAATTATTAGTTCCTATTTCTTGTATTTAAAACTAACTTTTATTTTTATTTCTACCATATTGTAAGCGCTTGACTAAGTAAGTAAGTAAGTGAGTGAGTAAGTAAGTAAGGCCCACAGGGTGCTTAAATCTGGCCCATTGGGCCAGCCTGGAAATCTCAAAGGACCGGCCTGTGAGGCCTCTGGCAGCCAAAACACGCCCAGTTTTCAGCCTGGATAGCCTCCTGAAGCTCTTTTCCAGCCAAAACAGGGCATGGGGGGACACGTATATTCCCCGTGCTCCGTTTTGGCTAGTAAAGTGCTGCAGAAACCTGTCCAGGCTGAAAACTGGCCACGAAAACACCCCCCCTACCACCCCGTTGGCCCACAGGGAGAACTACAATGCTGATCTGTCCCTTGAAGAAATCCAGTTTGACACCCCTGCTGTAGCTGTTCTTCATACATTTTAGCCTTCAGTTTCTATTTCCATTTAAAATCCATATTCCTGGGTAGAATAGGATGAAGGCTTTTCAGATTTTCTTTCAAACAACTTTATCCTAATTTGACAAGGAAGCAGATCTCATCAAGGAGCATGGGAAACTGTGAAGTGGGCTGTTTGCAATGTGTGTACAATAGCATGTGAGAATAATTGTTTTAGTAAGGTGGCCAGTGCATTCTTAAATAAATAAATCTGCCCAATGTGGTTAAAATGTCTGTAGTGTTAAAATTATTCACTTGTAACCTTTAATGGGATTTTAAAACCATTCTTTATTAAGCAAGTTACAATAGTTTGGTTTGTATATTGCGCTAAGCCATAATGGGTTTCTGATTTGTTTTACTTTCATTTATTATTTATTCATTCATTTGCTACCTAGCTCACCATGGGGCTAATCTAGTCGGTTTACAATAAAAAGAGTGTAAATGAAATAGAAGTAAAATTATAGAACAGTAAAAGAAACAATGGAATACATCAATATGACAACAGTAAGATTTTGGCTTATGCAAACCAAGCCATTGCAGTTTGTATATTATGGCTTATGTCTTTGGACAGTGTTTGAACATTTTCCCATTCTGGCAGGGGAATTCAGGGAGTGAGAGTCCACCCATCTTAAAAGTGGCCAAGGTTGAGCAATATTGCCTTAGAATTTTGTTTCAGCTGAACCATTTAAACCAGAGTTAAATAAGCCATGGTGATATGTAAGCCAACCATTGGTTCTATTTAGATAAAGTACTGTGTTTAAGTAGTTTTTATTTCAGCATGACTGAATCTTAAGTATTCTTTATTTTCAGTGTTTATTTTGTATCCTGTTTGTCTTTTCTAACACATGGTTTTCTTTGAACTGGATTTGTTTTGTCTTTGAACTGTGTTGAATTTTAACTCTGGTATGTTCACATATTGAAAGCCAGTTTGATGTTGTGATTAAGGCATCTAGCTAGAGACCAGGAACTCATAAGTTTCCTCGCCCCTTCTTAGGCACAAAACCACCTTGGGCCAGTCAGTCTCTCTCAATCCTTGGAAGGAGGCAATGGAAAACCACTATTGGAAGAATTATCCTTCTGGGTTCAGTTCCAAGTGGGGAAGAAGACACTGGAAAACATGGAGGCTGTTTGGAAAGATGGTTTAATGGTGGACAGGATCACATGGCTTGGAGCTCCAAAGTGAAAAGGACGATCACATGCTTTAAGATGTTGGGTGAAGGAAAAGAAGGGGGGAAAAAAAGGGAAGAGATGCTGAGAGTCCCTGGGTTTTATGTCCTCTTGTTGCGATTTGAATTGGAGCTTGTATTCTGATTGGTTGTCAGACTCCCATGGCGCCATGCAGGGGCAACTCTATAGGCTGTCCTGAGCGGCAGGCTTGGTTGAGCCTTGCTGGATGATGATGTTATGAAAGGGCTTTGGGCAATTCCTATTATAGCTCTACCTGGAGTAGATCTTTGCTATGTAAAATAGACTAGCCTACACCAAAGTAATGGTCCATAAGCAAAGGTGGGGGTGGGCTGAGTTTCTGCCTGAGTTTCTACTTTTCGTTTTAGTGGGAATTGTTCTGTATGTAAAGTGGATGACTCCAAATCTACAAACCTGATTGGCTAATAAAATGAACACTGGATTGGTTCACTAGGAACCAATCCAAAGAGCTGCCAAAAAGGCGGCAAATCTAAACAACTGCCATTGGCTGCAAGCAGGCAAGCCAGCCTGTATAAAAGGCTGGCCCCGGCTTCAGCCAAGCGTTCCTTTTTACTGAGTAGTTTGTAATAAAAGTATTTGTTGTTGGAACCCGGTCTACCTCGTGTGTTTTCCGAACAAAACACTGGCGACGAGGGTGGGATCGTCCTGAATGGAAAAAAACCTGCACGCGGTGATAAGAAGTCCAGATTACAACCAAGATGTCTGGAAACAACGCACCGCCCGCACCCTTCAATCCCAACGAAGAGGATTGGGATTCCTATGCTGATCGCTTCCAAATGTACTTGGAGAGCAATGAAATGGAAGGCATTTCCAAGCAACGCAAGAGAGCCGTGTTCCTGACGCACTGCGGGCCAACAGTTTTTAAAATGGCAAAAGCCCTCGCGAAGCCCCGGGACGTTAAACAACTAACGTGGACAGAATTGCAGAGACTCCTCAAAGCACACTACGCTCCGATGGTGTCTAACTTAATAAAGCGACACGAATTTTACCGCAGAGACCAGAGAGAGGGAGAGACCGTCGCCGATTTCATCGCTGCCCTCAGACAAATAGGGGGTGAGTGTGAATTTTTAAACATAGACGAGGCAATGAGAGATCGCGTGGTGTTAGGCCTGAGAGACTCGACCGCACAGAGTAAAATGCTCAACAAGCCCAACATCACCGTTACCGAAGCCATCGCGGAAGCTACAGCCGCTGAAGCCGTGAAAAAATCTGCTGTAGCCATTAAAAAGATGAACACACACAGCGAAGAATCACCAGCCAAAGATAGAAAGCATCCTGCCACCACAACCCACTACGAAGAGTCGGGCGAAACAAATGAATCGAGCGAAGAGGACGACGAGGTCCACCGTTTGCTCACGAACAAAAAAGAGCGCGAAAGGAGAAATTGGCGGGAATGCGCTGGCTGCGGAGGAAACCATCCACGAGCCGAATGCAGATTTCTCGATGCCATCTGCCGACATTGCAAAAAACGAGGGCACATCGAGAAGGTCTGCAGAAACAAAAAATTCTACAGCCCAACGAGACGCAGAAATTCCCCAACACGAGCCGAGCCTAAACGAGCCGAAAGAAAATGGCAACAAGAGAAGCGAGCCAATACACACCAAACTGTCATTATACAGAGCGCTCAGACGGAAAGTGGGAGAAAAATTAAAGTCATCGTGGAAATCGAGGGAAAACACTGCAAGATGGAAGTGGACTCGGGGTCCTTCCTCTCCATGGTATCGTGGGACACAATTAAACAGTTAGTCCCAGGTATCAAACCAAAAGAATTGAAGAAGCAGCACCTAACCCTCAAGGACTATCAGGGAAACCAAATCCCTGTGATTGGCATGGGACATTTCCGAGTCGCCTACAAAAATCACATCAAGGTGCTTCCGCTGACCATAGTCAACCAAGACAGACCAAGCCTCCTGGGCATCGAGTGGTTCGCGCCATTGGGCATCGGGATGACCGGGGTCGATCAAGTGACTACAACCGGCTGGGAAGACGACCTCATCCGAGAATTCCAGGACGTTTTTGACGGCTCACTGGGCAAGTACCGGGGAAACCCCATTTCTTTCAATCTAAACCCCCAAATAGCCCCACGAAGAATAAAAGCCAGGCGAGTTCCTTTTGCACTAAAGGCAAAAATAGAGGAACAGCTGGACAAATTAGTAGCCCAAGGGGTGTTAGAACCTGTGGACCATGCCAAGTGGGAAACGCCTATTGTCACACCCATTAAACCTGACGGGTCCATCAGAATCTGTGGTGACTATAAGGCTACCCTGAACCACGCATTACAACCACGTGCATACCCGGTGCCAGTAGTCCAGCATTTGCTGCATTCCCTGGGAAAAGGCAAAGTTTTCGCCAAACTCGACTTGGCACAAGCCTATCAACAACTCCCAGTGGACCCAGAAACAGCAGAAGCGCAGACTATAGTCACCCATAAGGGCACATTTAAATGCCACCGGCTCCAATTTGGAGTAAGCGTAGCCCCTGGCGTCTTCCAGAGTCTGATGGAACGCCTTCTAAATGGCATACAAGGAGTCGTTCCCTATTTTGACGACGTCCTAATCTCGGCCAGAGATGAAACTCAATTAAGGAACAGACTGAAAGAGGTTCTGACTAAGTTTAGGGAATCTGGCCTCAAGGTTAAAAGAGAGAAGTGCTGTTTAGTTAAGAACAGCGTCGAATTCCTGGGCTACTCAATAGACGGAGAGGGTATCCACCCCACAGATAAAAAAGTTAAAGCGATCAAAGACGCTCCTGAACCAAGAAATAAAACAGAACTACAAGCGTTCTTAGGATTAATTAATTTTTATAACGTGTTCCTGCCAAACAAAGCCACTATAGCAGAACCGTTACACCGTCTGCTAGACAAAAAGGCAATTTGGACTTGGGGTTACAAAGAAAAAAAAGCCTTCCAAAATATTAAAAGCTTGCTAACAACAAACGTCCTCATCCAATTTAGCGACACTCTACCATTAACAGTGACCTGCGACGCCTCACCATATGGAGTAGGTGCCATCCTGAGCCACCAACTACCAGATGGCAGAGAAGCACCCGTCGCATATTATTCTAGGACTCTATCAAAAACCGAGCGGAATTATAGCCAATTGGACAGGGAAGCTCTAGCAATTGTCGCTGGAGTAAAACGATTCCACGAATACTTATATGGGAGGACCTTTCAAATCATAACGGATCACAAACTGCTAATGGGGATTTTGGCGGGAAACAAGCCAACACCTAATATACTGTCCCCAAGAATGACGAGATGGTCAGAGTTCCTGGCAGCTTATTCCTACACTCTGACACACCGGCCAGGGAAACAAATTTCCCATGCGGACGCTTTGAGCAGAGCACCCTTACCAGCAACCGACGCAGACCCGGCACCAGCGATGACAACGCTACAAATCGAGACTTGCCCCGATCTACCCATATCGGCGTATGATGTCGCCAGAGCCACCGCGAAAGACTCATTGACTGCCCGCGTTCTTAGCTGGGTAGGTAAAGGCTGGCCGGAGAATCAAAAAACTGAAAACTTTAAACCTTTCCGGTCCAGACAGACTGAACTTTCTATCCAAAAGGGGTGTTTGTTGTGGGGTGATCGGGCAGTAATCCCTGCCAAATTACAGCCCAGGGTACTTAAGCTGTTACATGAAGGGCACCCGGGAATGGTTAAGATGAAAAGCCTTGCCAGAAGTTATGTGTGGTGGCCGGGTATTGATAAGGACATAGAGTATTGGGTAAGCTCATGCCACAAATGCCAGGCAATTAGACCATCCCCACCAAAAGCACCCGTTAAGGACTGGGAAACCCCTCGAGGACCGTGGTCAAGAATACACATTGAGTTCGCGGGGCCTACCAAAGGGCATACCTTTCTGATTGTCGTTGATGCCTATTCAAATTGGCTTGAAGTAAAAATTATGCCATCAACGACAACAGAAGCTGTAATAAAAAAACTGGACAGCCTTTTTGCTACCCATGGCATACCGGACATTCTCGTCTCAGATAACGGGCCACAGCTAACCAGCATACCATTTGAGCAATATCTAGCCTCCCTAGGTATAAGACATGCACTAACCGCGCCGGCTCACCCGGCTGCGAACGGCAGGGCTGAGAGAATGGTCCGGTTTACCAAAGAAGGGTTGGAACGAATGGACGCTGGAGATATCCAACAAAAAGTAAACCGTTTACTCACACTCCAGCACATAACGCCCAGTACTATAACAAATAAGTCACCAGCAGAATTACTCATGGGGCGAAAATTAAGATCTCACCTGGATAGGTTACACCCAAATTTTACCCCAGAAAACCCCCCTGACTCCTCTACACGGTTCAGACAATTCGAAATAGACGATTTGGTATACGCCAAAAACTTCACCGGGGACCCGGTATGGCTACCAGGACAAATTATCCAAATTACAGGCCCCAAATCCTACCGAGTAAAATTAGACGATGGCAGGGAATGGAAACGGCACATAGACCAGCTTCGATCTCGAATTATAGAAAGAACCACAGACTTACAAACATTCACCAAAAAAACCGGCGAAATGCAAACCAAGGTGGGGGGGGAAAGGCGAGAAACAAATAAAGAACTGTTTAAAACTAAACCTAACAAACAATACGAACAAAAAGAGCAAATAAAAGACTCACTGTTTGAAGAGACTTGCGGAAAGAGCCCATCGGAAGGGGCCAGCCAAGCCAGCTCGACCTGCCCCGAGGAAACGGGAGGGAGCGGCAAAACCGCCGGCCTAAGAAACTCAGGCGGCGGTAAAATGGCCGACTCACCCTTCCAGACGGTTCCAGGGAGAAGGACGGACGACACAGCAGCCCCATCCGAACCGGTCGAAGTCTTCACTGAGAATGAACCGCGCAGGTCAAGTCGAGTCCGGAAAAGCCCCGCCTACCTGCGAGACTACGTCACCACGTAGGACTGAACTAAGGGGGGAGGGGTGTTCTGTATATAAAGTGGATGACTCCAAATCTACAAACCTGATTGGCTAATAAAATGAACACTGGATTGGTTCACTAGGAACCAATCCAAAGAGCTGCCAAAAAGGCGGCAAATCTAAACAACTGCCATTGGCTGCAAGCAGGCAAGCCAGCCTGTATAAAAGGCTGGCCTCAGCTTCAGCCAAGTGTTCCTATTTACTGACTAGTTAAAGAATAAAGTATTTGTTGTTGGAACCCGGTCTACCTCGTGTGTTTTCCGAACAAAACAGGAATATTCTGCCTTTTTAGTATATCCTAAAATGTTTCAGTTTCCTCGGAAGAGGGGTGGGTTTTAACTTCCAACACCTTTTTTGAAATCTTTCCAAGAAAACTGCAGGGAACCAACGCTGACTCGAACCCCTAACCCCCAGAAAGTTCAAACTAGCTACGTATATTTTAGGTAAACTTGGATTGTTTGGAAAAACAATAGTTTGCATGAAACAACCATGTGGTGTTGATTGAAATTGAAAATAGATTCAAAATTGGAAGATGGGAAGGGAAAAGGGGAATGATAAGGCATGATTCATAAACCACCTTGATTAGGACATTATGAAGTTTTTAAGTTATAAAGAGTAGAATTTTTTTTTTTTTAACACCTCTGCTTTTATCAGCAGGATAGATAAGTTGAATCCGTGTTTTTCAAATTGGGCAACTTCAAGATATCTGAACTTGGAATTCTAAGAATTGAAGTCGACTCATCTTAAAATTGCCAAGTTGAAAAAACACAGCTCTAAATGAATTTGTAGCTGGCAGAAGAAAAAGCAAAAATGAAATGTTTCTACAAGCCTGAACGCTCTCTTCTGAATGACTCAAAAGAGACAGACTTCATCTTGAACAAAAAGTCACTTCCTGGGAAGGAAAAGACAAATGGGAAGACTTGTTGATAAAGCCCTATTGTTTGCTTTTCTGATTTAGATAGGGTCATAAAGATTAACTTTCTCCTGAATAATAGGTTAAAAAAAACTATTTTGCTTCCTGAAGGGGTCATGGCCTTAAAAACACTCCTGACCAAACTTGTACTATAGTATTTTATTTTTTTTAGCACCTTGCAAATGGGATGCGAACAGACTTTCTCCCCAGCTTCAAAACTGTGACGTTTTTACTTATTTCTACAAATGTTTTTAAAGCTTCTCAGAACATGAAATATGAAATGGAAAACAGCAGGGGAGAAAATAATGAGAGGATTACCAATATCAAAAACTCTGGAAGAGCAAATGAGAAAAACAACATGAACCTTACACGGTGAAAACCCTGTTTAAAAAAAGGAGGTTTTCCAAGAAATAATGTCTACCAGCTTTTCTCATGGAGGGGTTACAGAGGGTGCAAGTGATCATCACAATACCTAGGTATAAATACAGGTAGTCCTCGACTTACAACAGTTAGTTTAGTGACCATTCAAACTTACACCAGCACTGAAAAAAGTGACTTATGACCATTTTTTAATAATTTTGACCACTGTCACATGATCAAAATTCAGGCACTTGGTAACTGACTCATTTTTATGATGGTTGTAACGTCCTGGGGTCATGTGATCGGTCACCTTTTGTAATCTTCTGACAATCAAAGTCAATGGAGAAGCCAGCTTAACTTAACAACTGTCATAAAATGGGGCAAAACCCCTTTAACAAATGTCTCCCTTAGCAACAAAAATGTGGGGCTTAATTGTGGTCATAAGTTGAGGTCTACCCATACAGTAAAATTGAAAGGCAGAATGCTCAGGGAAAAGAGAAGGGATTTAATGTGATATGTAAGTTGCAGGAGAAACCTTTTGCATTTCGGTGGATTATTTTGTAATAAAAAAAGGCCTCTATCCTATTTTAATTCATAGGAGTAAAACTTAAATTTGACATTTTTATGCCTGTTTTTAATTGCCTGGAAAAATCTGTGCAAAGCAGCGTAGGAAATGCCATTAAACGTTCTCATGGAAGCAAAAAACATTTTGCTCTAGAAATACAGTCTCCAAGAATGAGGGCCAATTATTCAACATATTAGAAATTGCTGTAATTTCGAAATAAATGAGCAAAAAATGCATTGTGAACAGATTAAAAATATCAATTATCTGTTTTGGCAGAGTGCCATTTGTAGTTGAACAAGGGAATTAATGTCATCAGGCAAGATCTTTGGCAGAATTATGGCGTAAATGTAGATGGTGGGAAAAATTCAATTTTCAGTGTTTCTCAATCTCAGAAATTTGAAGATGCATGGTGGACTTCAACTCCCAGAATTCCTCGCTGGCTGAGGAATTCTGGGAGTCAATGCCCACACATCTCAAAGTCAATGAGATGAAGAAAGATTCCCTTAGACCAAATTGACTTTTTGACCAGTATTGCCAAGAAGTAAATTTGTTCTTTTACACACACATTCCCAAAATTCTTTTCCCACCCATAGAAAAGTTTTAAGAGTTAAGATTTTACTTTCCAACGTTTCTCTCCCACATGAGAGTATACCAGAAATATTTCTGTTATATTATATAAATAAAACTTCAATTGGGTGTCAGCTGTTTTGGATAGAAGAATGCATTTTTATATCCTGAATAACATCAGGTTTTTTAAAGCTGCTTTTTTTTTAAAAAAAAAAACAATTTTATTCTATGCTGATGGGAATGTGAATACAAAGAGGTCTCTGAAAGGCATGGCAACACAAAATGCAAAGATTTATTACAACAACTGAAAAAAGTTGGATTTCATAGAAAGCTATGAGTTACTTAATGATAGATTCTTATCTAGGCCACAATGAGCTGGGTTTCCTCTGTCCAGTGAGCCACAAATCATGATCTACAAACAATAATGCCTGGGGTTATATATTATCCTAAATCAGTGTTTCCCAACCATGGCAATTTGATGATGTATAGACTTTAGCTCCCAGAATTCCCCAGCCACCCAGGCCCTTAAACCAACATCGAGCCAACCATTTTATGGTCTAGTGTTTGAGCACAGATATATTGGGAAAAAACATTCTTATCTATACAGATTTAGTTGGGGAATCATTAAGGAAGAGGTGGCAATGACAACGCTGATGCTTATGAAGGGGTCACAACTCAGCATCCTACACCAGTATATGTATCGTACTCAAACTATTGGACATGAACTTCAGAAACTTGAGAGACCTTGGACCATTCAAAATCATACTTTTTTGTGACTAGTCTACCTGGGGATGAAATTGGGGGGAGGGGGTAATCCCCAACCACACATATGCCACTATCTTTAGCTCATGGTAACAATGTGGGGGCCTTGGTGCTCTCTGAAGGTGGGTTTTTCTTGCAGACATTTCATTACCCAAACTAGGTAACATCATCAATGCTTCTACATCTAAAAATGTTCAATTGACGTGTCTTCAGCCTGAGTGAAACTCTGAATTTGAATTTAGTGACTCTTGAAAAGGTAGCTGCTTCTTTTCATTAGGCTGGATCTATTGTACATCCTGTTGGACAAAGTGCTGTGAACTGAAGTGGAAGTAATGACTAAACTACCCCAGAAATAGAATAAAATTGAATGGAATTGAATCGAATCAAATTCTTTATTGGCCAAGTGTGATTGGACACACAAGGAATTTGTCTTGGTGCAAATACTCTCAGTGTACATAAAAAAAAAATGCATTCATCAAGAATCATAAGGTACAACAGTTAATAATAGTCATGAGCAATCAAATCATACTTAGGAAACAGTCAATATAGATCGCAAGGATACAAGTGACAAAGTTACAGTCATAAAGTCACAAGTGGGAGGGGATGGGCGATGAGGAATGAGAAGATTAATAGTAATAGTAGTACAGACTTTGTAAATAGTTGAACGGTGTTGAGGGAATTATTTGTTTAGCAGAGTGATGGCATTCAGGAAAAAAACTGTCCTTGTGTCTAGTTGTTCTGGTGTGCAGTGCTCGATATTGTCGTTTTGAGGGAAAGAGTTGAAATAGTTTAAGTCCAGGATGTGAGGGTAATGCCATTACTGTTTGTTAATTATGTTCATGGATGGATGGACAGATGGATGGATTTCCAGTTTGGTATAGTGGTTAAGATCCTGACCTTGAAACCAGGAGCTCTTTGAGTTCTAGTCCTGCCCTTAGGCATGAAAGACAGCTTGGGTGACTTTGAACTAGTCACTCTCTCTCTCAGTTGGGGAAATTAGGAGGAGGAAGGATCCTAGGCAGGGTCACCTACATGAATTACCTATAAAGTAACAAAGGAGAGATAAAATAAAAATCACATAATTCGTATTTGAATGTTCCACTTGAAAGACCAGAACTATGATAAATAAATCAAGTACCGTATTTTTCGGAGTATAAGGCACACCTAAGAGCCTTAAATTTTCTCAAAAATCGGCTGTGCGCCTTATGTGTGCACTGAGTTCCAAAATCTGTAAAAATGTTGCTGTGCGACTTTGATTAAGCTCCGCTTGATTGACTGTCAGACCATTTCCTGCTGACACTGGGACGTAATACGTATACTACGTACGCTGGCAGCGATAAACCAATCATAATTTGTTTTGTTGTTTTTTCTCATGTTCCTTAGGCTGACTTTTAAAAATAGTAACCCCCATCTGCCCTCTGAAATGGCAAGCTCCTCTTGCTGATTCTTTATTCTATATTCTTTGGCATATATACATACAGTGGTGGGATTCAGCCAGTTCGTATCAGTTCAAGAGAACCGGTTGTTAATTTTCTGAGCAGTTTGGTGAACTTGTTGTTGGAAGAAATCATTAGGGCGGAAAAGCGGTTGTTAAATTATTTGAATCCGACCACTGTATGTATTGATCAACATTCAGAACCTTCCTTGACATGCTATGCCTTTTTGTTTGTTTATTGTGAGAGTTTTTTGTTCTTCTGCATATTCATACGTGCAACCAATTCAAAGAACTTTATGAGCCATGAAAATTTCATTTATTATTCAGCTCTAGTCTTGGGCTCTACCTAAAAGTATTTGTGATGAGGACACGGTGTCTACTAACGTCTAGTTCCTCCTCTTTGATTTGGAAACCATAATTTAAGAAAGAAGTCCTTCCTGAAGTGATTGGGAGTTGCCAGGACTTTAGCATTAATTGTAATGTTTTTTACTTGGTGTTCCCTGAGCAAATTTTGAAAAGGTGGCAGTGGCATTTTTATAAGTAAATAACTCTTAACCACTAATACGCAAGAATGATAATAGGCAGGGAGCTTTTCCAAAGAGGCATGCAATTAAGTGTTTTGTAATCCCACTTAAGGCCATTCAGAAAGCTTGTAAGAACATTGCCTAGCTCCTATTTTCCTCTGGTGAATAACTCCAAAGCATAAATATTTTTGAACACAGCAGGATCACGTTCAATTACAGTACTGCAGCCACGTATTTTGAAAAAGGAGAAGTAAAATGATGACTGCAGGAAATTTGTGTGCAATTATCCTTAGCATGAAACAAAAAATAAATAAAAATCTTGGTTTAAGTACGCCCAGATAAGTATAGGCTGTATGTGAAAAGTTACTAGAATGGTACAGCTATACCTGCACTTTGTTATCTATTAATTCATTTCCAAGGCAGGATTTGTACAAGCCTGTTTGCTCACACCTTAAAATGGTGAGGTGGTAGATATATTCAATTATGCCCATGTGTGGCTTCTCACTTTCTCCTCAAATGGCTGGAGACGTATGTTCAGAAACACTGATTAGTAGTTTGCTATGATTAAGTAACTTACCCAAAACAGAATTGTATTATTGACGATAGGGTATGGGTAGTCTTGAACTTATAAACATTTATCAACCTTCCATCCTTTCGAGGTTGGTAAAAAGAGGACCCAGATTTTGGGGGTTAAGATGCTGACTCTGTAAACCTCTTAGAGAGGGGCTGTAAAACACTATGAAGCAGTATGTAAGTCTAAGTGCTATTGCTATTTAATGACTGTTGAAAGTTATGATGGCGCTGAAAAAAAGTGACTTGCGACCAGTCTTCCTTTTTACAACTGTTGCAACCTCCCTGTGGTCACATGATCAAAATTTGGGTGCTTGGCAACCAGCATGTATTCACCAGGGTTGCAACATCCTGGATTGACATGATAAACATTTATGACTTTTGCAGCTGGCTTCTAACAAGTAAAATCAATGGCAGGGAGCTAAATTCGCTTAACAATCACGGGACAAAAAAGGTTGTTAAATTGGACACAACTTACTGAACAACTGCCTTGCTTAGTGATAGAAGTTCCATCCCAATTGTGGTCATACTGCAAGGACTACGTGGAATTCAGAGAGAGAGGTACTGTAGCATCTGTTTGCAACTCTTTACAGCAGCTACATCAGGGCTGTCAAAACTCGAGGCCCGTGGGACGGATGCATTATGCACTGGCCACGCCCATGCCCGGTTTAGCAAAGGGGGGAGTCCCAATACGTCACGTGACACCGCCATGACAACACGAGTTTGACATCTCTGAGCTAAATCTTTTTTCCCAGATTAAGTGTCAACTGCTCAGGGAGACACATGTCTCTTTTAAAGAGTTTTGGACATCTAGGTGTTTCATCCCTGCTCCTTCAAGAGCATTGCACAAGCGTACTGTAAATAGCATAATCTTTGGTTTGGATGAGTCGCTCAAAACATTGCATCGCACAGCCAACTACCTCTGGCTAGAAAGGTGGGATGCAGATAAATATGCATGAGGTGGCTGGATGAGCAGAGCCAGCCACAATATGTTTTGTTTTGCAAGCAGCCAAGATCAGAGGGTTCTCTACCTTCAGGTAACAGCTTTGAGCACAGCCATACTGTGTGGAGATGATTTGCAAGCCGTGCATCTCTAACATTTGTGGACAAATCTTGTCAGGGAATTCTGGAAGTGGGAATCTACATATCTGGAAAATAGTTGAAAATAGAACAGAATAACAGAGTTGGAAGGGACCCTGGAGGTCTTCAAGTCCAATCCTCTGCTTAGGCTGGAAACCCTATAACCATTTCAGACAAATGATTATCCAATCTCTTCTTAAAAACAGGCCCATTTTTGGGCCTCCAAAGGCTGCAGAGGCTTCCCTCGAGCCCTCAGGAGAGCGAAAACTGCCTGCTCCGGGCTCCAGAGGCCCCCTGGAAGCTGAAAACGGACACTTCCAGTATTTCCAGAAAGCCCGTTTTTCGGCCTCCTGAGGCTGCAGAGGCTTCCCTTGAACAAGCTGGAAATCAGCTGGGAGGCATGCACATGCCAGTGCAGGTAAGGGGGTGACAGGTGTGTGTGTTGCCTGCTCATGCACAGGGAGGCAAGGGCGCATTGCATTATGGGCACCGGCATATGCACACTATCGGCACAGCACAACAAAAAGGTTCACCATCACCCAATTCCAGCAACTGTGCTTTATATGTTTTAGTCTCCGGTCCTTTAATCATCTTTGTTGCTTTTCTCTGCACTCTTTCCAGAGTCTCAACATCTTTTTTCCATCTTGACAACCAAAACTGGGTGCGATATTCCAAGTGTGGCCTTACAAGGCATTTGAAACACTAATGAAACTCATAAATGCTCTTCCTGAACAAAAAGAGAGGCAGCAGTTCACCTGTTTGTCATTAAAGAGGCTATCCTGCCTTCTTTCCTCATGACTCATGCCTTAAGAAAACATTCTAAAGAACACAAGGTTTTGTGTGTGTGTGAATACACATGAAAGCAAATGAAATTTGAAACCTTAGAACCATTACAGATTTTAAATTGTTTATCTCCTGGTGACATTTGCTGAAAGCTAAAGTTTCAGTATTACCCATTCTAAAGATCAGCTAACTGGCGGTAGCTGGGTATATCGTTCGTTCCTTTATTCTAATGTCCTTTTTATTTACCCAGAATGCAGAAAAATCTCATCTGATAACTTTTATAGCCCAGTGGGTGTTTTTGTCTAATAGTTTATCCTATTTTATATAGATCAGTGGGATGCCCATGATAGACTTACACATTCCGTATAAGCTAAGCCATAACATAATTTCGGTTCAGTGCATTGCGTGAACATCACCACTATGGTTTGTAAATCCACTGTTTATAGCTTGGTGCAATGTGTGAATATGGCCAGTTGTGATTTCTTCAACAACCCAGGGCTTGAAAGTGGTTTAACAGCCCAATATATAATTCTAATCATTCTGTCGTTTCCTCTTAGGTTAATGCTCAGTTTGCAAAGAGGCTAGTACTTCTAACATAGTTATTTACCAGGTTTCAAATCATTAAAGTTACTCTTCGAGTTACAAACATAATGAAGCCTGCCTATTAGAGTCATACGTTGTAAAGTTATTGCCTTTTTTGAGGTGATTAACAGAATGTGGCAATCATTAAATGAATGTGATTGATTGTAAAAAGCGGACCGATTGCTCGTTGTGGTGAGGTTTTGCCAAAACCTGGAAGTTCCAGCAAAACTCACAAAATACATTGCCAATGGACATAAAATGTCCTTGAGGCCCAAAATGTAATCATATGCAGGGTTGGGATTCTACCTGGTTGCACCAGTTCTATAGAACCGGTTGTTACAATTCTGCGCAGTTCAGAGAACTGGCAAATCGCACCATTGGCTGCCCCCGCCCTGCCCTGCCCAGTCACTCCTTACCTGGCATGCACTCCATCCAACTTGCCTAATAAGTTGCTGTTTTTCCTTTTTTTCCCCCAACCATCAGCTGTGCCAGGAGATTTAGATGAGCTAGAAAGCAGGAAATCAATCGATTTCTTGCTTTCTAGCTAATCTAAAAGCAGAGCTGAACCTTCCTAGCTTCTATTTTTCAGTGCAGACTCAGGCAGCAGATTACAGAAAGGTAGATCTCTAAGTGAATCTGTGAGTTTGTGAGCAATCTGCCTGCCTGCTTTGCCTGATTTTGGGTAAAAGTTGCTCTCTTTTTTTAAATAAAAAATTCAATATTTACGTAAATATTTTACAATATTTACATACAAGCCATGCCCAGCCAGTCACGTGATCACCAAGCCATGCCCAGTCAACAAGCCACACTCACCCAGTCACATGACTACCAAGCCACACCCACAAATTAGGACATGCCCACGGAACTGGTTGTTAAGAAATTTGAATCCCACCCCTGATCATATGACCATGGAAAAGGTGACCATTGGAAATTACAGATTTGGGTTGTAAGCCTCTTTTGGGGGATCATTGTAATTTAGAACGGTTGCTAAGTAGCTGATCGTAAGTTAAAGACTACCTGTATATTGTCTCCCGAGCTTATCCAGAATCCAGACTGGTCATTCCCCAAATCAGATCAAGACAAATACTTAGAAGAAGCAATAAAGTTGGAGGAGTAAATTTGTGTCCTGCAGATTCTCCTTTGACCTTCGGTGTTGGGTTCAAATTAGCAGCATCACTAACAAACTGTGATGAGGTCAAAACGATGACATATGAATCAACCTCACTGGACAAATGCAATTATATAACGGTGTCTTAGGTTTTATGAGAATTGAGAGGAGAATTGGAAGGAAAATACAACTTGTCTCATTCAATTCATATGTCAATCAGCTAAATTGTTTTTTAATTATCTGCAAGGCATATTCTGCAGGCATTTAGGAATATTTTAAAATATTTTCTTAATCAAAAAGACAACCGAGAATGTTTCAAAAAGCACTTAATGTGTTAGGTATTACTGTGCAGACCTAATGATTTATCTAGACCCTATTTAAGAATTTCTGGCATACACCAAGGCTAATGAGATAAGCATTGATTGGCAGAACATGAGATAATGCCAAATTGTTTCCTTGATATGGCAAGGGAGGTGCCTCTGAAGTTATTCATTATTATTTTTTTCTTTTAGCTACAGATAAATTTATCTACAGGTAGTCCTTGACTGAACTACCATTCCTTTAGTGAGTATTCGAAGTTGGATCAGCATTGGAAAAAGGGACTTAGGACCGGTTTTCATACTTACGACTGTTCCCATGGTCAAAATTTGGGCTCCTGTATTTATGATAGTTGACATTTGCACATGGCTGGGGTCATGTGTTCCCCATTTGTAATTTCCCAACAAGCAAAGGGGGAATGGAGAAGCTTGGTTCACTTACCAACCACATGATTTGCTTAACAACTGTGTGGCAAAAGGGTCGTAAAATGCAGTGCAACTGACTTAACAACTACCTCTCTTAGCAATGGAAATTTTGGGCTTAGCTTTGAGTATAAGTTGAAGACTACTGGTAGGAGAAGAGAAGAAAATGGAAAATAAATTAGAGTAGAGTAGAGTAGAGTAGAGTAGAATAGAATAGAATAGAATAGAATAGAATAGAATAGAATAGAATAGAATAGAATAGAATAGAATAGAATAGAATAGAATAG